>LPNX010487383.1:250735-601862 GCA_001517045.1 Pseudotsuga menziesii
GACATGGGGTAGATGAGGTAGTTAACCATTTTTGGGTGTTTACAGGCCCTCTGCAAGTGCATTACTCCAGGGAGTTAGTGTCATCCCTTTTGGGTGTTATTTATCTATGTGTTAAGTCTTTTTGTAGCATTAGGTTTTTCTCTTTGCTCAACCCCCCACCCCCTTCTCTTGGCATAATTTTTTTATTATGTTTTTGGTCAGCCTCTATTAGTGATCTTTGTCTGAACTTAGAAGCTTATTGGTCTTTGTTTCCTTCTTCTTTTGTTGGCTAACTTCACCATGCCAAATTAGTTGATTTGTCTCTTATGCAAGACTTCCTTCCATGTAGGGTTTATAACGACTGTAGGGCATTCTAGAGTCTGTTTGGTGGTTGTATAGCAGAGTTCATTTTGCTTTGTTCTTGTTATCTACATACTTTAGTTTGTAGGCAGTTTTCTTTTGTATTTATAAAAAAAAGAAAAAGAGCATATAGTTGTTTAATATGCATGTAGATTAGGGTTTTGGCTTTAATGCATTGCATATCATTATTTTTGAAATAAATAAAAAGAAATTGTTCTTTTGTGGCTTTCAAGTTTCTATTTGAAAAGAAAAAAGAGAATAAGTTTTTTCTTTTTGCATTTCATTTATCTTTTCTTAGTCATTTTGTTTCAACTTTGAGTCAAAACACGACATAAGTTTCACACCATTTTCCTCTGATTAAAAAAAACTATTAAAATGAACAATATAATTTAAAAATTATTAGTAATTTTTATTTTATAGGATCCTACATCAACTAGCTTAGGCTAGACTTGTGGGATAGGGAGTTTAAACTCCCCACAAGTGCTTAAATTTAGACATAATTGGCCAATCGATAAGTAAACCCTTTCCTATGTTAGTTGTATCTGGGAATCTCCTTTCAAATAGGAGTTAAGCAAGAGGCCGCGTGGAGGCTTGGAATGGGGAGATAACTCTCCAATTCCTTGTCAAAGCATAGACCAAAGTTTTTTGCGCATATGGGGATTCTGTCTTGGAAAGAGTTTTGGGCTTTGCTACCCTTCCCATGCGTAGGAACTAGGCTTGCGACTATTCCCCTAGAATGTCAATATAGTTAAGGTAGCCTATAGTCTCTCAGACATCTAGGGTTCATACACAGGTACACCGGAAGGCTATTTCTGGTTGACCTTGGATAGGATTGGAAGGTAACCCTTGTAGAAAGTGTGGGAGGGAAGTGGGTGATTCCTCCACTTGTGCCTAAGAACATCTTCAAGGACACCAAGTAACTGTCTCTCAAATTTCTTTTGGAAAGCATATATTATACACCTTGTGATTGTTGAAAGACTTTATGAAATTTTGTAGTGATTTCTCTATGGTTTCTTTGTGTTTAGCTAACCTTAGGGTGTGAAGAGTCAAATTTTCAATCATGGAGGACCAACCTTTCAGAAGGTCAAGAAATTTGCAAAACCTTCCCCCGCTCACTATAGTGGAGCCTCCACCACCCCCTCAAAGGCAGAGATTAGACGTAGATGGTTATTTTGAATTGGTAGTAATTAGTGAAGTTTCCAGTGAACCAGAACTTAGGAAAAACTAGGTTGATACAACCCCAGTAGAGATAGAAAACTTACAAGATGATGAGTTTGCAAGAAACTTTAATTCACCTCTTACTGACCTAAATGAGCCAGTGATCTTCCATGTTAGTCCTTTCAATTCACATGTGGTTGGTGTTCCTGTGGGCCAGCTAATTTTTAGTGCAAGAGAAAGTTCTTCTACCTCCACCTTAGCCACTTTGGCTGAAGGGGTACCACCTCCTTTGGTGGGCATCCCTAGAGCAAACATACCTACTAATTTTTTAACTCCAGCTATTCAGGTGGTTTGACCACTGGTTTCAACAAATGTAGTAGGCACTTTCGGTGGGGTGGACACTGGGTTCCCTAGTGTACCTCTGGTTTCAACTTCTTTTGCATGCACTACCCAAAGTGATCGAGTGGGATCCTCTTCATTTTTCTAGGGTTTTCCTTGGAATGAGTGGAATATTCCCCCATCTACTCCATATGTAGTTGCCACACCTACCTATGTAGGGGTGCAGTTTGGAAACACTAACCCTTATGGTTACGGTTTTCAAATGCCGGTTTTGGCTCCTTTCACGAGCTCTCCTTTCTCGATTTTTAGTGAAGGGATACCTGATCCTATTTTCCAAACTCCAATTTCATCTAGAGCAGCTCAAACCACATGGACTACACCACATATGAACAATCCACTAGCTTATGGGTGGAATCCTTTCCAAAGTGGTCCAACTACCTCACAACCAGTAACTGGGGGAAACCCTACCTTTACTTTTGGGAACTAGGGGGGAAGTCCTTCTACTTCCCAAGCTCATACTTTTCAGGCTCTTGTCACACCCAAACTTCCATTCCTAGAAACTTTGAACTTTCCAGACTTGGCCAAGCTAATGTAGACCCGATGAAACATGATGCCACCTGGCCACTTGTGCCTACCAACCTACCCTCGGATATTCCAAAATTTGAAGGAAAAGTTGGTGAAGACCCAGGAGCTCATATCACCACTTTTCACTTATGGTGCTCTTCCAACTCACTGAATGATGACACCATTTAGTTGATGTTGTTCCATAGAGCTCTTACCAGTGTCGCAGCAAAGTGGTACATTGAACTACCCTCTGCTATGTTTGATACTTTTTGGGACTTTGCTGACGTGTACCTTAACCATTTCTAGCTTCCTGTTGGGTACGACGCCGACATAGATTTACTGTCCACTTTTCGACAGGACAAAGCCACTCACATTTCATATCATATCCAAGAGTGCCTAAGGGGGAAAAGGCTCATTAAGGCCACTATTCTCTCAAGTTTTTGTTAGAATGGTTCCTTAAATCCTTATTGCCATACATATCTAAGGATGTCTCCACTTCAAGAATAACTAATGAGGAAGAGGGTATCCTCAGGGCCCAGTAGTTAGATTTGATATATTCTTAGTCTAGGATTCTATATGAAATCATCCCTGATGCATTGAGACCAACCCATAGTGTCAAAAAACCTAAGCATAGACCGCATGTCGATGGTGTGGTTGGTTCAGTGAAATCTCCCACCGGAGAATATTTGGCCAAACAACTCCATAAGTTGTGCATCAAACAATATACGGTGGAGGAAAAAAAGGCTGCCCCCTCACCCCATAATGCAAATTTTTTTGCACAATCCTCCCAGAAGGGAAATCAGCATCCTAGTGGGAAAAATAAAAAGGGGAAGAAAGGTGGGGGAAACAAAAACAATCCAAAACCCACAAGGAATTTCGATGGGGGGAAAAGGAAAAGTAGAAGGTGAAATTTCTATGTAAGTTGTGCTAGGAAGATCACCTGACCCATCAATGTCCCCTTATTGACCAAGATCAGAACCTGCTCAAAGGCCAACAACTGGTTGTCCTGAAGGATCCTTTTCCGCAAGGACAAAATTTTTCTTTAGCTTCAAATGTAGCATGGGGCACCCCAAATGCTCCTAACCTAAACTATATCAACATGATTTGATCCCAAACTTTACTCTAGACTAGGAACAAGAACTATGAGACTGAGGCTCCAAAGAAGGGTAAGTCTATAGGTGAAACTTCTAACCCTCTTACAATTGAAAAACCTACTAAAACTATGCCCAAGATACCAAAGGGTGTCTTTAAGAAAACTTTGCACAATCCTATTTCTAGGGATGTAGCCAACTACTTTGTAGTTGAAGATTTAGCCCAAACCCCTTGTGTGATGTCAGCTTTAGAGGTCTTACAGAGTTTTCCTGCCCAGCAAGATGCACTCTTAGCAGCCTTAGGTAGTATATATTCGTTGAGCCTCATGGCAAAATTTAATTTGTTTGATGTCAAAATTCGCCTACCGTATCATGTAGCCTTATCAATAGATGTCATCCATGGTGGAAAAACCATTGGAAGGGTAGTTTTCAATGAGGGAGATTCCACATGTGAATGTCCTTGTCTTGCTAGAAGGCTCTTGGATCTCCAGAGCTAGTTCCATCGAACACCCTACTTACTGCTTTCGAGAAAGGTAATTTCGTCCACATGGTATCCTACCATCTTTTGAAATAAAGTTGGCAGAGAAGGAAGTGTCTGTTGAGGTAGAGGTGATTGATGTACCATTGGATTATAAATTGCTCATGTGGAGAAGTTGGACTTATTCCATGTCTGTTATTGCATCGGTTGTTCTTCAGGTAGTAGTTTTTCCACACGAAGGGAAGTTGGTTACTGTAGACCAACTAAGTTTTACTCGAAAGGGCCGCATGGAAACTAATGAGTCGACCATGCCATTGGTTGATCAGGTTAAAACTACTTCAAAGAGCTTAGGGGCTAGAATGTATGCATCATTGATGGGCACATTCGATTTTCCAACTCCAATTAATTATTTAGGTTCTACTAGTGTAGGGAAGTCTATTGCAACAGTTGTTGATAGAACAGATCCTTGGGTTCTTCCTTCCCGCCATTAACTTGAAGTTCCCTTATCAGCAACAAAAGTAACTTATCAAGCTATTGTTCATACCACTATTGATCTCATTCCATTTCCTCTCACAATCTTAGAGGAGCCGGAAGAAGCCAATATTCCTTCTTGGGCAGAGAACTCTTTGCATACTGAAGATTGCTTAGATATGGTTTTTTCATCTGACGAAGCCATTCTGGAAGATATGTGTGGACGAGATAAGATCTTCAAATATATTCACCATCGATCCTATTTTCTTCTAGATTTAAGTAGGATTGAAAATCAAGAGTTCCATATGATACTGACAAGTGATGCTGATACACTGATTAATCCCTTACCTCAGGAAGGAATATTTGCTGAGGGGAATATGGAAAACATTTCAGTTACTATTCCTGTCAACATCTCTGCAAACCCAAACATTGTGGAAAATGTACATATCGGTGCAAACTGCTCTTCGGAGGATATTGCTATATATATAGCCTTGTTTAAGGAATTTCATGACGTGTTTGCCTAGTCATATGAGGAGATGCCAATAATAGATTCATCAATAGTCGACCATGAAATCCAAAAATATCCTGACACCAAACCCGTTCAACAAAAACATAGACCTGTCAATATGTGTAAAGCGATAGTTGTCAAGGCTGAAGTTGAAAAACTGCTGAAAGCTAGTTTCATTTACCTGATAACTTTGACAGAATGGGTATCTAACCCCATTCCTATCGACAAAAAGAAAGGGACAATATGCGTTTGTACTGACTTTTGTGATCTAAACAAAGCCTTTCCTAAGGATAACTAACCCACACCATTCATGGTCCAAATCATTGATGGTTGTGTGGGGAGTGAAGTCTTTTCATTTATGGATGGTTTCTCCGGGTATAATCAAATTCAAATTAAACTAGAATACCAACATAAAACAACTTTCATCTGTCCTTTGGGTACATTTGCATACAAGAAAATGCCTTTTGGATTGAAAAATGCAGGGGCTACCTTTTAGTGGGAAATGATTTTTTCCTTTCATGACATTAAGTCTATTGTCGAACCCTACCTTGATGATCTCCCAGCACATTCTCAGAAGAGGATCTATCACCAAGATCACCTGTGTTTAATCTTCGAACGATGCGAATACTACAAAATTCGCTTGAATCCGCACAAGTGTGTTTTTTGTGTCGAGTTAGGGAGACTGCTCGGGTTCATTATTTCTAACAAAGGTCTTCAGGTGGATCCTTTGAAAGTTGAGGCCATAGTAAATCTTCCTCCTCCTTGTTCCATCAGGAAGCTTCAAAGCCTACAAGGGAAGTCCAACTTCCTTTGATGTTTTATCATAAATTATGCCAAGATCACTAAAGGTTTCATGCGCTTGTTAAATTAGAACACCCCATTTGTATGGGATGAAATCGCACAACTTGCATTCAGGGAATTAAAGAAAGCTTTATTGTCAGCACCATTACTGCACCCACCAAATTACTCTCTTGATTTTATATTGTATCTGGACGCATCCAAGTCAACCATAGTGGTAGTACTAGTCTAGGTAGTACTAGTGGACGGTAGTGGAGGATGTTAATCCTTTCCAATATGTTTTGTCCCGATGGATAGTTGGAGGAAAATTCAATACATGGATAGTCATTCTCTAGGATTTTCACTTAGATTTCCAATCTGCCAAATCCAAAAAATCCTTAGATTTTCCAGAGCTCATCGCAGAATTTTTGGTTGAGGAAGATGTAGCCATTGAAGAAGACTCATTCCCATATGAGAAAAAAAATTTGATTTCCACCTTTGACCCTTGGTATAGAGATATACTTGTCTATCTCCAGACTTTGAAGTGCCATGCAACCTTTTCATGGGAAGGACGTTGCAAACTACTCTTACATTAAAAAAACTACCTCATTATTGGAGATACTTTATATCATAGAGGGGTAGATTCTATTTTGCGTCAATGTCTTACCCATGAAGAGGCTGAGACTTTCCTAAATGATGCCCATATTGGAGTGTGTGGGGATCATTTATCTAGGTTAGCAACAACCCAGAAGATCTTATGTGCCAATTATTTATGGCCCACGATCTTTAAATATTATGTGGAAGCAGTGAAGCATTGTCATCCTTGTTAGCTTTACACCACAAAGATGCGGTCGCATCCTGCTATATTATTTCTCGTCATCTCAATGAGCCCCTTCACAAAGTGGGGGATAGATTACATGACATGCAAACCAGTCTTAGTTTGGGGGCACAAACACATCATTGTCATTGTAGATTACTTCATGAAGTGGGCAGAGGCAATGCCCATCTATAAAGCTGACGAGGAAACTACAACTTTTTTCATTTTCAGCCAAATTATCATGTGGTTTGGTATTCCTAAAGATATTGTCATTGACTATGGCAATCACTTCCAAAATAACATGATGACTAAATTGACCACTATGCTAGGGTTTAAACAATAACATTCGTCTTCGTTGTACCAGCAAGTGAATGGTCAAGTTGAGATTGTAAATAAAACCTTGAATACTATTCTCAAGCACACTATTAATGTAGCCCGGTCGAATTGGCACATCATGTTGTATCCTACACTTTGGACTTATCATACCAATGTGAAAACTACCACAGGGTTTCTCCTTTCCAACTCGTTCATGGAGTGGAAGCAGTAACCTCGGTTGAATGCGAAATCCCATCTTCAAAGATTGTTATTCATGTGCTACCTAATACGTCTGAGCTAGAAGAACGGTTCTTATACTTAGAATATCTAGATGAATAGCATAGTGATGCACTGACAGCAAACAAAGCTCATAAAAATAGGGCCAAAAAATAGTACAATAAATCAATCAAACCTAGGATTTTTTCTGAAGGGGAGCTTGTCTTGCTTTGGGATCAAGACAAAGAACCCATGGGGGTAGAAAAATTTAGGTCTATGTGGTTGGGACCTTATGTTGTGTCAAACATTTTGAATAAAGGTGTCTATGAATTAACTGATTTCAAGGAAAATAAGCTACCTGAGCCTAGAAATGGGCTTCTACCTCAAAAAGTATTATGCTTAGGCTTAGCACTTTTTTGTATTTTTATTCTATGTAACTTTATGTACAATAATTTTCTAGTTTGTGTTCTTATATCATCTATTGGTTGTTATCGATGTCTTTCGAGTGGTTTGTAGGTTTTGCAGATGGCACTAGTTGCCACACTTCCAACCTAGCTTCAGCTACATGGGTTATTTACTCACCCTCAAGAAAACTAGTTGCCTCTAGAGGCGCTTGTCTAGGTCTTGCTACCAATAATGTGGCCGAGTACAAGGCCTTCATTGAGCTGTTATGGGATGCCTTGTCATGAGGCACTACCCAGCTGGAAGCCAAGCTTGACTCTCAACTAGTAGTTTCTTAGCTTAATCGAGCTTATCAGGTGTGAAACCCCATTCTACTTCATCATTTTATGAAAGTTAGGTTATTGGAAAGAAATTTTGATTTCATTACATTTAATCATATTCCAAGAAACCAAAATTCATTAACTAATGCATATACGAATTATATCTTTGATTGGCATTTAACACATATTTCATAAAATTTACAACTGATACATTGAAAAACACATGTAAATAAACCGAATATATGTGTGTGTTTGTGTGTGTGTGTGTGTGTGTGTCTGTGTGTGTGTGTGTGTGAATATATGTCCATATAGATAGGTCTATTTTGATCCTCAGATCTAGTAATAACTGTATAATATACAAAATATGGATCGTAATCCATAAAAGTGCTCCTAAGTCTAAGCTTGACCACCCTGGTCATCTTAACCACCCTGGTCATCTTGACCTCCCTGAGCATCCTGGTCATCCTGATCTTCGGCTTCTTTAGCCTCTTCGGCTGTAGAAACCTCATCAGCCTCTATGTAAACAAGAACTGCTCTGGCTACCCTTCTCATAAGGTGTATCCATATAGGTGGGATACAAACCACTAAATCCTGCATAACGGTGGGGATCTTCTCAATACACAATGTAGGTACTATTTGGGTAAGCCTGGCCATCTTCCCCTCAAGCACCCTAATCAAACCGTGATCCTCTCCTGCCATTGGTTGCACATACATACAAGGATTCCCAATAGGGCGAACTGGTCCAATGTCTGCATTTTTAAACATTTAAAGGATTAAAACTCTTATACATATGTATATATCTTTATGACTAAAATTCATAAAAATTTAAAAAACTGGAAAAATAAAAATACCTAACACTCCCCATGCTCCTCCAGGAGGGAGGACAAGGTCATTGTCACCCCAATAATCCAACCCAACATATGGAAACTACTCCAATGTTGGTAGTTTTCACTCCCACCATTGGTAGAAGTCATCATCATACACACTCTGAACTGATCCACTGCCACCCTGGTGGAGGAATATTTATCCCCATTTACTCAGCTAAGGCTGACGGAAAGAGGAAACTGGTAGAGGTACTGCACTACAAGACTAATACTGGGTACTCTCTAAAAAAGAATGCCACCAATATGCTATAATAACCAGATTTTTTCCATTGGCCTCTCTTGCAATCAGAGAGTTGCTTCTTCATTTTCGGGATTACTCCCAAGAACCAGTCATATAAAGCTCCCTGTTGACATTCCACTGCAATTCTCATTTAGTTTCGAGTTTCAAGATGAAGTGATGATGATCCTGCAACCCTCACTATCGTGCTTACCAACACTTGTAATGGAAAGTTGCGAATATGAACAATAGGGATGCAAGTACCCATTTTCTGAGTACCAGGCACACAATAAGTATCAATATAGTTCTGACACTTAGAAGGTCACCGCCCCTACCGGTACCTTCCAAGTTGATAGGAGCTCCCCATCATGACAAACCAGATATGAAATAGATGTTTTCCAGTGTACTCTCTAGAATCTCACCTTGCAAGTCAAATGCACCTAGATCATGATCCCAGTAGTTTATCAAAAACTCCAGTAAGCGGACATTCAATTGTATAGGTGAGATACAAAAGAATTTAAGCAACCTACTTTGCAGCAATGCATGCACCATGGGGGCACTTCGAATAGCATCTTGGTCCATGTCTTCATGCTCCCTCTCCCTCCACTCCTACACCATGTTTCATCCTGTTAACAAGACCATTATCAAACATTAAATTCATGAAAAAGCTTTTGATTTTGGCCCTAGACAGAATTTTTATATATTGCACAGCAAACGCGACTGAACTTTGGACATGTTGCATATCATACACAATTTTATTTCAAACAAGTTGCATATAAAATTCTTATACGTGACTATTTACAGAGCATACCCGCTTATACAGCATGACTGCCTTTAAATTGGTTGAAAACATCAATTTTTTCACAAAATAAAAAAATTTCTTGGATGAAATGAAAGAGCATGGAGAGTAGATTTACCTGGCACATTTGGTTTGGAAATTTGTCCAATGGTTTGATTGCAGTGATCAATTGAAAGTAGAGGTAAAACTTGTTTATATTGGGTAAAAATGCCAAATGGTGAATTTGATTTCTAGTTTTGCACTATTTATGAAATTTTTTTTAGAAGTGGGTTTTTTTAACCTATAGTTTGTAATTTTTTTAAAAATCAAACTAATGCCATGTTATTTTTTACCTAATGAAATAGGTCCAAGATTATTCAAAGTCTTCTTCCAATCATATAGGATAGGATTTTGATCATTTATATGCATTTTTGCATCTATACTTAATCTGCTTTACCCCTAGGACTATTACTTTGACCACGGACTATTGTATTCAACCATTAGTACCTTGTCTATATCATTTTTCTTCCATGGATAGGGATTTACTAACATGAGTACCCTATCTTAGAACATATTTATTGTCTTTTGGTACTCATTCCCCATTTGTCGTAGGTTCCAAGGAGCCTTCTTAGCTATTTTCACACCAAATTGAGCCTCATTTTTTGTCTCTTTTTACAAGATATCCCCATTAGAAGGGTCCCCACCCTGAAGGAGTTTCTCTAGGCCTAGGTCTAACTCCTCAAAATAGACTCAACTACTGAGTAAACTTGTTCATTCATGCTCGTTGAGAATATGTGAATGGGCATCCACATTGGTGGTAGGTTATCTCTTTCTCAGACTATGTGGAATAATACGAGAAAGGATCACTCTTTTTTCTGTGGAATTGAGAAGAGTATTCTTAGACATAGGTTTATCACTTTTCTGAACCTGAGGGACTAAACTTACGGAAAAGGACTACCTAGTATGAGCTTAGTTTTCTTTTTTTCATGCTCTAGACCTAAACATGAAAAATATTATCAGTGTACTTTATGTCTTTGTCATGCTCGTTAAACAACAAGAACAAAACATCAAGTTTACTATTGTAAACCTCATTTCTTGTACTCAAATGGATCTTTCCGAGTGATCTTGCTTTCCTTCACACTTGTAAAACTCAAGCTATAAGCTGCTCTTGAAGGAGCATTGGGTAGGTTGTAATTTAACCTTTTTCAGACCTCCCTGGCTAAGTACAAAAAAGTTTCACCTTTTCTTCTTCAGAAGTTAAGAGAGTTCTTTTGAGATATGCTTTATACTTCTTTGGCATTTTCAGACTCTCTAAATATGAAAACACCAAGTGAGCATGTACTATTTCGGTCTCATAAAATCTATGAATACGTGACATTATCAAGCATTATTCCTTTTTCTCAACAAGCTTGTCAAAAATGAAGAGAAAGTTGAGTTGACTTTCCTCGACTCGTTAAAATTTAACATGAAAGATAAGGAAGAAGTTTTCTCTTTGGGTTACAGTCGGTGGCAGCATGTCCTCCTTGAACATAGCACTTTCTGAACTTTTTGATACTCATGTCTCAGTGTACACTTTCAGTTCAACTATCACTTTGAGTTTCTTACTCCTCCACTTGTCATTTATGTCTGGGGAATCTGATCATGTCTCCTACATGATAGATAAGTCTAGTTGTTCTATCTACAAAGTTAAAAAGCTACCTTAGGTCATCTTTGTGTCATGCTTGCTATTCAAGGATCTATCCCTATTTCTGCTTTTATCCTGATTCCATCATTATCCTATCTGATATCACTTGTTTATACCTTCCTTTATATAGTTCCTAGTCACCCTTGTGATCCATTGGAGGATCTATTTCCTTCCTCATCACAGCATGGTTTTTCATTAGCATTTCCTGAAGATGAATACCTAGAGCAAGAGATGACGGTACCCTAGGATTCACTTTCATCATTGGTGAATTCCTTTGCTTCAGTTGTCAATTGTCACCTATTGATTGGAAATCTGTTGAATCCTTTCCATGTTCAACTTCGTATCATATATTCACATGGCCTGGATTGTATTGGTTCCTTTGGATTTTGATGAAGACCTTAGGTTCTCATATATAACCTAAGTTGTGCAAGATTGTGTTGTGTTCACTTACACAGCTTCTCAATCTTTGAAGACTTGTCATGATTGTATATTGTGGCTTTGATCCACCTTTTTAATATACATGCTCTAGCACCCATATTATATGATGTACTCAAATATTGTAAAGGAGCTAGTGTTCCAGTATACTGAACATGGAATCCTCAAATATGATTTTGTATATGAGATTCAAAATGTATTTGTTTTAGGTACTTCCTCTGCTTCCTTGGACTTTTGAGTTCTCCAAGATAATGGTTATAATGCATTTTAGCCATCGCTTCCCTTTGAACTTACACATTAGGGGGCATCTTTTATTAGCCAAAATGGCACTTCTCCGTCTGAGTGCTGACATTCCTCATGTTGGTACACAGAAGGAAAATTTGGATTGAAGTGGCTTAAACAGTATATATGGGCATGACCTTTGATGCATTTTCCTTAGACCAGCCTTGTATATTTTTATTATGGATTTTGGGTTGCATACGCGACTATGTGCATTGCAACTCGCGTGTCATACACGAGTATTTGCATTGCAACCCATGTATACTTGCATATGTGAGTTCCCTATGAGAAACCCGCATGTCATATGTGAGTTCCCTATGAGAAACCTGCATGTCATATGTGAGTGGCCTATATTAATACCCGCGTATACCCTAATTTGACGTTAAAAAAATATAATTGAGATTAGATGAGATTAGTTGGGGCCTAATCCATAACTATCCCAACCATATCAACCATCCCAACCTTCGAAACCACTCTATTTCCCAAAGTATAAATAGAGGCCTTGGGGTGGGGGCTAATCAATCAATTTTGGAGAGAAAAGTTATGCTACTAGTATATCTTCAGAGTCTTGGAGTAGAAGAACTCAGAGTCCATTGGTTGCAGAGGAGTCCTTGCATCAGAAGTTGGGTTGTACTCTTATCTTGTTCACCACTTGTTAATAAAGAAAAATCTTCTTCAAATCTTGTATTGAGTTTATTTCATGTATATTGGATTAATGAATATGTGTGATTATGTTATATATATGATTTTCATCTAACCTCTAATATACATATGCATGAGATATTACTTGAAGGATTTTCTCTTTGCAGGTAAAGAAGTACATCCCTAGAAGCTTTGGAGAGAAGTGGAGTGAGAGAAGATCAAGCTTGGATCAACCATCGTTAATTGGGTAAGTCAATATTTTCTTCCTATTCTCTTTCCATTCCCTATAAAAGATTATTGTTTGCAATTTAGTAGTAAGTTGATAACCTCGGACCCTAGGTTACAAGGGTGCTTTATCATGAACAACATCGATCTACTCCTACTGATCCTCACACAGTATGGATCGACTATTCTATGTACTATATGTGCACTTAGCTGCAGATTCCTTCTACTTCTAGCGGTCTATGCACATAGCTACAATATCCACATCTTAACAGCCCTCTTCCTCTACTAGACTCCTCTTTGAGTCTTCTTCCCTCTAACCCTAACTTCCTTAACAAAAATGAACATACAAAAATGGTGAACCACACCAACAGCCAACAACCGACAAATATACAATGACCAACAACCAACAACCAACAACCAACCCTTATACAGAATGGGTTCTTCCTGATTTATGACTTCTACATGACCACGCAGGGTCGACTACATACTACTCATTTGTTACAGGTCGTAATCAACTGTGAAAAATGGTTATAAGATTTCATGGACTAACACAAGGCACTATCAGCCCGACTTATAAATATTTCTTCATGTGTGCGTTGTCCGCTGGCTTACACCGTCTTTAGTAGCCATGATCTTCATGACTTGTCACTTTCTAGTCATTACACATTTGTACTTCTTCAATATCACCTTTCCTCCGTCACATGCATGTCCTATCCTTCTACGCCAATCCCTCTGCTTCCTTTTCGACCTATTTTCCTCCTCATTGCGCACCAGCTTTCCTTCTATGTGCATTTTTCCTGGCCCAACACTTCTTAATTTTTTAATAAAGTTGGTTCACAACTTGATATGATTTCAAAGATTCGTAACTTAGCAACCTAGTCGAAAATATTAAGTTTTTAACTCTTATTCCTTTGTAAGTACCCTCACATCCAGTTCAAGGAGATCATTGTTCCATTACCTCATTCCATCATTCTTGTTATCATATGACCCATTTTACAAACATTCCAAGTCACATCCTTATCACATGTTAATATCATCGAGTCTCTTCATAAGGACTGCTTGTCTATTCACTTAGTATTGACCATGTTAAGTGGTTATCATTATTGCATTCATCTTATTATATGGATCCTCTCCATTCCTAGTTTGGAAAAACTATCTTCAATTAAACCTTTCAATGGGTTTCCTAAATCTTAATTCCTCGTTGTCGTGTTTTGACTAAAGTTGATTTTGTAGTCTTTAAGTTTTATTTTAGTTAACATCACTATCATGCTGCAAAATCTAAGTCCTTGTGTTCATCTCATTATGTCCATCCCCTTGATATCTCATTTCCCAAATTCCAAGCCTATTTCACCCTTTCAAAAAATCTATCGAAATATAGGTAAAAAGAATGGTCCGTGTCTTGTTTGTTAAATTTTATCAATTTCTTATCATTCAATAAATGAACCACATCCATCATTCGACTAGTCTACTCGTCATGGCCAGATATCCAATGTCCTCCAATTTAAAATATAACATAATTCCTCCTTCTTCTTACAACCATCCTTTAAGTCAACTATATATAAATTTGTTGACACAAACTAAGCCAACAAAACCAGTCGATAGGGATTCCCACTTTATCGACAGCCAAACCACCGCTATATCCCTAAGCACCGGCCCAGATAGGTTTTACCCCGTCCAGAAACACCCATGAAGTGAATGAAGTCTCACTTGAGATATTCGAGGGAGAGCTGATAGAACCAAGTTTCTGCATAATAGGAAAGGACAGTGTGCATCAACTTATCATCTTAGCGCAATATTAACATATCATTAAACTTATGCATTCGCACAACTATTCATTCTCATTTCTCAATAGTTTGCATCATTCAATCATAACTGCAGTAACATAACATATTGATGCTCAAATAGATCTAACATAATAACATCATCTAACACAAGGAAACATCCTATCATCTATATATCCATGTCGCAGATACACATTGTATTCATACTTGCATTGCGAGAGACAGTAAAATAGAAAAATAGAAAAGAACACAAGGATCCAGATAAACTTCCTTCTTGTCATATTACTTCTATGAAAAATCATAGTTTCTCCAAAACAATTCAAAGATCACAGATCTCAATTCAGATGCTCCAAAGATATTTCCCTAAAATATGATTAAAAAGGTAGATCCCCCCCTTTACACTTGCAATTCAAAATCTATTTATAGGCTTGAAACTTTACATTTAAGTTCAACTTAGAAAACTTCCTAACTAATTCTTAAACTGATTCTACAAAATAATGACCAACATCCACAAAATCTGGTCAAAAAATACAAAAGGTGATAAAAAATTACATAAAATATTCTATTTCTGCCTTGCGCACCATCATCCACTTGTGTGGTGTCTTTGAGCTTGCACAACTAACTTATCCCAAACCCCTTGGAACTAGGCCCCCAACACAATCTTGTGGCTCTCCCTCGAGCCATGCTAGCTGGACATGGTGTACATAGTAATCTTGAGCTTGAAATATTCATATTGTCAAGCAATCACCTTGACATGTTCTTTAACTCTGTCATCTATCTTGTGGCTCGTCATCAGATCATGCATGATTGGATGCTCGACCATCTTCTTAGCGATATCCTTTTTACCTTCATGTGATTCCTATAGCATAGAAACCATTCTGATAGAAAGTTGCGCTCCAATCTCTTAAAACTCATTGAGTTGTGTGGTGCATCATTGTTACCTTTCTTGCACCTTTTTTACCCACTACTGTAGCTCCTTTAGCTCTACTAACTTGGTGATATGAGCCATTAGTGGAATCTCTCTTAGTGATGTCTTCAATGTCTCAAACTTCCCTTCTACTTCTTGCAACTATGTGGTCACTTGTGCTAGTTGTTCATCCTAGACTATGCTTCCCCAAAAATGGGTAGTCACATCTGCTACTTTATTTAACTCCTGATCAAGTTTGTCAAGGTGTGTTGCTAGATATTCAGCAGCACTCTTTCATGCTCCTATTTTCTCTGGTGGCGTGGTCGCGTACACTAAAGCTTCCAAAATGCTATTCTCACTCTGAAATTTTGAAATAATAGCCCCTAGTCGTTGCTCTCTTTCCACCGCATCCGGCTCGGCGGTGCTCTCCAATACGTACTAACAGGAATTCACAACTACCTATTTCAACTTTACGCAATTGTCGAACATATGTTCTTTCTCAAGAACAAGACGATATTGTTCCTTCTTTATATCTTTGATTTCCTCGATGCTCTTTTCCCTCAACTCCTGTTGCGCTTTCTTCAATGCTTGGATTTCCTATGCTTTCTCTTCCATCAAATATTCCTTTTCTTGCTGTAATTCCTCAACCTCTTTCTGCACTTTCTCTTCTTTCTCCTGTGACCATAAGAATTTATCCTTGATTTCTTTCTGTCTGTCTTCCAACTCCTGGTTGGAGACTCATTGTATGTGTACCAATGTTTGTGTGGATTTCACCTTGATATCAAGTGGTATGTCCTGCAACTACTACGGGGAGGTATTAAAGTCTTCCCTTCAAACACCAATTGCAATAAGGGTAATTTGAACATTCCTAACCTGTAGCTCAGTGCTGATTGACTCAAAGCCTTGAAAATTTGGAAATTTTAGTGCTCCCTTCGATACAACATCGTACAAAGAATCGAGTTTGGTTCTTACCTCTACAAATCCATATTCTATCGGTTTCTTCATTTCTTTTGTTGTCGCATCGGTGGCATCCGTAATGACCTTGATGGTTCGATTCAATTGCGCCTCCATCCCTTGCATGGTGTTACTATTACTTGCACCCCACTCCATATGCATCTTTGTTCTTAACTCGTTGAACATACGTTCTACTTCAGGGCCTGTAGGTGTCTTCAATGATTCCTGGTCTAAATCTTGCTCACTCTATTCGTTGTTCTTATGCACTGGATCAACAGGTGCGTCCACTGGGGTCTCTTCGATATTTATTCTAAAATAACTGGTTCCCACCATTCTATAGGCCAATAATTGACCATCGCTTCTAACTCTGCGTCAGACAATTTATAAGGCATTGGCAACCATTCCCTGTCTGGGTCGCATCGCGCTTGTATGTGAATGGTGTGTGGTCCGATTTCAAACCGCACAATAATTTGATACTTTGTTGTGACTTCCTCAGATAACCTTTTAACTTTTACTAATGTCACATGTAGCACTTCCCAATAGATCCAAAATTGGATCACACAATCTGTAAACCTTTAGGGTTCTTTTACCCACCATAGATTCTTTTGTCTAAGTACTTGGGAGATGTGCTTGTTGAAGGAACCATTAGGAAGGTATCCTAGGAGGATCTGATTGACAAGATGAGGAGTAAGTTGATGAGTTGGATGCTAATACCTATAAACCTTTGAAGTCACTTGATCTTAGTTAAAGAAGTCCTTCAGGGGATGCCAATATATCTCTTCTTGGTTCTTTCAGCACTTAAGGAAATTATTAAGGAAATTCACGTCCTTCAGAGAGATTTCCTCTAGGAAGGAAGGGAATAGGAGGCCCAATTTTCTCCGGTGGGATGGGATAAAGTATGTCATCCCAAGGATAGATGGGTCTAGGCATTAGGGACCTAGAGGTGGTTAGCAAAATTCAAGGTGAAAAAAATCTGGTGGAGATGGTGTAACCAAACCTTGGAACCTTGATATAAATTATGGCATGTCAAGTATGCTCGATACAAATTAACCTGTGATTTTTTCAAATTCAATGGGACAAAGGAGAGGTCACACATATGGATGAAGGATCAAAGTAACAAGAATATTTTGTAAGACCACAGTTTCTCAGAAATCAAAGATGGTAGGCTCGTGAAGTTCTGGGATGAATCATGGAGTCAAAGTACAAAACTAGGCGTAGATCCCAGATGGTAGACTTTAATGGAAGGAGGCCTAAGAGAAGGAAAAACGAAGGTGTGCCAATACCGGGAAGAAACCCACATAGGTTATTGTAGGAAATGGATGGAGCAGGAGTGGTGGGAAAGAATAAGAAATAATGAGGATACCCCAGCCCTTCTGGACATTCTCAAGGAAATATTTGTTGAAATATTGTAACTTCGAAGAATATTCTATATGTATCTTTTGTGGTCCCCGATGGTCCTACCAGGAGAACCACTTGTATTTTATTGTACCCCGATGCTTCTAATCGGAAGAACTAATCAGAGTCATGAGGTTGTCCCCTCTATTTGTAAAGGTGGGTCATTAGCACCCCAGTGTGGTTTCTTGAGCCTACATGTGTAACTAGATCCTACATGATTAACTCAAGCCTACATGTCGGATGAGTTAATTCAAGTGAATGGATGAATATAAATAGAGGTGTGGTGCTCCTCATTTGAGATACACACTGTTAACACCTCTACCTAGTAGAGGCTCGAAGGGACCATGGTGAAGATGAGATAATAGTTACTTGTAAGACTTTGGTTAAATATTATGGTATAAAAGTATGATGAAGGGTGAATAAGCGATGAATTACCACATAATCCAACGATGTAAAGCGAGGAAATGAAAACCGACGGCTTATAATGTGTCCGCCTTATGAAGATGTGAGGAAGTTAAGGACATATGGGTGTTCGATGAGATATGAAGAATCAACGGTCACAGATCTGACTTGATGAAATCTATGGTCATCGCGAACTCTGCCTCGTAGACTTGCATGTTTAATAAAACGGAGAAGCTCAGCGAAATAGGATACGTGTAGCCTCATCTGATGCCTAGAAAATAAAGGCAAAATACATCAACGGTCGTTGACGGATCCAGAGTAGGGAGTTGCGCGGTGGTTGGAGACAAAAGGTGGTAGTGGAATGGAAACCACAGTACATGCAGTAGATTGTGGTGCATTCCGCAAGCAAAATTGGTTTCGCGAAAACCGCCAAGGGGGGCCTCCGGAGTGGGGTCCTATATAAGTGAAGTTGACTTGTTGAAGAACTATTTCTTATTCGCACCAGACGAATGAAAAGGACCTGTGTGCTCTCCACCCTCTAACATTCAATCTTGAATACATGCAGTCACAGTAACAGGTAAGTCTCGAATGCCCGAAATTCATCCACCGAATTACCGTTGTTGTTTGAATTATGGACAAAGGAAAGGATTTGCAAGCGTTTAGTCGTATTTTGGACAATAGAGAAGAATACCTGGTTGACAGGGACAGAGGATTATGTGACCCTTTCTTGTCTGTGGGAAGTGTATCAGTTAGCAAAGAGAGATTATGGCAATACAATTCATAGGGTAATGATATCCTAAATGCTTGTAAATTGTTTTTATATCATTTTGTTGTTGAGCAGACCTTGCATTTTCCTAAGTTTGTAGAGTGGTGCGCAGTTAACTATTCTTCTTCTCAAAGAGTCATTGTAAGTCAGTCTACATCTAGGATACTATGTAAAATTGATGCCAAGGTCATCCGTGAAAACCAGAACTTGCCTGAAAACTACCCTGATAGTCATGATCCTGTAAATGAGTCCATTTTAATTGAAGTGTAAAAAACTTGTGAAATTGAGGTTCACTGCAGATTCTTGTCCAGCATCTTGAACGAGGGTCAGTCATTAGATGGTATTTTTCTATCGTATCACGTTCACATTTTCAAATATGAAGTTCAATTAGTTGTGTACTTAGTCTGTCAAGTCTTGGGCCTGGATGATGACTGTCATGTCAATGAAGTCATCCTAGGCTTCTTGTTAAAAATGAGTTTGATTGGTTCTGAGTCTCAGTCAGTCCATCTCTTCAGTTTAGATGAGTATATAGTAGAAGCTATATATTTCCAACTGAGTGAGTTTCCAAAAGTCAGGTTTTTTAAGTTTCAAACTTATTTGCTAAACATGTTGCTATGTTCGAATGTCACCGAATTACAGTTCCTGAGTAGTATGTTCTCTTCAGATTTACCTAATCAAATCAACATGTTTGAATTTGCAAATTCTATCATGTTGGAAATATACAAGATGTTGTTTGATGAAGTGTTACCCTAGGTATTAGCAGAGATGAAAAGCATGACGCAATCCTCACCTATGGATAGGGTCAAAGATTGGTTTTTGCATAAGGATTTCACTGTTTTGAGAATATATGGGTTTATTGGGGAGCCTTATAGGATACTTGCTTTCCTTACTCCTAGGATTTTTGCATTAGAGTATATGAGGCAGAGAGTGCATGCAGAAGAAGAACACTTTGGATATTTTAAGAAATCTTCCAACATCAAGTTCCCTCTCAAAGTTGGTTCTTTTATTTTCAAAAATAAAGGTGTTGTAGTGTTTATAGAAAAATTGTTGAAAATCATGGAATTTCAAAAGGAGCAAGGGGTAAATTATGATCCCCATCATATAATTTCCCTAAGAAAGTAGGAAAATAAAAACAAGCCATTTGACCACCAAGTTATTGAAGGTTTGAATGAGACAGCCCCAATTTGTTTCATTTTATGGAAATTTCAGGATCTAATGAAAATACAAGTAGCAGACCGGTTGCAGTATCTCAAGTGACAAAGGTTCCTAATATTTTGGTTAAAAGAAGTCTTTTTGAATTTGAAAGTATGGAAGTGTATGAGGATGATTCACATAAAAAGGCCAAATTGTTTCAAAATGATAAAGTTTTGAATGAAGTTATTTCAAATGATTTAAAAAAAATTGCTTTGGTTCCTACAAAATCTGTACAGGTGAGTCAGTTTTCCTTTGAAGGTGTAGATAATACAGAGTCAAGCCCAGTTTTCAAGTCTAACGATGAGCTCATGACTAGTTTTGTGAAGAAACAAAAGCAGTCCCTAGAAGAGATAAGGAATCTACTTCCGCGGGTGAGGAGTTTAAACAATCCAAAAACTTCCTTGATTTCTACCAGGGACATAGAAAGAAATACTTTTAAATTGGCCATGGTAAGTGATAGGAGGATGTCAGAAATGGAAGTGAGATTAGACAAGATAAGTGTACCAGACAAAATATAGTTACATAAGCAAACGGGAGACATTATTTATTCAGATTTATTGCATGCTATGATGAGAGTTAATAAGTTACAAATTTTGGTAGACAAGTTAGAAGTTCAATTAAAACATGAGAAGGTTGAAAACAAGGCTAATTCCATTCAAATTAAAAAGTTGCAAGCACACATCATAAGCTTGGAAAATGAAAGAAGTAACACCCCGGCAATCAAAATACTTCTAGAAGAAAAGGACAATGCCCTCCAGGTATTGAAGAAAAAGTTGAAGATCCCAAGCACAGAACATGTTCAATCATCCGAATTATTGGAAATACAAGAGGAAAAAGACAAGCTTCATCGGGATATGATGGAATATAAAGGAAAAGCTGTCAAATTACAAGAAGAAAAATATAAGTGGTAGGCAGAACGGAATGAGTTATTAGCACAAATCTCGCAGCTAAAAAAGGATCAAAATGAAGAAAAAGAAATCATGGAGGAACTGATGAGCCAAACTCCCACTGATGAAGACCTGTCTATTGTGAACATTGAAAACCCATTAAATGATTTTTCTGTAGATGACCTACTAGTGCCCATGTCCCAGGTTAGCCTGAAAGATGAAGAAATAAGAGAATTAAAGGTGGAAAATGAAAGAGTCAAATATGAGCTAACCAAAGTGACTGAAAATAAGAATAGGATATTGCAAGATAAAAGTTAGCTACAAAAGAAATTTAATGAATTGAAAGAAAGAAACATAGGAAAAGGTCCTCTCCAGGGAGCAAAGCACATAATTTGGGATACATTATCTGTAGAAATTACCAAATTCAGGCATTGTCTGAACTTCATAGATGATCAAAGTATATTGGTCAATTTGGCTAATCAAAGATTGAAGTTGGTAAATGAAACTATGGAGAGGAAACCCCTTGGCATAGCTCAGAATGCACTAAATTTCTTAAATTCATTGACTTACCAAAAATTGCATGATATAGGAGTAAAGGACAGAGTATCAATGGTACTGTGGGCCAAAAGGTTTATTCATAAACTCCATCTAATGAAAACAGTACAGGACAAAGCTGATGAAATGGTCTCCCAGGTTAATGACTTCAAATAGGCATTCAAAGAACTATTTGAAGATGGCCTTCCTTCCTTTTGGGACGAGGAGGGATGAATTTTTTCTCAAGATCATTATCACAGTCTGTTGGTACAAATTCGTATGGACCACTCTAAATTTGACGATTTGGAAAAGGGGTTGACGGGGAAAGTCATCGTGGATAAGCTGACATAAGATTTTGAGATACTACAAAAATTCCTGATCATTAGGGGACGGTTGCCTAAAGTATCTTATGAAGCCTACATGGAGCTAGAGGTGTCTATCCGAGATATGATTGAGTACAGTATTCCAAGCGCGGAGCAATGGAGAGCCATAGAAAGATTCAGAAAAACGAAATATATCCTTGTTTCATGAAGACAGGTGTTGCGCGTTGATGAGCTGCTTGGATGGGCCTTGTTACTGAGTTGATTTTAATTTAATGATCTGTTAGGATCGAAGCTAATAGTTTATTCCTAAGAGTTAGGAATATAGTTACAAAACTTTGATTAAGTGGGTTATTCAGTTACAAATATTCTTGGAAGATGAATCATTTTATGTATATAATTGCATTTATTTTATGTGATGGGGGTTGGAACCCGTCCTATTGTTGAATGTTTTTTAGAAGACATATATTTTTGAATAACAAAGCTTAATCTGTGTGTTTATCAAAGATTCTTGTGCTATTTACATTTACAGTCTGTATTTCTCTTCCTTTGTGATTTTCTTTCCAGTGTTACACTCCACTTTGTCTTCTTCTTATCTGAAACATAGTTTTGCACGGTTGGAATTCATGTAATTTATGCTCTGATCGTTGTCTCAGATATTTTATGAATGTTTCTACTAAAGTTTATATAGAATTCATCTTTCAGTGCTCTGTATTGATGGATTGTCGATTTTCTCTTCTCTTTCACATGAAATTAAAATGAACGACTGTGATTGAATGGTTATTTTTCCTTTGATAAAATCTCACGCATATGTCTTTGTGATATCTTTATGTATATGTGACTCCATTGCCCAATGGTTATGTGCATTGTTTCAACCATCCATACAATTTTTGAGTGTTGATTTATATCTGGTCTTGTTAAATCTGTATTTGAGAGATCCCTCTCTGGAAAGAGAAGCCAGTTTCTTTCTAAAAGTGGTTTTTGCTATTACCTTGGGATTTACCTTTCACAACCTGGGTACATTCTGAGTGTTAACAAATTGGCGCCATTGCCGGGGAACAAAAGTGCATATCTGCCATGGGAGAACGACAAAGCTTGAAAAAAGATTTCCGTGGGCAGATAGGAATTTTTATCAGTAAAGAAGGTTGTATATTTGTCCTGGTGACTCCATTATAAAAACTTTTTCAAATCCTAAGGAGTCATTCTAGCTTCGAGAATACACACATGAGGTAATTTTGATACCGAAGTCTTAAAAAGTTTGGAAGATCCGGCAAAGTTATTTAAGAGAAAATATAAAGAAAAATTAGGTTTTCCTTTGTTTGGTGCATCATCTTCTCAAGATTCTCCTATTGATCCAGAATGGGAAGTTAATGTTGGAAGGATTTTGTTGAAAACCAAATCTGAATCTGATCTTAAGAATACTGAGTTTAATTCTCGTAGATTAGATTCTTATTTGCTTGATTTCCTTTTGGACAGATTTACAATAGACTACAAAGGTTGAAACATTTGCTATTCAAAATACTCAAAAGTCTTCAGTTCCTTTGAACCCACCTAGACCAATGGTGGCCAGATTTGCTCCCCTACGTTTGCCTGTTTTATTACATGATCTCCCTCATAATTATTCCCAAATAATTTCTTTATTTGATGGAGAAGGTGACATAACCGCAAAGCAGCATGTTGCCAAGTTTGAAGATTTCATCGACTTAGAAGAAGTTGATTATCCAGATGTTAAAATGCAGTTGTTTGCCCAAAGTTTATCAGGAGAGGCAAAGAAATGGTTTAAATATTTTCCGGATGGATCTATAATGAATTTTCAGGCTTTCCAGAATGCATTTCTACATAGTTGGGATGATAAACAGAATCCTTTACAGCTCTTGTCTAAGTATAACGGTCTCAAAAAAGGAGGTTTCAAATTTGTCCATGAATTCTCCAGTAGGTTCATGAGGGTTTATAATTCTATTTCGGAAGACATAAAACCCTCTACAGCCGCTGCTAAACTACATTATGCTGGAGCCTTCGATAATGATTTTGCATTTTCATTGAGGGAGAGAAAATTAGCGACTCTTGCTGCAATGTTTACGGATGCTTTAGAAGTGGAAGCAAATATGATGGCGAGTGGAAAAATGAAACATAGAGATATTGATAGGAGAAAAAAGTAAGAGAATTTGCCTTCTTCTTCTTCTTATACTAATGATGTCAAATTAGAAATGATGTTGAAGACAATGGAAAAGTTGATGGACAGATTAACTATGGATAATAGGGGGTTCAACAGAGAACAAGCTGACCCTCAAATCAAGAATCCCAATTTTAGAAGACCAAATCCTCATGTTCTTCCACAAAATAGGTAGAGAGATATAAGAAACCCAAGAAATCAAGAAGAACAACAAATCCAACCACCGTTCCCCGAGAATTATGTTGTTGATGAAGATGACCCTACTGAAAATGAAATTCATCTTTTTGGAGAGCTGGATTCAGAAATATATCTTACTGAAGAAGAACATAACATGTTTGAACAGGAAGGTGGAAATGAGGAATTTGAAAGGGAGACAGAGCAGTATCAAAGGGGTTATTTACATGCTATGGATGATGTGCAGAGGAAAATCAGATTGAGAAACAGGGAAGTTTTCATAAATAAGGGGAAGGCAAGTCCAAATCAACCTTCCGTGAGTTTGCTAAATGTAGAAAAGGGAAAAGAAGTGCAAAAAGAGTCTTTGGTGAATTAAGAAGTCGAAGATGAGATGCAAAGAGACAAAAGAATGAAGCAAGTGGCCCCGATTGATGTAGAGAGAGTTAGTTCTAGATTTAATTTTCAAAATGAGATTTCAAAGTTAAAAATTTCTGTTCCATTTAACGAGTTGTTGAGAAACAATGAATATAGAGACACTATAACCAAAATGGTCAAAGGTCAAGGAGAATCGGAATCTGATATTTTAGAGTTGAATGATGACAATCCTACCATTTCATTTGGGTCAAATGTTGAAAATTTAGAAAATGAAGAAGTCCCTCCTTTCTATTTGAGTTTGAATGTGCATGATATGGTAATCCACAATGCAATGCTAGATTCAGGAGCATCACATAATTTAATGCCGAAGGGAGTAGTTGAAAGTTTGGGACTAGAAGTGACAAGACCCTATAAGGATTTGTATTCTTTTGACTCTAGAAGAGTAAAATGCCTTGGTTTGATCAAAGATATGGTAGTGAATTTGAATAAATTTCCATCTAAAACTATAGTCATGGATGTGGTAGTAGCCGATATTCCATCTAAGTTTGGGTATTGTTGTCAAGATCTTGGACTTAAAAGTTGAAAGGAAGTTTACAAATGGATATGTCTTATGCTACGATTCCTGTTCAAGAAGGGAGCAGAAGGTTGTACAGTGAAAAGAGAACTCCTTATGTAGTAAGCAGTCAAGATAAACCTGAAGTTCATCATATATATGCTGTCGATACTGATTTGGGGTCTTCTATTCTCTTTAATGATACTCTCCCATGTAATTTAGAAGCCACATTGCAGGAGAAGTCCGAAGAAAATAAGAAAGAAGAGATGATGGAACAAGATGCTTTGGAAGCAAAACAAAAAAGGGAAGGTTTGTGGACTATGTACTTTGATGGATCTGCTGCAAAAATAGGTGCTGGGGCTGGTGTATATATAATTTCTCCTATTCGTGATTTCAAAGATTTATCTTATAAATTGACATTTGAATGCACCAATAACGTAGCAGAATATGAAGATTTATTACTGGGGTTGCACGCTTTGAAAGAGTTGGGAGCACAGAGAATAAAAGTCTTAGTAGATTCAGAGCTGGTGATAAATCAAGTAAATGATAGCTTTCAAACCAGGCATCCCTGGATGAGGGATTATAGGAATGAATTATGGGATATGATTGGTAACTTTTTTATAGAGCACACGATTCAAGTGGTTTCCAGACATGAAAATATTGTGGCTGATTCTTTAGTGGTGGCTGCTGGAAAATATAAAACCCATGTTGCTGGCCAGAGGGAATACCAGGTTGAAATTGTGAATAGACCGTCTATTCCCGATAATTCTAAATATTGGCAAGTCTTCGAAGACAACATGCAGATCAGAATATTTTTAGAACTATCTAGAGAATTTGTAAATACTCATATTGACACCAAAAATAATGATGATGAGACCTTTCAGGGTGATGAAGAACCTGAAAATGAAAAAGAGGGTGTTGAAAAGCTAAAGAAAATTATGGGAGGAAAGGATATTATTCAATTAAAAAATAATTTCATACCAAGAGGTTTGATCCCTTTGGAAAAATGTTTTGATCAGAATGACGTTGCTAAGAATCCTAAAGTAAAGCCTATTGAGAATGCCATTGAAGATAGGAATATTGGCACTGAAGGGAATCCCAAGATTATAAAATTATCCAAGAGTTTGCCTGAAAAAGAATACGAAGAATATGTGAAATTAATGAAAAAATATACAGATGTATTTGCTTGGAGTTATGAAGACCTTAAGGAGTATGATACGTCTATCATACAACATACTATTCCTATAAACCCTGGGGAGAAGCCTTTCAAATAGAAACTCAGAAGGATAAACCCTAAGCTACTTCCCATTATTGAGAAGGAAATTAAAAAGTTATTTGATGCCAAGATCATTGTAACTCTAAGATTTTCAAAGTGGGTTGCAAATTTGGTTCCTGTTAGAAAGAAGAATGGAGAAATAAGGCTATGTATAGATTTCTGGAATTTAAATAAAGTTTCTATGAAGGATAATTATCCTTTGCCAAAGATGGACCATAAATTGCAGAAAGTAGTGGGAGCTGAGAGGATTTCAATGTTGAACGGTTTTTCTGGCTATAATCAGATCAAAGTGCTACCTGAAGATCAAGAAAAAATTGCATTTACTACACCTTGGGGCACTTTTATGTATGCAAAGATGCCTTTTGGCCTAATGAATGTCGGGACTACTTTCCAGCGAGCTATGGAAATTGCTTTTGCAGGATAAATTGGGAATTTTGTGGTAATCTACATGGATGACATCATAGTCTATTCAAAATATGACAGGGAACATCTGCATCATTTGGAGAAATTTTTCATGAAGTGTAGGAAGTTTGGTATATCATTGAATCCAAAGAAGTCCAATTTTGCATTGGAATAAGGAAAGTTGTTAGGCCATATAATATCTAAAGATGGAATAAAAATTGATCTTGAGAGAGTGAGTGCAATTTTGAAAGTAGGTGAACCAAGGAGTAAAAAGGAGATACAGTCATTTTTGGGGCAGGTGAATTTTTTAAGAAGGTTTGTGCCAAGATTTGCTGAAATATTAATGAATATCACAAATATGTTGAAGAAGGGTCATGAGATAAAATGGAATGCGGAAGCTAGAAAGTCTTTTTGGGAAATCAAAAAATCAATATCAAATGCTCCTGTGTTGGTGAGTCCATATTTTACCAAAGATTTCTTAGTATTTTCATATGCTTCAGAATATACTATAGCAGCAGTTTTATTGCAGAAGAATGATGAGAATTTGGAACAGCCTATAGCATTTTTTAGCAAAATGTTGAGGGATGGAGAATTAAAATATGACATCATGAAGAAACAAGCATATGCTTTAGTCAAAGCATTGAAAGATTTCAGAGTGTATATTCTGCATTCACATATAGTCGCACATGTTCCAACTGCTGCAGTAAAAGGGATTTTGACACAACCAAATCCAGAAGGCAGAAGGGCAAAATGGATAGCTACATTGTTGTAGTACAATATAGAAATAAAGCCTACTGAGCTGGTTAAGGGACAAGGATTAGCAAAGATGATGGCAAATTCAAATTGTGATTCTTTACAAATTAATTTCCTATCTCACCAGTTTAATCAGTTAGATATAGAAGTGGAAGTAATGGCTGATTTTGTGGCGTACCCATGGTATTCTGATATTGTTTACGTCCTTCGAAATTTACAAGCACCCAAAGGATTGAGTAAGTCAAGGGCAAGATCCATAAAGTTGAAGGCTGCCAAATTTTGTATTATAAATCAATATATTTATTGGAAGGACCCTGGGGGTGTGTTATTAAACTGTCTTTTAGAAAATGAAGCTCAACAAACAGTCAAAGAATTTCATAAGGGAGATTGTGGAGGACATCATTCTTGGAAGGTGACTGCAAATAAAATTCTAAGAGCAGGTTATTATTGGCCAACATTATTTTCAGATGTATATGAGGAAACCAGCAAGTGTCATCAATGTCATATTTTTTATGGTAAGAGGAAAGTACTTCCTCTACCTTTAAATCCAATAACGATAGAAGCTCCTTTCCAACAGTGGAGTTTGGATTTTATTGGTGAAATAAACCCTAATTCGTCGGGACAACACAAATGGATTCTGACAGCTACAGATTATTTTACTAAATGGATTGAAGTGATTCCCACGAGAAGAGACATTGAAACAGTAATTATGGATTTTCTTGAAGAAAACATATTGGCTCGATTCGGATGCCCCAGAAGAATAGTAACAAAATGCAGCTGCTTTTAAATCCAAGAGAATGATTGATTTCTGTCACAAATATCACATAAGTCTCAATCATTCAACTACCTATTATCCGCAAGGAAATGGGTTAGCTGAATATTCAAACAAAAGTTTGGTACGGATCATCAGGAAGCTGTTGGAAGATAATAAAAATTCATGGCACACCAAAATCAAGTATGCTCTATGGGCTGACCAGATTAGTACCAAAAGGGCAATCGGCATGTCTCCATTCCAACCGGTGTATGAAACTGAAGTTGTTTTTCCAGCGTCGTCAGGTGTTCCAGTTATGATATATTTATAGGATCAGCAGGAAGAACCAAATCACATGCAAAGGAGGATAAATCAGATTATTGAGTTGGAAGAGTGAAGGAATAAGGCTTATGACAAGGTGCAGTTACATCAAGAAAAAATGAAAAATACTTTTGACAGAAGAATCAAAGAAGAACAGTTTCAGATTGATGATTTGGTTTTGAAGTGGGATGATCCTAAAGAATACAAACATGGGAAATTTCATCATATGTGGGTAGTTCCTTATGTTGTTGCTGGATACAGAGGACAAAACACATTTCTGCTAGAATATCCGAACGGGGTTCCTCTAGAAAGTAACCCTGTCAATGGAAGGTACCTGAAACATTACCTGTCTTAAGGAGGAGGATAAAAATTGTATTATAGCCTGTAAATATTTATTTTCTTTACAAGTTGATATGGGTGGTAGGCTGAGTGTGTTTGAAGCCCACGGTTAAGGCCCTAAAATTCAGGAGGCATGCCATTCCTTTTAAAAACAAAAAAAATAAAAAAATGTATATTTACGAAAAACAAAAGATAAGTTTTCTGGAAGTTACTGTGAAAGATTAAATACAGGAACCCGGCCTACGAGTTCTTTGATACCTCACAGGGAGGATATCATCCCCAAATGGAGCCAGTTGTTAACACCTCTACCTAGCAGATGCTCGAAGGGACCATGGTGAAGAGGAGATAATAGTTACTTGTAAGACTTTGGTTAAATATTATGGTATAAAAGTATGATGAAGGGTGAATAAGCAATGAATTATCACATAATCCAATGATGTAAAGCAAGGAAATGAAAACCGATGGCTTATAATGTGCCCACCTTATGAAGATTCGAGGAAGTTAAGGAGATATGGGTGTTCGATGAGATATGAAGAATCAATGGTCACATATCTGACTTGATGAAATCTACGATCATCATGAAATCCACCTCGTAGAATTGCATGTTTAATAAAACAGAGAAGCTCGCTGGAATAAGATATGTGTAGCCTCATCTGACAACTAGAAAATAAAGGCAAAATACATCATTGGTCGTTGACGGATCCGGAGTGGGGAGTTGTGCAGTGGTTGGAGACAAAAGGTGGTAGCGGAATGGAAACCACGATACATGCGGCAGATTGTGGTGCATTCCACGGGAAAAAATGGTTTGGTGAAAAATGCCAAAGGGGGCCTCCAGAGTGCGGTCCTATATAAGTGAAGTTGACTTGTTGAAGAACTATTTCTTATTCGCACCGAACGAATGAAAAGGACCTGCGTGCTTGCCACCCTCTAACATTCAATCTTGAATACATGAGGTCATGGTAATAGGTAAGTCCCGAACGCCCGAAATTCATCCACCGAATTAATGTTGTTGTCTAAATTATGGACAAAGGAAAGGATTCACAAGGGCTTAGTCGTATTTTGGACGATAGAGAAGAATACCTGGTTGACAGGGACAGAGGAGTATGTGAGCCTTTCTTGTCTGTGGGAAGTGTATCAGTTAGCAAAGAGAGATTATGGCAATACAATTCGCAGGGTAATGATATCCTAAATGTTTGTAAATCATTTTTATATCATTTTGCTGTTGAGCAGACCCTGCATTTTCCCGAGTTTATAGAGTGGTGCGCAGTTAAATATTATTCTTCTCAAAGAGTCATTGTAACTCAGTCTACGTCTAGGATACTATGTAAAATTGATGCCAAGGTCATCCGTGAAAACCTGAACTTGCCTGACAACTACCCTAATAGTCATGAGCCTGTAAACGAGTCCACTTTAATTGAAGTGTACAAAAATTGTGAAACTGAGGTTCGTTGCAAATTCTTGTCCAGCATCTTGAACGAGGGTCAGTCATTAGATGGTATTTTTATGCCGTATCATGTTCACATTTTCAGAGATGAAGTTCAATTAGTTGTGTCCTTAGTTTGTCAAGTCTTGGGCCTGGATGATGATTGTCATGTCAATGAAGTCATCCTAGGCTTCTTGTTAAAAATGAGTTTAATTGGTTCTGAGTCTTAGTCATTCCATGTCTTTAGTTTAGACGAGTATATAGCAGAAGCTATCCATATCCAATTGAGTGAGTTTCCAAAAGTTGGGTTTTTAAAGTTTCAAACTTATTTGCTGAACATGTTGCTATGTTCGAATGTCATCAAATTACAGTTCCTGAGTACTATGTTCTCTTCAGATTTACCTAAGCAAATCAACATGTTTGAATTTGCAAATTCTATCATGTCAGAAATATACAAGATGTTGTTTGAGGAAGTGTTACCTCGGGTATTAGTAGAGATGAAAAGCATGATGCAATCCTCACCTGAGGATAGGATCGAAGATTGGTTTTTTCATAAGGATTTCACTGTTTTGAGAATATATGGGTTTACTGGGGAGACTTATAGGCTACTTGCTTTCTTTACTCCTAGGATTTTTGCATTAGAGTATATGAGGTAGAGAGTGCATGCAGAAGAAGAACACTTTGGAGCTTGTAAGAAATCTTCCAACATCAAGTTCCCTCTCAAAGTTGGTTCTTTTATTTTCAAAAATAAAGGTGCTCTAGTGTTTATAGAAAAATTGTTGGAAAGCATGGAATTTCAAAATGAGCAAGGGGTAAATTATGATCCCCATCATATAATTTCCCTAAGAAATCAGGAAAATAAAAACAAGCCATTTGACCACCAAATTATTGAAGGTTTGAATGAGACAGCCAATTTGTTTCATTTTATGGAAATTCCAGGATCTAATGAAAATACAAGCAGCAGACTCGTTGCAGTATCTCAAGTGATAGAGGTTCCTAATATTTTGGTTAAAAGAAGTCTTTCTAAAGTTGAAAGTATGGAAGTGGATGAGGATGATTCACATAAAAAAGACAAATTGTTTCAAAATGATAAAGTTTTGAATGAAGTTATTTCAAATAATTTAAAAAGAATTGCTTTGGTTCCTACAAAATCTGTACAAGTGAGTCAGTTTTCCTTTGAAGATGTAGATAATACAGATTCAAGCCCATTTTTCAAGTCTAAATATGAGCTCATGACTATTTATGTGGAGAAACAAAAGCAGTCCCTAGAAGAGACAAGGAATCTACTTCCGTGGGTGAAGAGTTTAAATAAGCCAAAAACTTCCTTGATTTCTACCAGGGACATAGAAAGAAATACTTTTAAATTGGCCATGGTAAATGATAAGAGGATGTCAGAAATGGAAGTGAGATTAGATAAGATAAGTGTACCAAACAAAATACAATTACATAAGCAAACGGGAGACATTATTTATTCAGATTTATTGCATGCTATGATGAGAGTTAATAAGTTACAAATTTTTGTAGACAAGTTAGAAGTTCAATTAAAACATGAGAAGGTTGAAAACAAGGCTAATGCCATTCAAATTAAAAAGTTGAAAGAAGACATCATAAGCTCAGGAAATGAAAGAAGTAACACCCAGGCAACCAAAAGACTTCTAGAAGAAAAGGACAACGCCCTCTAGGTATTGAAGAAAAAGTTGAAGATCTCAAGCACAAAATATGTTCAATCATCCGAATTATTAGCATTACAAGAGGAAAAAGACAAGGTTCATCAGGATATGATGGAATATAAAGGAAAAGCTTTCAAATTACAAGAAGAAAAAGATAAGTCGCAGGCAAAATGGAACGAGTTATTAGCACAAATCTCACAGCTGAAAAAGGATCAAAATGAAGAAAAAGAAATCATGGAGGAACTGATGAGACAAACTCCCACTGATGAAGACTTGTCTATTGTGAACATTGAAAAACCATTAAATGATTTTTCTGCAGATGACCTACTAGTGCCCATGTCCCAGGTCAGCCTGAAAGATGAAGAAATAAGAGAATTAAAGGTGGAGAATGAAAGAGTCAAATCTGAGCTAGCCAAAGTGACTGAAAATAAGAATAGGATATTGCAATATAAAAGTCATCTACAAAAGAAATTTAATGAATTGAAAGAAAGAAACATAGGAAAAGGTCCTCTCCAGGGAGCAAAGCACATAATTTGGGATACATTATCTGTAGAAATTACCAAATTTAGGCATTAGCTAAACTTCAGAGATGATCAAAGCATATTGGTCAATTTGGCTAATCAAAGACTAAAGTTGATAAATGAAACTATGGAGAGGAAACCCCTCGGCACAGCTCAGAATGCACTAAATTTCTTAAATTCATTGACTTACCAAAAATTGCATGATATAGGAGTAAAGGACAGAGTATCAATGGTACTATGGGCCAAAAGGTTTATTCATAAACACCATCTAATGAAAACAGTACAGAAAAAAGCTGAAGAAATGGTTTCCTAGGTTAATGACTTCAAACAGGCATTCAAACTATTTGAATACGGCCTTCCTTCCTTTTGGGACGAGGAGGGACAAATGTTTTCTCAAGAGCATTATCACAGTCTGTTGGTACAAAGTCGTATGGACCACTCTAAATTTGACGATTTGGAAAAGGGGTTGACAGGGAAATTCATCATGGACAAGCTGACAGAAGATTTTGAGATATTACAGAAATTCCTGATCATCAGGGGATGGTTTCCTAAAGTATCTTATGAAGCCTACATGGAGCTGGAGGTGTCTATTCAAGAGATGATTGAGTATGATATTCCAAGCACGGAGCAATGGAGAGCCATAGAAAGATTTGGAAAAATGAAACATATCCTTCATTCATGAAGACAGGTGTTGCGCGCTGAGGAGCTGCTTGGACAGGCCTTGTTACCGAGTTGATTTTAATTTAATGATTTGTTAGGATCGAAGCTAGTAGTTTATTCCTAAGAGTTAGGAATATAGTTACAAGACTTTGATTAAGCGGGTTATTCAGTTACAAATCTTCTTGGAAGATGAATCATTTTATGTATATAATTGCATTTATTTTATGTGATGGGGGTTGGAACCCGTCCTATTGTTGAATGTTTTTGTGAAGACATATATTTTTGAATAACAAAGCTAAATGCGTGCAGTTATCAGAGATTATTGTGCTATTTACATTTACAGTCTGTATTTCTCTTCCTTTGTGATTGTCTTTCCAGTGTTACACTCCGTTTTGTCTTCTTCATATCTGAAACATAGTGTTGAATGGTTGGAATTCATGTTATTTATGCTCTGATCGTTGTCTCAAATATTTTATGAATGTTTATACTAAATTTGATATAGAATTCATCTTTTGGTGCTCTGCATTGATGGATTGTCCATTTTATCTTCTCTTTCACCTAAAATTAAAATGAACGACTGTGATTGAATGGTTATATTGCCTTTGATAAAATCTAGCGCATATGTCTTTGTGAGATCTTTATGTATATGTGACTCCATTGCCCAATGGTTATGTGTATTGTTTCAACCATCCATACAATTTTTGAGTGTTGATTTATATCTGGTCTTGTTAAATCTGTATTTGAAAGATCCCTCTTTGGAAACAGAAGCCAGTTTATTTCTAAAAGTGGTTTTTGCTGTTACCTTGGGATTTACCTTTCACAACCTAGGTACATTCTGAGTGTTAACACATACACTCTCACTTGTGTAGTGCATTAGTGGAGAAGAGAAGTAGCTGGAGAAGGAGGAGAATCAGGCTTTGATCTCCTTGTTGGTTTTATCTTTTATCTTTTGGGGCATCTATATTGAGGAAGATTTTGCCGAATTTTTCCCTTTAGGGTTTTTCCAAAATAAATCTTTGTGTTCTCCTTTTGTATGGTTGTGCTTGTCTATCTTTCAGTGATCCTGTTTATATGCTTTTGTTATGAAATCGAAATGAATTACTAATGATCTAGCTTAGCATATGAAAATGTATCATGGTATCAAAGCCACCCTGAAAGAAGACATTGTGCAGCTAAAGAATCTAGGGCTTCTTATTTTTTGGGTCTCTATCCATGATCGATCAGCAAAATAAGGCTAGACTAACTCTCCATTGAAGGGCGCATCTTTTTGTCGAAGCGGAATTTGATTTCGAGCATTTTTATTTTTGGTGCGGAAAATTAGGGCTTTCTACAGAAGAAGAATTTTTGAGTGAGCCCGACATAGGATTTTTATTCTCATCAAAATCTAATTTTAGAGACCTGGATCAAGAAATTTGGTTGGGTGAAACTCCAGGAAAGTCAAACCCTAGTTTGACCCCGATCTAGAAAAACCCTATGTTCTTATGTTCTTATATTGGCGAAGGATCAAGAGTTGAAAATTGTAGAGGTGGAATAGAAAATCCTGATTTACACTATGTCCAAACGCCAACATCAGATTCGCTATATTCTGGGAGATATGATCCCTCCAAGTTAGGGTTCCAGCCTCTTCTAGAATTCATCCCTAAACAGGACACCTGGGGAAAATTGTTGTAGTGTGGGATACAGAGGTCCAAATGGAATTCCTAAAGATGTTCCTGAAAGAGAAAGGAATTTAATTTCTTTGGTCCAAATTTTTGAACCTGAAGATGAACCAGTGACATGTGGCATTCCGTACAACTTCACTATTCTAAACAGTCTTGTAACAGGTCACCTTGTGAAAATGATTATAAATCTCAATTGGTGAAAAAAATTGTGATAAAACCTATGGTGTTGGATCAGGGACATGCGAGGTTACCTCAATTAAAAATTTTAGACATATAGGAGTTGTAATTTTGGATATATCATAGAAACAGTAATAGGCATTTCTGTAGAAGAAATTGGAAAACTAGGGCTTCCTATTCCGGGAGCTTCCCTTCACTGTTTTCAGAAAAGGAGTACATTGGACAGCTCCATTTGAAGAGATATATATTTCTATCCAATCAAATATGAAATATTTGAAGTTTTGAAAATTAGGGTTTCTCTGACAAACCCTAGATCAGCCAGCTCTGGAAGCAAGGCAGACACCTCAAATCGGTAAGATCTAATCTTTTGCTATTTGCATTTGAGGTTCTCATTTCAAAGTGATCTATCACATCAAATTGATGATAAGCTTGGTGAATTTGAAAACTTCCAAGAATGGAAGTATTTGATCCCTCTAAAGAAAATGAATTGGACACCTACATGAGTAGAGAAGTTCTAGTTCTAGAGGGAGATGAGCCTCAAAGCCTTACACAAGAAGAACTTGATCAAGGCCAAGAAGATCATTGTTGATTCAATCACGGATCAACTTGTACCACAAGTGTCTTCCCTAAAGACACTGAAGATGTTTGATTCCTTGATCAAGCTATTTGAAGATAAGAACATAATTCAGAACATGGATTTGAGAAAATAGTTGAAGAATGTGAAGATCCATAATGCATAACATCTTGAAGCCATAAAAGAACAAGCAGAGAATGGCCTCCCATGATCATGGGATTCATTCATGTGAGGAATGTGTGCCAAAAGGAAGTGATTACATTCAGTTGACTCTAGGAAGAAGAAGAAGCTCGTCTCATAAGAAGAGAAGAAGAAATATGGGAGCAAATTGAAGATCAAGCTCTCACCATTCAAAGAAGATCCCTCAAGCGATGATGAATATGATTAAGTCAATTCTTGATGAACCTCTTATCCATCTTATCATTTGGATAAGAAATGATGATTTCATGGATGAAGAAGATGATGAAGTAGAATGATCAAGAAGAATTCTACCCATGAAACAAACAAAAGATAAGTATTCAATTATCATTTAATGATATTGTTTTGTTATGCATTTGATTATATTCAGTTGATGTGTTGTTTGCATGCATGTGATGGGTAAGTAGCTCATGGTTCTATACAAATCTCCATTGTTACTTATCTAGAATGAAACCTATTTTCTGACACATTGGATTAGTGCACAATCTCAATGATGTCATGGTAGATATGGAAGGCATATAGAAAGTTTCTGTGAGATATGGATGAATGTTGTATTGGCTAAATAGTTGCATGATGCATAATAATTTTTCGTTATGCATATGTAGTTCTAACCATGCAACTGGTGCATTTGAATTGTAGGAAAGGTCCTATACAACCTCCTAAAAGAAAAGAAGGATGAGACTTGTTCCGAAGAACAAGTGATGACAATTCAATAAACATGAATCTGAAGCTCCCAGGGTCAGAGACACCATGACGAAAGAAAGAGCTTCAAAGAGTGGTAGATCCACCTCGAAGGATGAATACCACCATGGGTATGAGAGATGAATCAAGATGAAGAAAAAAAAATGCTATGAAATAAGCTATGATCAAAGAATAACAGTTGATTATGGGGAATGATGTATATGATATGATTTCAAGACATAAAGGGAAGTACGTAGTATCTTACATATGGATCTACAAGAACAAGTGTACAAAGCAAGAATCATGATTTTCCTCAGAAATAATAGACTATGACATGACATACTCTATTGACCGGTATATATCAAGCATAGAATCACCTATACAGAATGAAGAAGGAAGATAATACTCCACTTCAGGGGGAGTGACTACAGAAGATATTTGAGTTCGACATGGTACGACATGATGGACGACTTCCTGATGGATCGATACTTTAGAAAGAGTAAATTGGGTTCCAACCTTCAAAGTTGAATGCAGAAGACTAGGATATGTTGATGATCTGACAATACAAACTCATGGAATATGTTATGATGATGTTTGGGATATAGTACTCAAACCAGAAAGTAAGCATGTGGTATCTTACAAATGGATTTGCAAGATAAATATGTCACTAATAGAAGTAAGGAAAGACTTGTGGCTAGAGGTTTCTATAAGAAAGAGGGAATTAATTTTGAAGAGACAATTACTCCAGGAAGCAAGGTACATTTCCTTCATAACTATGATGGTAGTTGCTTCCATGATGAAGTAAAGACAATCCTTCCTTAATGGTATGATTGGGGAAGAGTTTTACATCGAAAGGATTTGAAGTTGAAGATAGATGGACTCATATATGTAAGTTGAAGAAAGGCCTCTATGGCATGAAGCAAGATCCCAGAGCTTGGTATGGCAGTTTCCTGTCAATTATGGGTTTTACTGAGAGTAAAGCTGATCCTAACCTTTATCTCAAGGTTGTAGAAGATGAACCTTTCATCCTGTTATTATATGTGGATGAATTATTCTTGACAGGGAAGGAGAATCAGATCATGGAAAGCAAGAAGAAACTAGCAGAAGAATTTGAGATGAAAGACCTTGGGTTAATGCACTATTTCCTAGGAATGGAAATATGACAAAGTTCAGAAGAAATATTTCTCAACCAAGGAAAGTATGTGGTAGAGATATTGAAGAGATTAAATATGTTGGAATGCAAAGCCATGGCCACACCCATAGACTCCAACCTAAAGCTGTTAGATGATGAATCATCAGAGTTAGTAGGTGCGACTCATTATAGACAGATCATTGGGTCATTGATGTACTTAACAAATACAAGACCATACATTTGTTTTGCTGTGAACACCTTAATTCAATATCTTGTTCAACCAATATGGGTTCACCTAGTAGCTACAAAACATGTGATATCTGAAAGGGACTATAGACCTTGGTATATACTATGATGGTAGCCATTACTACAGATTGTATGGCTATACAGATGCAGATTGGGTTGGAAGTACCTCATATAGGAAAATCACATTAGGTAGATGCTTTTGTTTGGGGTCTGCTATGAGTTCATGGTTTAGCAGGAAACAGTCGAGTGTTTCTCTTAGAACAACAAAAGCAGAATATATAGCAGATTTCTCTGCTAAGTTGTGAATCCATATGGATTCGGAAGCTGATATCAGGTCTCCTTGACCTGAATATGGATACTACATTGATTCTATGTGATAACGAGAGTTGTGATAACAGAGAACCCTGTGTTCCGTCGTAACACATAGAAATCCGATATTTCTACATACAAGATAAAGATGCAGATGATGATGTTTCAGTATTCCCATACTGAAGATATAGATGATGCTTTCAGTATTCACATACTGGAGATACAGATGGTGATAGTTCAGTATTCACATACTAAAGATGTAGATGATGATGGTTTATATGGTGATGTGCTGACAAAGCCTTTGTCCCAAGTAAAGTTTTAACACTTTCAAGACAACCTTGATGTGGTTTGGAAAGACCTTCCTTGAAAGGGGGAGTAGTGATGTTGCAATGGGATTGTATCATTTTGGGACATATGTCCAGAAGTGATCCGGAGACCTCAGTCTTCGAGAATGAAGAGGGATTGTATCATCCTGGGACATATGTCCAGAAGTGATTCGGAGACCTCGGTCTTTGAGAATGAAGAGGGATTGTATCATCCTGGGACATATGTCCATAAGTGATCCGGTGACCTCAGTCATCGAGAATGTAGCAAGATTGTATCACCCTTGAACTTTGGTTTAGAACGGATCCGGTGAACTTCGTTCATCAAGAAGGTGGCAGGATTGTATCATTCTTGGACTTCGGTTCAAGATGGATCCGGTGAACTTCGGTCATTGAGAAGGTGGCAGAATTGTATCATCCTTGGACTTTGGTTTAGAATGGATCCGATGAACTTTGGTCATCGAGAAGGTGGTAATATTGTATCATCCTTGAACTTTGGTTCAGAATGGATCCGGTGAACTTCAGTCATCAAGAAGGTAGTAGGATTGTATCATCCTTGAACCTCGGTCAGAATAGATCCAGTGACTTCGGTACTCGAGAACGTGTGTTGATCCCGTAATTCCAATAGGAAGGATTGTCTGAGTTCGACAACTGTGTTGATCCCATAATTCTGAAAGGAAGGATCATTAGTAACTCCGTAAAGACCTAAATCCCATAATTTCGAAAGGAAGGATAATTGAATTGATCCTGTAATTCCAATAGGAAGGATTGTCTGAGTTCCACAGATGTGTTGATCCCATAATTCTGAAAGGAAGGATCGTTAATAACTCCGTAAAGACCTAAATCCTGTAATTCTGAAAGGAAGGATCGTTGGTAGCTCCGTAAGACTTGATCCCATAATTCCAATAGGAAGGATTGTCTAAGTTCCATAGATGTGTTGATCCCATAATTCCAATAGGAAGGATTGTCTGAGTTCCACAAATGTGTTGATCCCGTAATTCTGAAAGGAAGGATCGTTAGCAACTCCGTAAAGACCTAAATCCCATAATTCTGACAGGAAGGATCATCAGTAGCTCCGTAAAGACTTGATCCTATAATTATAAAAGGAAGGATCGTCTGAGCTCCACAAATGTGTTGATCTCGTAATTCCGAAAGGAAGGATCATTAGTAACTCCGTAAAGACCTAAATCCCGTAATTCCAATAGGAAGGATCGTTTGAGTACCACAGACATGTTGATCCCGTCATTCCGAAAGGAAGGATCATGTTGATGTTTTGATGATGATGATGTTGATGTTTTCATGATAATGATTTGATGATGATGATGATGTACTGATCGAAAGATCAGAGTGTGATGATGATGATATTTTGATGTTTTGATGATGTTGAATGTTTTGATCATAATGATGTTTTGATGATGTTGATGTTTTCATGATGATGATGTTTTTATGATGATGATGATGTACTCATCAAAATATCAGAGTATGATGATGATGTACTAATCGAACAATCAAGAGTATGATGATCATGATGTACTGATTGAGAGATCAGAGTGTGATGATGATGATGATCATTATGTGATGATGACGACATACTAATCAAAAGATCAAAATATGATGATGATGATTTTGTTCGAGAGTTGAAGTATGGTGATGGTGCTGATCACGATGTTACTAATCAGAATGTGATGATGTTGCTAATCGAAAGGTCAAAATGTTGAAGATGTCTTTGCTGATCGAAAGATCAAAGTACTAAAGATATTGCTGATCAAAATGCTGAAGATATTGGTGATGATCAAAAGGTCAAAGTGCTGAAGATGTTGCTGCTGATCGAAAGGTCAAAGTGTTGAAGATGTTGCTGCTGATCGAAAGGTCAAAGTGTTGAAGATGTTGCTGAAAATGTTGCTGATTGAAAGGTCAAAGTGCCAAAGATGTTGCTGATCGAAAGGTAAAAGTGCTGAAGATGTTGCTGTTGATCGAAAGGTCTAAGTGCTGAAGGTGTTGCTGAAGATGTTGCTGATCGAAAGATCAAAGTGTTGAAGATGTTGCTGATCAAAAGGTCAAAAGATGCTGATGTTGATTAAAGAGTTGCTGTCATCAAATATTGAAGATGAAGACTATATGATGTTGAAAAGCTTCCAATGATTTATAGATGCGTTACCCTGATGATGTTGATGATGTCCTCTCCTACGATTGTTGTTGTTGATGTTGTTGTAGAATACCCTTCTCGTTAAGGGGGAGTATTGAAATATTGTAACTTTGAAGAATATTATATTTGTATCTTTTGTGGTCCTCGATGGTCCTACTGAGAGAACCACTTGTATTATCTTATACCCTGATGCTTCTAATCGAAAGAACTAATAAGAGTCATGAGGTTGTCCCCTCTATTTGTAAAGGTGGGTCATTAGCACCTCAGTGTGGTTACTTGAGCCTACATGTGTAACTCGAGCCTACATGTCGGATGAGTTAATTCAAGTGAACGGATGAATATAAATAGAGGTGGGGTGCTCCTCATTTGAGACACACACACTCTCACTTGTGTAGCACATTAGTGGAGAAGAGAAGTAGCTGGAGAAGGAGGAGGATCAGGCTTTGATCTCCTTGTTGGTTTTATCTTTTATCTTTTGGGGCATCTATATTGAGGAAGCTTTTGCTGGGTTTTTCCCTTTAGGGTTTTCCTAGGATAAATCTTTGTGTTTTCCTTTTGCATGGTTGTGCTTGTCTATCTTTCAGTGATCCTGTTTATATGCTTTTGTTATGAAATTGAAATGAAATACTAATAATCTATCTTAGCATATGAAAATTTAACAATATTTATTCATAAGAAGGTAGGAGGAGACAAGTTAAGGTGGGGTTATTTTCCAAAGGGAACTTTCTGCATTAAGAAATCTTATGACATCAATACAAGAAATGGGGAAGAGATGGAAGATATTTGGCCAAATATCTAGAATATGAACCCATTTCAAAAAGAAGAACACCTTTATCTAGCTAGTTTTTAGATGAAGAATTATGATGGGAGAGAATATCAGGGAGCAGGGGATTCATGGACCCTCTCAATTCCCTCTATACCTCAATAACTAAGAAAGCATGAATCATCTCCCATATGGTTTCCCCTTCTCATCTTTGTTATGGGATAGAGGAGTGATGATATTCTGCAGAAGTGACTGAATCTTGGGTCAGACATATCTAACCCTTAAGGAATGGAACATCAAATATTTCAAAAACATGATCCTAGGCATGTTATGGATGAAGTTCCTAGGGATGTTGCTATGGAAATTGTGGAAGGAATGAAATAGTCACATATTCAGGGATTAAAAAACAATGAAGAGGAAGTTTTGAAGAGGCTTTTCAATATCCTTAAAGAGACGATTAGAAGAAATAAATTGGGAGAGAAGGACAAGGATCTCATAGAGGAGGAGGTCCGCATACTTGGAGGATGGGGAATTGGAAGATAATACCTTCAGGATTTGAGGAGAAAAAACCAGGTTTGCCAGCCATCTAGCCCAAAATTCTGGTCTCCTCCGCCACATGGATCTTTCAAGATTATGTTTGACAGTGGATCAAGGGGAAACCAAGGAGCTACTGGGTATGGGGGGGTTTGAAGGGATGCAACAGGAGGTATTATTAAAATATGATATGGATTTATTGGGACTGATACTAAGAAATTAACAAAGATGGAAGGTCTTCTTCAGGGCCTCAGGATTGTGTCCAAAGAAAGGTGGTTCCCACGAATTGTGGAGGGAGACTCCAAAATCATTATCCAAATTGTGAAGAAACTATCCATGGGTCAATTGATGGAAAATGTCACCATGAGTTGGCATATTCTGAGCAAGATGGAAACCCTGCTTTGTCTCATCACTACCCATTATGCTCAGTCATTCAGCCACATTGAGAGGGAAGCCAATAGGGTTGCTGACCTCATGACCAATCTAGGGGTAGATGGAGATTGGGACCTAAGTGTAGGACGACTGGATGAATTTGGAAATGAAGACTGGCTGAACCAATGAAAACACATGCCGAACATAGATCATGGAGTGACAAGACAAGAGGAAGGAATAATACATATGACACACAGCCAAAAAAAGTGGCAACAAAGGGACATGAAGGATGTGTCATGCCACCTATGATAATCATAGAAAATGGATTAGAAAAAAATCCACCTACATCAGATCATGGTATGAGAAATTAAGAGGTACAAGGAAAGGAGATTAATGTATAGGATATGATCCAACTCCAAAAGCAGGTAATACATATCTTTATCATGTATGAAACTGAGAGCACCATGGATCCCCGAGGTAGAAAGGATGGGATGGAAGGGGGGAGGCACCTCCCATTTATAGTAATTACAGGTTTCTTTTCTTTATTATAGAGTGAAAGATAGGGCATTTCCATGTGCACTTCAACCCTATTAAGGTAATTGTTTTTGCTGCAGGTGAGCATGCTCGAACATTGATAATAGTTTGGCTTGTTTTCACCAGAATGCCTAATATTGATAGACATCCACTCCAAGTCAAAAGGATGGATCCAAAGAGGCAAGATAATGCTAGAACTGGGGTGGTTTCAAGGTCTAGGGGGAGAGGAGGGAAAGGAAACATTGGTGGAAGGAGGGGAGAAAATATGGTAAGAGTCACCAAATTGGCTCAGGACCAGGCCAGAGCTGCAACAACTTTCTTTTGAGAGTCCATACCACTAGTGGTTCGTGATGAAATAAAAGCCATTGAAAAGGAGTTGTGGGAGGAGGTGCACAACATCCCATTGGAGGACATTTGACCAAAGGTAGAAGAATGGGTGATGGATCTCGGAACCACTATAGGGAGGGTGTCAGCCTATGACACGATGGTCATGGTATACTAGGTAATGAAAAACTATCATGGCTCATGTAGCCATGAATGCAGAAGGAAAACTATAGGGAGACCAGGAACCAATCAAGGCATGGAAGGAGAATTATCACAATACGCATTTGATGCATTGAAAGATCAATATGATGGGATCCAATATGGGCCTCAAATTATATGCCCCCAATTAGTAGAATTTTGAGGCATGATGTACTAGCAAGAGTGGGAACAAGAGCCACAAGACAGAGAAGAACGCAAACACGAAGGAGCAGTAGGAATCTGAGAACGTTAAAAGCACTGATTTCAGAAGCTCACATGGCGAGGACCATGAAAAAGTTCCTCTTTGAAGTTAAGATGATCAATGTAGTACTTTACTATGTTTTAGTTTATTTTTTAGTAGCTTTAGATTAGCAATAGAAGTACAAAACAATTATGAAGAAAATAGGTCGATATCCCAACTAGAACATATTGGAGATGTTTCGATGTTATAGTTTCTAGAAATGCATGATGATTTTAGAACCCTGTAAGAGCACTATGTAACTGGTTATTATGAGTAATATTGATATAGGAGCATCCTACTCTCCATTCAAATTCCAAGTTCATTGCTTCATCAAACCTAGAAGGGGGTCTTCAATTCTGAATCGATGGTCTTTGAACTATCACAGTGTAAATAGACCTATGTTTTATATGTTTGTATATAGATGATGAGTCATTGGTTGAGTCATTAGGTGAGGGATGAATCATGTAACAAATCCCTCAGCTAATGGTAATGAGTCATAGGATAGGTTTGAGATTTTGAATTAATTAGCATATTGTTGAGTATATTGAGGATCTGACCATAATGGTTCATAAATCCTGTTGTATATATATGTAATCCTACGAGGCATAAGTAGATATACATGGATTGACATGATATATAGATAGGAGTAGTAGAGGCAGAGATAGAGAGGTTAGTAAGGCATGTAGGAGACAAAGAAGAGGCCAATCAAAGATGTATTAGGCCTAAGCAGATTAGAATGGAGGTTCTGAGCCAATTTTGTATGTACAGTTTCATTGGGTGAATGAAAAAGCCTATTTTGACATATCTCTATTTGTAAATTGTATTCTGTTTGAATGTTTGATTTCATAAGCATATGTATAAATGTTTGATTAAATATATGTTAATAGTTGATAATCATGTGTGTGAATTTAGGGCTTCTAAGAGGGAGAGAGAAATAGAGTTCAATTGATTGATTCTCTGATAAATCAAAGAGGAGTTAGGTGAACAATTTATTTAGGATTTCATGAATGAAATGTGTTGTAGAATAAGCTTGTTGCAATTTTCTGGATCAACAATCGATCACTGCAAGGATCAATGATAACCAAGAACTAAGAGTGTGTAGATGTGAATGGTCAAGATCCTGAATGAAATAGATTTACGACTCAAGATAAATTTTGCAAATAAAAGTTATCTCAAGATAACCATAAACTAATTGTCCATATGATTGAAGATCGTAGGGTGGATATTAGAGGTGGTCGAAGATCAACAACTAAGGTGGATTCGGCTGGAGAAAGAGTGTGGAAGATAACAGAGAGGTAGGGTTGTGAAATTTAAAACCAATCATTGTGAAGTGATTGGAGATCAATGGATTAGATCGATCATCAAATTAGATTGATGACACACAGGGATTCTACTCGGAGAACTTGCACGGGTTTTGTCAATATCAATGGATGCAGAATTTCTATCAAATATGATTCTCTTTGTTTTGAAGTCCATTGTTAACCTGACCGGATCCATATCTGATGGTCATCAGTGATTCCATTGATCCAATTTGCAAGGCAGTTAGGAATAGAGGCTGGAAGCAAAATTTGGCTTAAAGCCGCTTTATAATATTTGGGCTTCACCGTTGATTTGGGTGGATCTAGATCCAACGATTGACATTCATTATATTGGTTTAACTAGAATGCAAGTTAGTTGTATAGGGTGGATGCATAATGGTTATGGAATCCATTTAACCGCAAAATTTAATTCTTCTCTTCATTGAACGTTGCCTGGGAATTGGTCTGGTTGGTTAGATTTAGCAGTTCTGCTAAACATAGAACCGGCTAAATGATGTGAGAGTCCACATAAATACTATTATAGAGGAGCCTAAAATCATAGTGGTATCATAGCAGAATAAGGATTCTATGTAATGATTATCAGAGCCAGGAGGTAAATCAATTTTTCATTTCAGTTCATTTTAAAATTGAAGACTAAAATTTGTGTTGAGAGGGTTAGTCAGGTGAGATTATTCAAAATTGATTTAAATTGTAGATATAGGATGTGTGGTTTAAATTGATGTTAGCCATAGGAGAGTGCACAATAAATCCTTGAAAGGATTTCATAAGTACAAGCATGGAGTTATGATGCATGAAAAGAGTATTGATTCAAACTATTGTTGAGCAATTGAAGAAAGAAAAGGTGAAGAATTTCTAGAAATTGTGTTTGAATTTAAAGACTGATAATTGTGAGTGTGTTATGATTTGTCTTATGCAAGGGATCATAGCAGATATTGGAGAGGAGGTGTATAGGCTATATAGTAGGATAAATTGCAGATAGTGGCTATAAACTAGGGACAGGAAAGAAAAGTGCAGATGAAACAAATCAGGAAGAGAATATTTGAAGGTATGAGAGTATAATGTTTTATCATTGATTATTGATGACATATTGCAAGTAGCAATGAAAGAGTGCAACAATAACAAGTGGGAGAGTTGTGCTCAAGGATAATTTCATTTTTGAGTAGAGGAAATTGATAGAAGAAAGTGGTAGCTAGAGGATATATATCAAGGATAAATGTATTATTGATAAAGAGTTTGTGAAATCTTAGAGGAAAGAGGAAGCAGTGGTAGAACCTAAGAAATCCAACAGAGGTTGGACAAGAGAGGAATAATACATGTTCTCAAAAGGAGTGGACCTATAGAATAAAAGAGGAGCAAAGGAGATGCTCAAAAGGTTCTAGTGAGAGGACTAGAGATACCAAAAGGACAAGCTCAAGGAGGGATAGCTTGTTGAGGTATAGCAAATACGTATGGATACTTGCTGAAGGTGAAGACTTAGTTATAGTCCACAAGTGAACATGATGAAGTTCACAAAAGAGGAGAAGGAAACAGAAAAAATGACTACTAGAGGTCATTACATGGGTTGAGAGAAAATCCACAACATAAGAAAGAAGAAAGAAAGCCAAGAATAATGTAGCAAAGAATTGCTAGAGTTAGCTAGAGACATTTTGTGCTTTGAGAAGCATATGTAAGAATCTATTAAAGAAGAGAACCATATGTATGGTTGGGTCATGAAAATGAAGGTAAGATGACATTCACTATAGGTGAAGCTACAACAAAAGATGTTTTCTGGATTGAAGAAATAATTCAGAGAAGTTGAATCTGAGATGGAGGTCTGATATTGTGAACTTGAACAGGCTCCTTTATTTGGAGAGGATGATGAAAAAGAAAAAGAGAGACCAATTGAGAGTATCATGAATTTTGTAAAGAGTACAGATCAACTTATGGAGGAGATGACTATGAGGCAAAATGAGACCAAAAGGAATTATGTTTTTGAGACTGATGATTTGTTTGTGATTAAATGTTTTGCTGCAAATGATAGGTATTTTTTTTAAACTATCTTAAAATTTGATGAATTCAAATATGATGAAGAAAGTCTCTAAAATGAAGAAAGGTCTGCAACAAAAGGAACTCATTGATGAGTTGCTTGATGAAGGAACATAGTCAATTGAATATTATCTGAGGATGAAGGAAAAAGTGGAACAGTTACCTTGGACTATCATGAATTCTGAAGGAAAAGAAGATATGATTTCCAAAAGCATAACAACAGAACACAATTCTATTGTAACAAGAACTGAAATGGTAACCTATTAAGAATATATGCATACTATAGCTCAGACTGTTGGAGAAATGGATGATGGTCAATGTTTGATGTTATGTTCAGGCCAGCATAAAGGAAGGATGCTTGAGAGAATATCAACAGGGACTTCAGAGTCTCATGTTTTTTAAACTATTTTTTTGTGTATGTTTGCAGGTATTGAAGGGAGTGAAGATAGACAGAGAAATAAATATGTCATGGTAAAAGAATACATATTATTGTCTTAAGAAGGTAATTAGTACCTAGAATAAATTGTTGTTGCATAGTTTGCTAATAAAGACATAGAGGATCTTTCTAACCTCATAAAGTATAATGAGTAGTTCGAAATGTTAGAAGATTGGTTGATCATGACAGGGATTGATAAATGTGACTTCTTAATGCATGAAAGGATGGGAAGGTGCAATGACACCATTGGAAAAGACAAGATAATAGGTAAAAACACTGAATTATTTGATAATTTAGTAGATCGCAATAGAGAGTCAAGAGAACAACAACAGTTTCAGAAAAAGAATATTCGGGTGTACGAACCAAAGGATAGACTAGACATGGATATTGAAGAACTAAGAATGTTGATGGTGAAGGTGTCTCAAAGAAGGCATGAAGAAAGAATGAAGATTTACATCAGCAACGCAAATAGAAAAAACAATGACAGAAGACAAATAATAGAAGAAGATTGCAGAAGCAAAGATAATGGAGCATTACAAGAGAAAATTTGGAAACCACGAGAACTGAAGATGAGAAAGATAGAACAACGTTATAACATGGATGATCAATTACAAAATAAGGTTTTAGATCTAGGCATACTGAATATGGAAGGTTAAGACTAGTAGGTCATATTTATTTCTTCGTGGGAAGTCTGATGCAGGAGCATCCTGCTCTCCATTCAAATTCCAAGTGCACTATTTGATCAGACCTAGAAGGGGGTCTTCAATTCTGAATTGATGGTCTTTGAACTATCACATTGTAAATAGACCTATTTTTTATGTGATTCTAGATAGATGATGAGTCATTGGTTGAGTCATTAGGTGAGTGATGAATCATGTAACAAAGCCCTCAATTAATGGTAGTGTTTCATAGGATAGGTTTAAGAGTTTGAATTAATTAGCATATTGTTGAGTATATTGAGGAAATCATGTTGTATATATATGTAATCCTATGAGCCATAAGGAGATATACAGAGATAGACATAATAGAAAGATGGGGCAGAGATAGAGAGGTTAGTAAGGCCTATAGGAGATAGAGAAGAGGCCAATGAAAGATGTATCAGGCCTAAAGAGATCATAACGTGGGTTCTAAGATAATTTTGTATCTACGGTTTCATTGGGTGAATGAAGAAGCCTATTTCTACATATCTCTGTGTGTAAATTGTATTATGTCTGAATGTGTGATTTCATAAGCATGTGTATAAATGGTTGATTAAATATCTATTAATAGTTGATAAGGATGTGTGTCGATTCAAGGCTTCTGAGAGGGAGAGAGAAACAAAGATCAATTGATCGATTCTCTGATCAATCAAAGAGGAGTTAGGTGAGCAATCCACTTAGGATTTCATGAACAAAATGTGTTGTAGAATAAACTTGTTACAGGTTTCTGCATCAACAATCGATCACTGTAAGGATCGATGATAACCAAGGACTAAGTGTGTGTAGATGTGAATGCTTGATGTCGTGACTGAAATGGATCTACGACTAAAGATTAATTCCACAAATAAAAGTTATGCCGAGATAGCCATAAACTAATTGTCCATACGATTGAAGATCGTAGGGTGGAGATTAGAGGTGGTCGAAGATCAACAACTAAGGTGGATTCCACTAGAGAAAGAGAGCAGAAGATAAAGGAGAGGTCGGGTTGTGGAATTTAAAACCAATCATTGCGAAGTGATTGGAGATTCATGGATGAGATCGATCGTCAAATTAGATTGATGGTGCATAGAGATTCCGCTGGGAGAACTTGCACGGGTTTTGTAAATATCAATGGATGCAAAATTTCTATCAAATTTGCTTCACTTTGTTTTGAATTCCACCATTGATCTGACGAGATCCAAATATGACGGTCATCAACGATTCTGCTGATCCAATTTGCAAGGAGGCTAAGAATAGAGGCTAGAAGCAAAATTTTGTTTAAATATGCTTTATAGTATTTGGAGTCAGCCGTTGATTTGGGTGGATCTAGATCCAATAGTTGACAGTCGTTCCGCTGGTTTAACTAGAAGGTAAGTTAACCGTAGAGAGTGGATGAGGAATGGTTATGGAATCCAGTTCACTATAGAATTGAAGTCCTCTATTCATTGATTGTTTCCTGGGATTTGGCTGGGTTGGTTAGATTTAGCGGTTCTGCTAAAAATAGAATTGACTAAATCATGTGACAGTCCAGATAAAGACTGTTACTGACGAGCTTGACATCAAATATAGTCATTTTATTTACAAAAAAAACATGAGGTAATTACATGCATACATACATACATACATACATACATATCTTACCTCAATTCTATCTTACATACATTTATATCTTACCTCATTATTTTCTCAATAACTTTGTTCTTATTAACTTTATTCTCCATTGAACCTAACTATATTTTTCCTTCTCAATTCTATTTGCATGAATAATTGGATTTTTTATATTGATTAAAATATGATAATATATCTACATTGTACTAATTATTCAAGCATTTTTCGAAAATATAAATACAACCATATAACATACATTCCAAATAGAATTTTAAATATAACTTTGATATATATATCCTTGAATGCAATTCAATCTCTATATAACATAAACTTGGAATTACATCCCTTTAATGCAATTTAATTAACCTTGGATTACTTTCTCCCATTTCAATTCAAATATTAAAGCTTTATATTTTACAAATCCCAATTCTATTACCTATTACCTAAATAAACTTTTACCCCTTTTTATTCCAAAGTGATTTGGTCGTTTACTCTACTATTGTTTTCATTCCAATTTATTCAAGAAATAAATATATATAAATATTAAATTTTTAATTCTCACATTTCCATTGATTAAATGGCTTATGTATTGAAGATTTAAATATTTGATTTATATTTATAACCATACCTTTAATTCATAACATTGTTCAAACTTCTCTGAGTCATTACATACTACCCGTCGTTTTTAAGACAATAATTCAACCTAGGAGATCCAACCCTACCTAAAATTGAGAAGTTCAATTGATAAATATGCATATATAGTTCTATGCATTTTTCGTTTTTGGCTTAACATGTCCCCATGTGTTTTAATAAGCGCACACAGATACATATTATCCTTCTAGAACAAAACCACCATGCATTATCCTCCCTTTTAATAGTGGGTCAGATCTAACACGAGCATATAACGAATTGATTACTCAAGAATGGTGGATTTAAGCCGAGTGGTTTGGCGTTTTTTTAGTGTAAAACTGTAATTTATAGTGATACTCTGCTCTCTAACATATCCATGAGTTTCTTAGTTTCCTAAGCTGATCTGAGGATGGTTGAGGTTAAAATACAACTACCCGGGACAGACCATTAACTCCTATGTTCAAACGTTAATTACTCCTTGATGGATAGAAAAGGGGTTGGTGAGAAATGTTCATCGCTAGTTTGTTGTGGGACTCCATTTATGGACATGCGTTTCACTAGAAAGTAATTCCTGGTCTAAAAAATGTTTGTTTAGGGATGGAAAAATGTTATGTATGTAAACATTAGTATCTGGTGTGATAAGGATCTGCCACATAGATTCTCTCTCTTTCTCTTTTTTCTCTTATTTAATGCATAGGAAGTGGGGATGATTGTCTTTATCTTAGCTGACAGTGTGAGTTCAGATCAATGACAATATAGTAAGAAGGGAGTAAAACTTCCTTTAGTTTCTTGGGCTTAACTAGCCACCTGATATGATTCGTATTCCATTTATCGATATTAAAAAAAAATCCAGTACTATTATGTTAGATAAGGACAACAAGATTATTAGGCACTTGCATATCACATTGTGGAATGTGATGGACACACAATTAAAAAAGGAGTACCTCATTCCATTCACATAGAAAGGGACAAAGTAAATGGTAAATTGCACATTGGTACAGCTACTTCGCTTGTATAAACAGAGGCATTCAAACACATTGGATGAGAGCCCCATATATTTAGAATGCATATAATATAAAGTGAATTGAATAATCAGTAGATCTTTTTATTTAGGTTTAAAAAAAGTTGAATGGCTTTTTTTATATAAATGTGATAAATGTACACAAATATCCATGCTGATATAATTATTTATACAAGGTGTAGGGTGCAAACATTTACCTTTTATAGTTCTCTTCGTGACTTAATCTGCAAACTGTGCTCAAATTTATTAATCTTTAGGACTTTGAAGATGAATCCCATAGCTCAGATTAGGGATATAGATCAGGAACCTCACTCTGTGCCTCTTCTCTCTACTTGGATTGGTGCCGCTTACCCCAGTAGCTCTACCTAACGGGAGGGAGCATCTTCTTCATCACACGAAAAGGGACCACATCCCCATCCTTCCTAGCCAATGAAATTTGCATGCGATTTCCTTCTTAAGAAATATGCTCAGTCTTGATATTTAATTAAAGAAAAATTTAGGTTTCTTGTCTTAGCATGGCTTTTCTATAAATTAACCAAATCAAAGTAACCATCAACGACCATTTAACCACCACCAACAATCCCAGTTGAATCATTTAATCCTTCGTGCAAAGGCATCCCTTATCTTAGGTTCCATTCCAGATGGTGACTAAGTTTATCGAACAAAAGTAGTAGTTCCTGAGCTGATTTAATGAAATCACTAATATGTACAAAACTTTTCTGGTCAACCCACTCAGTAAGCAGGTGGATTTGGTGGATTCACTTGCATTTTTTTATTAGTTTAGGTCACATAAATTTCAAGTCCAAAAATAGAAACAATGTTTACTTCACGTTAGAGGGGTTTGGAAAGACAATTGTCTTCCAACAGAATAGATATGAACCTGAGTTTTCATGGCATTTAATGGAGAATCTGCGGTAAGCGAGTTAATTGTCGACGTTTCAAACCAAGTTAGATTTGCCCTGAAGATGAACCCTGTTTGGTTTGAAACGTCCACAATTAACTTGCTTACCGCAGATTCTCCATTAAATGCCATGAATATTCAGCAAACCTTATTTCTAACCTGAGTTTTGTTAGAAGAAAAGAGCAATAAAATGTATCATTTAGAGAGTAGTACTACTTCAGTTTCCTTTACTTACAAGTTTGTTTTATCCAGTAGCATTTTTAGATTCGTCAAAATTCGCTTCATCCTCCTCCTATATCAAATGATTCAGATCGCTCAAATCTAAACTCGGACTCAAATTCACACTCGGACTTGACATCAGATCCAAACTTCGTTCTCGAACCACATAGAAACAACCTATCGAAACTACACACACTCCTATTCGAACCACCGAGACTCGGACTCTACGAGCGACACAAAGAATCGCATGCACTAAGATTTCTGTGGTAGAACTATTCCATCTTTTTTTTCATAGCCACCTAAGAAAAGTAAATGTACAATCAGATCTATATCCTTGTTGTAAAGGAGGTAGGTATAATTTCCTTGAGTAGATCTAATATTGAGGTCAGGTTTTACAATATTTAGTTAGTTATAATATTGAGATCGAGTTTCGATACAAGTGAACTATTCAGTTAGCGAGGGTTGGAGATCTGTTTTTTTTAAACTATATTGAACTTTAAATTTATAAGAACTCGATGAGAGGGTGCATATGGTACGTGTTCAATCAGCAATGCAGGTTTTACAATACAAACATTGGAAGCAACAGTTTGAAGGTGCCTTAGGTCGATTATTGGACCAACAATTCAGTATAAAGTTTAACCCCATATTACTAATAACAATGGATTCAATTAATAATGCTAGAACTTATATATTTTTCCAACAGATCTGTATATTATCTTTTAAGAATTATACGATAGATTTGTATGTTAGATCATAGTAATATCATATTTTACAAGCGGATCTACAAGATCTTTATTGTCAAAATAAATGGTCATGAATAATTTCAATAAATGATGAACAACAATGTATATTGCAGATCTGAAACTATATATAACTACAATTTTCTTGTTCATACCAATAAGGGAAGAGGGTGTAGTTGAGAAAAAAAACTATGAGCCCTATGTTAGGATTTATAATCCTCCCTTGTTTAAACTATCTATTAGATTATATTTGCTTGACTAAGGAGTCATTTAGTTATTATTGGGTCCACTAGTACCATTGGGTTCACTTGGCCTAATGGGGACACTTGTACCAGTCACTAGAGTGTGGGGAACACCGATTGGAACTGACTGCACCTTCATGCATCAGTTTAGGTGCCTCCTAGACCAATCCTTACATTTTAGGAGCCATTGGGCATGCCGACACAAACCTCATTTAGTTGTTGGCGGTTGGTAACTAGTCAATCTTAGTTATGCTTCAGCTAGATTGAGTTAGATATCCTCCAGTTCAGTTAGTGCTAGTTATGCATGGTTGCATGTGGGAAGGCATTATCTCTCACCTACTTCTTACCTATCACTGCAGTTAGAATGGTTTAACTAATTGTAACTGATTGAGAGACTCAATTACACATATGGAGTTAGCATGTTGAACTCCGATAGTGATTTAGACACTTCTAGTTATCCATGCAGCCAGTATTGAGTTGGTAGATTCAAATTCATCTCTCATGATTCGAATTCTCATTTTTGTAACATTGATGTATACTATTGGGCTTAATGAAGTTTATACTATAATTATACTCGGCAATTATTTCCTGTTTCTTGTGACATTTGTTTTGTTCAGTGGGTATTATTCATTCATTTTTACTTCTAATAATTAAGAATATAAAAACACTCATTTATTGAAGATCAATGGCATATTAAATCTAATATGGTATCAGAGCCTCCTCAGGAGAGCTTCAAGTCTATCTACTCTCCATTATACACCAAAAGCATCTAGGTTTCCACAAAAGTCCCGCAAAGAGTTCCTTTCTTCCTCTGAATTCATTCAGAGTGGCAGTGTGGGCATGACAGACCATGAAAAAGTGTACATGTCGAGAGGGAAGGATTGATTCTGACACAGTGCGAATTGGTTTTGTTTTTGCAGTGAATTTCTGCATGTTCTACGTAGATTGATTGAAGATATTGTGTGATCAAAAGGAGAATTGATGGATTCTCAACCTTCCATACCCTAGATCCTAACACCCTTCAATTATATTGATTGGAGGGAAGATATGCAGGTTTCTTTGTGCAACAAGGGCTTGTTAGGGATGATAAAAGGAAGGGAGGATGAAGCCCATCCTCTAGTTGAGAAAAACAAGTGTTTGAACCGCTTAGATGTAGCTTTTGGCTTTCTATGTACTCACATCTCTAGAGACCTCCTCTTTCACCTTGAACGTTTGACGACTCCCAAAGAATCTTAGAAGAAGCTGGAAGTATTGTTTGACAATCAAGATGAGCTTCGAGGACACTTTTTGCAAAACGAAGTTATAGCCTTACAACCCAAAAAATTCGAGACCACACATCAATTCTTTACACAATTCAAGTCTCTTGCACTTCAATGCAGATAGTGTAGAATATAGAGAAGGATGAGCAACATCTGCTCTCCATACTCAACAAACTAGGTTTTGAGTATATTTTCTTTCTCTCTACCTTCCATTCCGGAAGAGATTCCATTCCAAATTGGAAGATGCCTTCACTTGATAGATTTTTTGAGTCCTTAATACAGGAGAAAGAAAAGTTGGTACAGATGGGAGTCCTCTAGACTCCCAAAACCCAAGCTCTTTTGGTGACAGAATCTACTAATGGGAAAGCAAAAAGGAGGACCAAGGGGAAGGAGTCTAAACCTTTTGATTTGACTCCAAGAGAGAATCATAATTATTCTGCTGGAGCCTCGAGTTCCAGAAAAGAAAAGACTATATGTTCATACTGTATGAGAGGATTTCATCCAGAAAGAAAGTGCATGAAGAAAACCCTTGACCAGTTGAAACCTATCCTTGTACAGAACAATATTTCCCTTCCACAAGGTTTCAAGATGTTTGATGATGGATAGAATACTGAATAACATGAGAGATTCCATGCTTTGAAGGCGGGACTCACTTCGTCGAAGGCTTACTTGATAGATTCTGGAGCATCCAACCACATGGTTTCCTCTAGGGAATCCTTCATCATTTTCACTCTATCAGGAGGACCTAACATTCATATGGGAGATGACTCTAAAATATCAGTTGTTGAGAAAGGTTCATATAAAATCTAGCATGCAGAGTTCAAGAATGGACTCTATGTTCCCTCTCCTACAACAAAGCAAATCATTCAAGATGTTTAGAAGCAGAATCTTCCACACAGATAATTCGAACTGAAGAAAGTATCCTTGGAGTGACTCGTTCTCCTGCTGCTCCGAAATTTTTTGAGATCTATGATATCTCATCTTCTCATATGGATTATCCAGAAGAATACATTCGAATCTCTGTTATTGAAGAAAAAATCACGTTCCATTCTATGCAGAAATTCTCTAGTGATTCTTCTATTTTAAATTTTCTGCATAGTTTATCGGTGATTTTTTCAGAAAATAAAGAGGACTTTGCTTTCTCTATCTCTAATGATGTTGCTGCTGTGCAGAAAAGTAATACTTTGAAAATTTTGGAAGTAATGTTGCTGATGTGCTCTTGGTCATTGATATAGAGCTTCCAACAAATTCCTACATGATTGCATGCACCAATACTCAAAATTTTGAAGAAGGAGAAAATTGTTCATCTACCATCTCAGTGGAGCACACTCTTGGAAATGATATGAACCTATTTGGAATGATTGATATTATATGATATTATTTGTTTCATTTTTTACGTTTCAATAGCTTTAAGTAGTGCTTGTAGTTACTCTCATCAATTTTGGTGTGAAAAATCAAGTATCGCAAGTCTCCTTCAAAATTGTTGTCAGGGATTTGATATCATTCCACACTCATGGATCTGATATGATATGATATTATTTGGATCTGATCTAATATTATTTGATTCAACTTTTAAGTTCCAAGAGCTTTCAGTCATGCTTGTAGCTGGTCTCATTAATTTGGTGTGCCAAATCAAGTACCTCAAGTCTCCTTCAAACTTGTTGTTGGGGATTTGATGTTAGTTTCGTCTTATGAGTTTGATGATATTTTATTTTGTGAATCATTGGTTATTATTGAAGCTATATCAGATTATGGAGCTTAAGCATTCTATCTCCATAGTCACAGGGCTTCTCTACCTATCAATTTGATCACATGCTCGTCTCCTGACATAACTAGTAAAGATGGAGACATTCTGCATTCGCTTGGACACTTGCTCCTAACACTTGGGGCTGATTTTACCTCACATGGTTCGATGTTCAAGGATGAAATAGAGTCAGTTTCTTTGGTGTTCATCACATGGTTCGAATTCTGAAGCACCTTTGCTCTCTCATCTGTTGATTTAAGTTGTTCTACATGGGTCCATTTTTCATCTAGAAGTTGTCTATATTTCTGATTTAGTTGAGCATATTCTTATTCTTAGAAAGAGGAAGATTCATCCAGAAATAACCATTTAGTTTGGATTCATATGCCCACATGCATAGATTCAGGGTGATTTTCCACAAAAGAATCAGAATACTACTTTGTTGCTGCAAATTGTAGCAAAAGGTTTTTCAAGTTTTTAAGTTGTTTTTCCTGATTCCTGCTTATTTTGAGGGGGGGGTTTCCCATGAGGTTTCCCCCTATTTCCTCAGCTTATTAAGAAGAAACTTTTTTATCTTTTAGATTGTATATGGGTGACTTTTGGCCTTATTTCTAGGGCCCATAGTTGTCCAAGTTAGGATTTAAGGGGGTGTTAGGATTTATAATCCTCGCTTGTCCAAACTATCTATTAGATTAAATTTTCCTAACTTAGGAGTCATTTAGTTATTATTGGGTCCACTAGTACCATTGGGTCCACTTGGTCTAATGGGGCCACATCTACCAGTCACTAGAGTGTGGGAAACACTGATAAAGGCTAACTAGAACTGGCTACACCTTCATGCACCAGTTTAGGTGTCTCTTAGACCAATCCCTACATTTTAGGAGCCAATGGGAGGGTCGGCACCAACCTCCTTCAGTTGTTGGTAGTTGGGAACTAGTCAAGCTTAGTTATGCTTCAGTTAGATTTAGTTACATACCCTCTAGTTCAGTTAGTGCCAGTTATGCATGGATGCATGTGGAAATGTGCCAATTCTCACCTAATTCTCACCTACCACTACAACTAGACTGTTTTAACTGATTGTAAGTGATTGAGAGACTAGATTAGATATTTGGATTTAATTTTTTCTACTCTGATAGTGATTTAGACACTTCTAGTTAGCCATGAAGTCAGTCTTGATTTGGTAGATTCGAATTCATCGCTCATGATTCGAATTCTCCTTTATGTAACATTATTGTATACTATTGGGATTAATGAAGTTTATATTGTAATTATACTGAGCAATTCTTGTATGTTTCTTGTGATATTTGTTTTGTTTTGTTGGTATTATTCATTCCTTTTCACTGCAAATAATTAAGAATCTAATAGCACTCATTGCTTGAAGATCAATGAAATATTAATTCTAACACCTTAGGCCATAGATTTTGAACCTCGCTATGATACCATCTGTAACAAATCTCCAATGGGTCTGAAGAAAAAAAATAATATGAATGCATTTAAATAAATATAGATTTGAAAAAAATTCTAAGTTAATAATACCATTTCTTTCTTTTTCTTTTTTTCTTTCTTCAAAAGTAAATACAAAAATTAACAGATCTATGAATTTAGATGTCAAATTCTAATAACTCTTCCATGTCGATAATCTAATAACATTTAGTAAATTAAATATACATAACATCCTTAAAATTTGCAGTAGTAAAAACATAACTTGATAACACCAAAATTTACAATAAGTCTGACCAGTTAATATTCCAAGAACTGTTATGGTTGTTGAGGCTTTCTTTTGTTCTAAAAACCTTCACCTCAAGCTCCTTCGAACTCATCGAGATCTTCTACTGCTACATGAACTCCTTGTATTCGTTGTTGAATCTTTGTTGCATGCTCCTAGATGTATTTCCAATCACATTGAAAACATCAATTTCCTCCTTTCTAGTCCCTGATAGGTACTCTCCTTCCACTGGGACCCCCGAACTCGACGGGGCTGACAATATGTGGATAGCAACATAAATAATATTCTAGGCTGCTAGTGGGATTCTCCCAATCCCACTCATGTTTTATTGAACCACACTATTCCATAGTCATCTCAGAGTCACCAAATCCGTTCATGCTCAAAACTATGGCAAGACCGAAGAAGAAGATCCCCAATTCTTCATTTCCTCTAGTTTTTACTAACCCTTACATTACTAACAATGCATTCCATGCACTAACTTCATTCAAATATTTATTTACTTAATTATTAAATTAATTAATTTAATTACCCACCCACTTTTAGTTATCATAGGTTCTCTGGTTGCTTTTCGATTAGTCAGGAATTTACTTTAGTTCTGTTACCACCTAAGTTGTGCTTAGTGGTTTTTATCAAGTGAGCCTGGTGAACCGGATAGGGTTAACTTGTTCGAACTGCAAAAGACTTTTGGAAGTACTCTTAGTAAGTGCTTATTGTATTATATCACATGTTCATACCCCATGGGGGAATTGTAATAAATGTTCTAGCATGATAGTGTCTGTAAAAGACTCAGTCTCTTAGACTTCATTTGTCAATCCGATCAGCCCAGGGTGTTTTTTCCCTTGGTTATTATTGGTTGTTGAACAAACGACTGATAATGTCTGAGTTTTTCACTCCATAACTCCAAAGTTGGGGTGGTCGGCTTGGCATTTAGACCTATTGAGGTTATTAGAGTCTATGTGTCAATGTATAAACATGCTAAACATCATGGTCAAGTCATATGAACATGTCTAAGTCCCCCTCGGTTTTTTCAATTTTTCAATTTTTTAGTTTTTTCAGTGTTTTTTATTAAAATTTAATTTTTCCAAAACTTAGGATATTTTTTAATAGTTTAATTGGAAAATTTGATTTTGTGATAAAAGTGGGCCAAATAATCTATTTCAGTCATGTAGGTGCTCATTTTCAAGCTAAGAGCACCATGTAAACCCATGGACCCACTATTTCCTAGTTTTGAGTGATTTTCCATCACTCGGGTCAGAAAGCCCCAAAAATCAATTATTGATTATTTTAATTAATAAATTGATGAATAAATGGCGCAAATCCAAAATCATAGATCAGTGGATTATTATCCGATTTGATTGAAATCAGTTAGATCTGAAGCAGAATGACTGGATCTGACAAACCCTTGACTGAAGGAGGTGATCAAATCAGATCCAGAGTTGATCTTCAGCATCCTTTATGGGAATTTCGCCCTCCCTCTCTCCTCAACATGTTTGGCTCATCTGGATGAGTTTTGGTGGATGCTTCAGTCAATAAGTTGAGGTGTCAGTCAGATCAACTCTCCGATTGACAATTGCACTCAATGAGACTCATATCTGGCTTAGATAGACACAAATTAGGCATTGATGGACTCTCTATCAGCATATTTGGTCTATATCCTTGAGAGTTGTGCCCCCCCCTGGGCTAGATGGCCTATGTTTTGTATATATCATGCTTGAGGCTCCCTCTTCCAAGCTAGTTAGAGCTGGACTAAAGGGATTGCCATTGTAACTCTATATTTGATCATCATTTGTGAATAAAGAAGATTTGGAGGCTATACAGTGTAGTGCATGTGTATGTGTGGATTCTCAGTGCTATGCTACTGATGTGGTAGCTGCAATTTCTTGCCAAATTCTGTGCTGCTTCTGTGTTCTTGCTTCAAGGATTTGACTGAATCTAGTAAGGGTGTAAACTAGGAAAGATAGATTGCTTGATCTTGTTTATCCATATGATGTATGCTCAAAAATTTCAGTTATATGCTTAAATAAGGTTATTTTGGCATGATCTTTCATTTTTGTTGCTATATACATCTATATCCAGATCTCACGAGGTGTGTGCAGGCTTGTGTTATTTAGTTGCAGGTTCCCGATTGGATGAAGGTGTGGATCTAGATTGACGCAATTCCTATCCAATAAGCTCAATACTCTGTCCCTTAGCACTCCACAAAAGGGCTTCCTTTCAGCTTGCTCCATTCAAGCAACGATATGACCTTCTCTCATCTTCTTCTCATTTCTATAAAAAATCAACATTTTTACCCGGTTACTCTATTCGTAGCTTTGATTTTGCTTAGATATATCATATTAAAAGTAATTCCAACATATATCTATCTTATCAAATCCTATAGTCTAGATCTTGCACTTAAAAAATTTTCATAAGCATTCTAGATCTAGCTTTAGGGAAATTGTCTTTTTGCATGAAAATTTAAAGAAAACTTGTAGATTGCATGCATTAGATTTCCTTTCGCTGTTATAAAATTTAATATTCTACAATATCAGTGCATATTTCATTGGCTGCACAAACAGCAAGCCAAGAACCCAAGGAAATCTTGCTTTCCTTGGTTCCTCTTTTGCTTGTTTAGCTAGTTTTAACTTCATTTTTTTTTAGATAAGGTAGGCTGATCCAAAGGTACTCTTAAAGTTATTTTGGGCATATGTTATTATAACATGCTCGCTTTCATTTAGTAGGTCTGACAGAAAAGAAAGGAATCTTCTATCCAAAGTGGCCTCAAGAGTGTTCAAATCCCCCCAAGGGTCTCCTTTTTCACTAAAATATTAAAATTTTTGCAAAGTTGTAAGATCTTGGTTTCATCCTATATAAGGACCAAGAATTTTCTGATATTTCAGTTCTCTGATATTGTAACCAATAATATATAAAATTATTTTTGGAATAGGCTCTTTCGAGCCCACTCCCCATCCCCCCTGGGGGGATTTGCATCGGTGTCATTTTCGTCGCTTTTTGCTTATTTATTTTTTTAAACTAGCATTGAACTAATTTGTAGGGTAGTATACTTGATTTTATTATTAATTTCATATTCCACTTTTTGTTTTTTCAAAGTAATCATAATACTTACCCCACGATTTCCTGATTGACCCGAAAGGGGAAAGAGATTCGTGGTAGGACTAATTAGAAAACTAGAATTGTGGATCTGTTTTATTTTCAATCATTTGTTTTCATCTATCATAAAATTAACCCCTCCTTGATTCCCCGATTGATATCCACTTGGATCGAAAGAGGTTCCTGGAGGGTTTTCTTTTAAACAAGAACATCCAGTTTAAAACTTACTAAAATTTACAAGACTCCAGTGTGTATGTTCTGCACTTGGCTGCGGTTCATCCGATCAGTCAAGCTGTATCAAAAGCACTTGGGTGACTAGTATAATTAGGACTCACTCTCCCCAACTGACAAACCATCAGGTGAAAATCCAACACCTAGATCAAACCTTTTACGATGGAAAAATACCCAAAGGAAGCGGGAACTTCTGAAAAGTGACCTCGGGGTGTCGATCTCTATCACACCCTAACGGGTGCATTATGAACAATAGCCCTAGAGACTCCATTTCAGCCCACATATTCCTTGCAGGTATCCATGAAGGTTTAGTTTTGGACATACTCCAAGTACTCTCGGGTATATCTGGAGTCCCCCCTTCACCTAATTTTAATCAACTCACACTTCATTTTTAACTTAAAACATACCAAGAGGTAATTGCAAAACACTCACTCCAAGCACATGCAAGTACATTGTTTCTATTTTTGACTCCATTCTAAGGCATTGGTTATTTTCTTGTTATATATATATATATATATATATTGTGTCTCAGCATTGTGCTTTCGTGTGTTCATCTTTTATATCTTGCCATCTTTGATTATCTATAATTAAATTCCAAACTCCTAAGTAACTCAGTCAGTTTCAACATCACAACACTAAGTAATCATCCTTAGTAACTTAATAGGGTCTACCCCCCTTGGCTCCGTTAGGAGTTGAGCCTAAACGGAGGAGTCAAGAACAAGGTGACAGCCTTGACTCGAGACTTGCCCCCAAGGACACACCGAGTGGCTTGAAGATTTCTGCCACGTGACCCAGGTGTGTGAAAGGCAGCAACAAGTTCAAGTTTCCTTGATTTACTCTTTTAACTGATTTATTTTATTTTATTCAGTTGTTTATTATTATTATTCTATTTATTTATTTACTTATTTATATTTTTTTATTTTTTTTTAACTTACTTAGAGTTTTATTAAAATTCTTTCTAAACATTTATTAATCCCCACAATTCAAAATTGATGTTGATTACTACCGCATTCTCTTCACGTCCATTATTATCAAGGTGTTATGTGTCTCAATATGAGAAATTCAACCCACAGGAAAATCTAGGAGCATTAGAGAAACTCACAAATCAAATTTGGTGCAAAACCAACAAAAAACCATTAATTGAGAAGCAATTTACACACACAAATGTGAACAGAACTAGGTTAGTTTTTACCGTCTAACATAAAAACATGTTAGTAACAAGTTTATATTACATCATAAGAGTCTCATGAGGCTTTGTAAGCCCAATGTGAGTGTACAAATAAAAATTTCCAAATTGGCATCAATCCACCCTAGGTGGGTAAATCACGCTACAAATCAGCCCAAAAAACCATGAATTGCTGACTGGATGTGGATGAGATGATTTGGGGAAATTATTACACTTTGGCATGCATGGGTGTGGAAATATGGGTGGTTTAGAGTCTCAAGGTGGCATTAAATGCACCAAATCAAGCCAAAAATGGACAAAATCCACCTCTAACACTCCTACTCAACCAAGTTGTCCACATTCAATGAATGGGAGTACACCAAAAATGACGAGGGTGCACATGTGGCTGGTTGACTGAGCTGAAGTGCTGATGTGGGTGTGAATGCCTTAATTTGACTTGGCATCTTTCCAACTAAGCACCCTTAGTCTAAAAAAATAGTATATTAATGCAAAATGCAATAAAATTGACTAAGTAGTGAAACTAAGGTATTAGTGAGTTGGATTACTATTCTAACACCCTTCCTTAATCCAAAAACTAAGTAAAACTCACAAAATGAAGGAGGCCTTGTCAACAATGGCTCAAGTCACCTCAATTACATAATTCCAAAATTTTATTTGCCCATATAAACCGAGGAAAAGAAGGAAAAACACATGGGAAAAAACCTTCCCTCAAGAATGGACATGGGGCTGAAGCCTGCAAAAAATAGAAGCAAATCACCATCCTTCACTCAGCCCAAGAAAATATCTTAGATAAGTGAGTGTATTCTCTGTGAAAACCTTGTTGAAAATGTCGGCAGTTTGCTCAGTGGATGGGAAATACTGCAAGGAAATCACCCTGTCATGCACTAAGCCTTGAATGTAGTGCATATGAATCTCAATGTGATTTTTCCTCTTCCTCTGAAATGGATCAGTATATATTTTGATGGAACCTTGATTTTCCACCCAAATGTTGGTTGGAGAATCAATTGTGACACCAAATTCCTGAAGAATTCTCTGTAACCAAACATGCTGTGTAGTAGCATTGATTGTTGTTGTGTACTCGGACTCTTCTGATGAAAGTGAAATAGTGTTTTGTTTCTTACTTGAATATAAAATGAGACCTTTATCAAGAATAAATAAAAAACTTGAAGTTGAATTCCTTTCAGTGGGATCTCCAGCCCATTCTGAATCAGAAAATCCAACTAGTTGAAGTGAAGAACTAGCTGAGTAGTGCACCCCAAAATTCTTTGTACCCTGGACATACTGAAGAATTATTTTTTCTTCCCTCCAATGGATCTCATGTGTCTAGTGCATATGTATTGATACAACAATTACAGTATAAGAGAAATTAGGTCGTGTGTGTGAGACATAGAGCAAGCTTCCCGCTAGTTTCCTGTAGAGTGTAATATCTACCAATGGAGAATTGCTAAATTCATGCATTTTAATGCCAGAAAGAAAGGGGGACTTTTCTGCCTTACACTCAGCCATGTTAAACTTCTTTAGAAGGCCTGAAGAATACTTTTGTTGACTCATATTGATACCCCTTTCAATTTGCTCAATTCCCAAGCCCAAAAATTGCCTTAGCAATCCTAGATCGATCATGGAAAATTCACTATGCAAAGATGAATTAATTGAACCAATTGAAGTGGTGAAACTACCTATAATGAGAAGGTCATCAACATAAAGAAAAATAACCTGCAAAATACCATAATGTTTCTTCAAATACACATTAGGGTCTGATTTGCATTTGGTGAAACCAATAGAGCGCAAAAAGGTATCCATTTTTGCATACCAAGCCCTGGGGGCTTGATTGAGTCCATATAGTGACTTATTCAACCTACATACCAATGAAGGATGCTATTGGAAACCTTCAAGTTTCTGCATATAAATCTCTTCCTGTAGCTTACCATGCAAGAATGCACTTTTAACATCCATGTGGTTAGCTTTCCAACCCTTACTAGCTGCAATTGCTAGAACTAGTGGTGAACTTGCCGACCGGTGCAAAGGTCTATGTGTGATCAACACCATGGACTTGAGAATATCCCTTAGAAACTAATATTTCCTTATGTTTCATATCTAAACCATCAGCATCAATTTTGGTTCGTAAGACCCACTTGCATTGAACAAGCTTCCTCATGTGAGGAAGGGGAACCAAATCCCATGTCTTGTTTTCTTGGAGGGACTAAAATTATTCTTCCATTGTTGTTTTCCATATTGGGTCATTACAATATTGCTGATATGTTTGAGGATCAAACCCAATCAGCATATAACAGTGCTCATCAAGAGCACTATAACTTGCAAAGGAAGCATTACTAGTTTGTGATCTAGTCTTCCTAGGCTCATGGGGATTGCCTGCCAATTACCCTGCAGCTTGAATGATTTTTTCAGCCCACTTGGGACTTGATGGTGAGTCATCTACAGAAATATCATGTTCATCCATATTTATGTCATACATACCAGGAAAAATAGAGCATGTATCATTGCTTACATCTTGGAATGGTTGAGGAGAGGAGCATTCCCTCGGTGCAAGCTTGAGATATGGAATTGGATCTTCTTCAAATTTCACACTTCTTTCAACAAATTTATTGCAAGTGGAAGTGTCAAAGAATTTTTATCCTTTATTATCTTCAACATACCCAACCATAATTCACTCCTTGCTTTTTGGCTGCAAGGCCTTCCTCTTTTCAGAAGGGATTCTAGTGCATGCTCTAGTTCCAAAAATCCTGAAATTTGAGACATTTGGTTTATGGCCAAACCATGCATCGTAAGGTGTCTTTCCTTTTACTGATTTGTGGAAGGATCTATTTTGTATGAGTGAAGCATAAATAATGGCCTCATACCATAGCTTGGGACTTAGATCCCTTTCTTCTATCATGCAAGTGGCCATCTCCTTGAGAGATCTATTCTTCCTCTCGACCACACCATTTTGATGTGGTGTCTAGGGAGTTGAGTGTTGCATTTGGATTCCACACTCCTCACAAAGGTGTTGTAGGTTATTTTTTACATATTCCTTCCCATTATCAGTCCTAAGGAATTTAATCTTATTCCCACTCTGATTTTCTACCAATGGCTTCCAAATCTTTAATTGTTCAAAAACTTCAGACTTCAATTTGAGGAAAAACACCGAGTAGAATCTTGAGTAATCATCTATAAATGAAACTACATACCTTGATCCACCATATAATGGAGTGGGAAATGGACAAATCAGATATGAGTGTACCAAACCAAGTGGTTGTGTGGATCTCCTTGCCATCCCCTTCTCATAGCTTCGCTCTGGATGCTTCCCAACTACACACCCAATGCATGCTCCATTTGATGATTTGATTTGTGGAAGTCCTTCCACCATCTCATCTCTATGCAGTGCTTGGAGGTACTTGTAATTAATATGACCAAACCTCTCATGCCATAGCTTGAAAACCTCATTGGCACGTGAGAGAAGTGCTTGGTCATTGAAAGTGGGGAGGACGTTCGAAAACTTGTACATCCTCTCATGATGGTCTGCATAACCAATTTCAATGACTTGGTCTGTTGAGATTTCTGCAATCTTTACCATGTTAGGAGTGAAGGTCACTATCTTTGCCTCTCTTGTATGGGTCATTTGATAGACTGAAAACAAATTTTCTGCAAGGTTTGGTACATACAATACATCACTGAAGTAACCATGCTCTAAGTTAATCCTCCTAAACCCCTTGGTCTGGATTTCTGAATCATCCCCCATTCGAATTGCTAGGCCAACATTCAAACTCATGGAGGATAAGAGCTCTATTTTGGATACCATGTTCTTGGAAGCCCCCGAATAAATTATAAAAAATGAAGAGTTAGAGGTACCTGCTACCAAAGCTTGATACTTCTCTTTTCCATCTGAACTGGAGCTGCCATACTTCTTCCTTGTGTTGGCAGGGCTTGGAATGTTGTTCTTCTCTAGCAGCTGCGCCATCTGGTCAATGGTATTTTTCATGCATGAGTTCTCTTGATGCCATCCCTTGTGGAAATAGGTGAATTTGGCCTTCTCTTTTCCTCTCTTGTCCTTCTCTCTCAGAGGATTTGAACCTCCATCACTGGATTTGGGTTTTTCTGTTTTCTTCTTCTATGGAAGCTTCGAATTCTTTGTCTTGGGCTTCCCCTTTAAGGAATACAAAACTACCATGGATAATTCTTGATACGTATTCTTGATGGTTCCCATTTGGACTAGCTTGTCTTGCTCTTGAGTGAGTGACTCCATGAAGCTAGCCAGACTTGGCATTTTTCAGTTTCGAAGTGTTAACTTACTGGAGTGAAATGTGCTCACAAAAACTGAGAAATCTGGCCCCAACATCGAAAGAATGGACAAAATCAATTAGTCCTTTCTACCACCTAAGTTTTACTTAGTCGCTGTTATCAAGTGAGCATGGTGAACTGGACAAACATGATTTGTCTAGGCTTCAGAAGACCTTTAGACTTGCTTCTGGGAAGTGTTTTTTTTATCTACCACATGTTCATACCCCCTTGGGGGAGTTGGAATAAAATGTTCTAGCATGGTAGAGTATGTAAAATACTCAGTCTCTTGGACTTTATTTGTCAATCCGATCAGCCCATTTTTTTTTTCCCTTGGTTATTATTGGTGGTGGAATAAACGACTGATAATTTCTGAGTGTTTCACTCAATACCTCCAAAGTTGGGGTGGTCGGGTTGGCATTTAGGCCTATTGAGGTTATTAGAGTCTATGTGTCAATGTATAAACATGCTAGGCATTATGGTCGAGTCATATGAACATGTGCTGAGTCCCCCTAAGTTTTGTTTTGTTAATTTTTTATTTTAATTTTTCCACAAAACTTAGGCTATTTTTTACTAGTCTAATTGGAAAAAATGATATTGTAATAAAAGTGGGGTTAAAAGTCAGATTTAGTCATGGGGGTGCTCATTTTCTAACTCAAAGCACTTGATAAACCCATAAACCAACTTTTTCTAAGTTTTGAGTGATTTTTCCATCACTTAATTGAGAAAATCCAAAAAAAATCAAATTTAATTAATTTAATTAAAAATTAATTAAATAATGGAGCAAATCCAAATTCCTAAATTAGTGTATTTTGCTCCATTATGACTGAAGTCAGTCTCATTGGATTCAGATTGACTATGAGTTCCCACTCCTTGAATGAAGGCATGATGTGGGTTGAAGAGGAGCTTAACTATCTCATGCAGATCTAGGGTTGCACCCTCCTTTCTCTCTCCTCCACACATGTGGATCAAGCTGGGAGTTGTTTGTTGGTTGGTTCAGTTCACTGAGTTAGGTGTCACTCTGATTTACAGTTCTAGTTCAGTTAGACTTAGTTCATCCAGCTAGACTCAGTTCACCATCAGATGAGGTTCGGCTTGACTCTTTGTCAGCTTCAGTCTCTCTTTCAGTCAGGCATGCGCCCCTCTTGGCCAATCTGGCTATAAATAAAGCATCTTTTTCCTCTTCCAAGATAGTTAGAGCTGGGAATAAAGGCTTTCTATTGTGTAATATTGTATTGATCATCCTTTTTGTTGAAATAAAGAGAAGCTTTGGAGTAAAGATGGTGTCATGTTATTATGTGTGGATGAGCATTGCCATGTTTCACTAAGGTAACCTGTATCTGTGTTCATAACTTGCTTATTTTTATATTGTGGATCTAGTCCTAAAAGATTGATAATCAGTTTATTATGATCTTGATATGAAAGGAATTTATTAATAATTTTATTGGCTATCTCTTTTTCTTTTATGCATGCCTAGAGATCTAGATTTAACATGCTTTATAAGATTATATGCATGCTATTATAATATTTATGTTTATGTATTAACCGGATCTCACAAGTATCTTGGAAAGCCTTTGGATTAGTTGTAGGTTCCTAGCTTGGAGAGGGTGCTGATCTAGTTTGCTTCTGAACTTTCTCCAAACTTTCTCAAAGGCATAGTCCCTCAACATTCCACCGGAAAGCTCCATGGTTGATCATTCGGGCACCAAGCCACCTCTTCAGTCTTTCTCCTTTTTTATCAACACTTCCTTGGTTACTTGGATTTTATATTTTAGATCTGCTATTTCAAAAATGATATCTTTCTAGATCTGAAAATATAGGAGCTGCATGCATAGATTTAGTTTCATTTAAGAAAAAGATTCAAGTCCTTTCTCTTTAAAAACTAGATCTAGCAGTAAAATTCTTTCATTTTTTATAAGCAGTTTTAAGCCAAATCAAAAGCTTGTTGAAAGTGAATAATATTTCTTTATTAAAATTTAAATCCAGCATCTAAAGTGCACATTGCATTGGCTTCCCCAAAGCTAGCCAAGATCCTCAAGAGGACTTGTCCTCTTGAGTTATTTTTGTCTTTTCTTAAAAAGTACTTTAACTTAGTCTTTTTCGGTAGTATTTTAGGGGTTGTCCAAAGACACTTTTAAAGTGTTTTTGGGAACTTTACACTAATTAAATCTTGCTGGTTTTTAGCAGGTCCATATGAAAAAAGGAGGAGGTGTTATCCGAAAAGCGATTTTTGGGCCATTCGAAACCCCTTAGGGGTCTCCCCATCTTCCGTAATCATTATTGTTGTACTTTGTAAGCCCTTGGGTTCATTTGATTTAAGAACCAAATGACATTTTTTCAATTAATTTGCTGATATTGGTAACCCTTAATAATAAAAGGAATTACTTTGAGTAGGCTCTTTCAATCCTGCCCCCCATCCCCCAAGGGGGATCCTTCGTTTTTTGTTTTTTGCATTTTTTGTTCATTTTTTTCTAGTTTTGTTTTGTATTGCAGCATTGTTTACTTTGAATTATAAGCATTTCAATATCTTTCACAAATTCAAATTAATCATACTACTTACCCCACGACTTCCCGATTGACCCGAAAGGGGAAAGAGATGCGTGGTAGGACTAATTAGATAACCTAAGTTGTGTTTGGTGTTTGTTTTATTTTTATTTGTTATCATCTAAAATTAACCCCTCCTAGCTTTCCCAATTGAAGTCAACTTGGACCGAAAGAGATTCCTAGAGGTTTTTTTTCTTAACAAAGAACACAACTTAAAATCCTTAAAAAATTGACAAGACTCTGGTGTGTATGCTCTGCACTTGGTTGCAGTTCGTCCAATCATTCAAGATGCATCAAAAGAAACATGGGTGACTAGAATAATTAGGATTCACTTGCCCCAATTAACCACCTCAGGAAAACATCCAACGCCTCGATCAAACCATAAATGGTGGAAAAATACCCAAAGAAAGTGGGATTTACTGGACAGTGACCTCGAGGCACCGATCTCTGTTACACCCTAGAGGGTGTATTATGAACACAGTCTCAAAGAATCCATTCATCCCACACATTCCTTGCGAGTAGTTGTAGCGGTTTTTATTTTTGGACATACTCCAAGTACCCCCTGGGTATATTTGGAGTTCCCCCGTCTAATTTAATCAACTCATCATACATTAACTTAAAATTTGACCAAGAGAACCTACAACACCCATTTGTATTTCAACAAAAATCTTATTTTTGGAATCCATTATTGGCACTATTCTATTTGATATTATCATATGTTTCCGCATTACTGCTTATCAATTTTTGATTTCCATGCTGTTGTGGTATAAAAAATCTTGCAAAAATCTTGTTTCAAATTCATTTGTCAAAACTCCTAAAAACCTTACTCATTTAATACCATAATTGTCTAAGTAACCAGCCCTAGTAACTCATAGGGTATACCCCCCTTGGCTTCGTTAGGAGTTTGCCTAAACAGAGGAGTCAAGAACAAGGTGGCATCCTTGACTCAAGACTTTCCCCCAAGGACACACCAAGTGGCTTGAATATTTCTGCCATGTTCACCCCCAAGTGTGTGAAAGGCGACAACATATTTTGGTGTTGTTTTCGAGGATAAATCTTTTTATTCCCGTAGTACAAATTTCGTTTTCTTCCCTTTTTTTTTTGCTTTGTTTGATGAAATCTTAGAGTAGATCTTTAATTTTCATCTGGCGACTCCACTAACTTTTTTTAGTTTTTATTTTTACAAAGAAAAGCAAAAAATAATTTTTGTGAAAGATTTATAAATGCTTAGTTTTTCTTTTTTCACACGGTGACTTCATTGAAGGGATAAAACCCTTCTTTCTCATAATTTTGTTGAGACTTGTGTGTTGATGAGCTCATACAACATAGTAAAACCTTAAATGGTCATTATTTGATAGCTCCAGTTCAATACAAAATACATGGTTGACATATGCTACTGATAAGCCATTATGGATGATGAAGATTATGGTGCTCTAATTTCTATTGTATATCCTCCCATCTATTTCTTAAGCATCCCATGTTTTCCTAACTATGAACCATATCTCTAGGATGAAAGATATTCTCAGGCTCCAATTTTTTGTGGAAATGGTGATTCAGCTGTCATTCACATCATATCCTTTCTTTCATTTGTGAATAAACTCAACATACTTCATAGGGATAATATGATGTAAATTTTTTATCATTCTTTGAAAAAGAAGGCATGGATATGGTTTTGTGGTCTTCCTTATAAATGCATTACCTCCCTTGAAGACTTATGTGCTATGTTTTTTGAGAGGTGGCATAGTGGTGAGGGAGATATGGTGAATGTTGTAGAAAGGGACCTCACCTACTTAAAGGAGATAAAGGATCCCATGAATTCCACTATAGATGAGCACACTCGGGATGATCCTATTGAAGAGCTTCATGAGGAACCCATGATTGAACACATTGTTGTAGACTCTCCTCATGTCACCATAACTGAAAACATTGAAGATTTGAGGTATTCTCAAGTTTTTTGCAAAGCTAATATTTTTCCAGAAAACCCTCATGAGGAAACCATTACAAAGATTGACACTTATGAAGAAATTATTGATGTGTATGATGACACTCCTCTATGTTCATCACTTAGGGATGAAGCTTTGGAAAGTTTAACTTCTCGTAACATCTCTGAAACAAAAACTTTGAAGGATGATTATTATGAACAGGAGGAAGGTAGTTATATATTAGGATGTGATGCTAGCAAGGAAGACTCTCTCATATCCAACATAGATGGAAGTGATGACTATTGGAATTTCATAGATAATCCAACTTGTGAAATTCTTATTGAGAATCCCATCCATGATATGTCCAGCAAGGGGAGTGTCTATTCAAAAATTTGTGGAACTCCAATCTACAATACGTCCATAGAGAGGAGCATGGATCTGGATACCTGGGAAAATCTTAGTATGGAAGAGAAGCATTCAAAATTTTCACATAAGAATTCAGAGTCATATCATGTAGAGTCGTACAAAGGTAGTAGTAATGAATACATTGAGAAGCAGTCTTTTGGAAAGTTGAATTTGATACAGCCGATGGAGGGTCATCCTGAGCCTCCATTTTCTCATGTAGAGGTTCCTTATGATTTGGAGCTACTTGGGGCTTATGCAACGAGTTATCATTTGATAAGCCTTGATAATCAGTATGATGATGTAGTTAGTCTGCCTCATCTTGTCGATTGGTATATCAGTCCTATCCAGTCATGGATAGAGGCAACCTATGCAATCACATACCGGTTTGGGAAGAACTTTAATGACTTTATTCATGCCTATGATTTCCCATCCAACCCGCCCATTCTGGATCATCACGTAGGTTTTCATTTTCTGAATAAAGTATCCTTACTTTGGCTGGTAACCCAAGACAAGGCAACAAAATTTTATGTTAATAAAATTCTTAGGTGGTTACATTGGATTTTTTATTACACCTAACCTTTTTATATCATGCTTAGATTAGGAAAATAAGCTCCTTAAAAGAGAGCATTTACTTTTCACATTTATGTTGTGTAATTAGCTATAATAAAACTGTTTTTTCATTAGTTAGTTACATTTTTTTTTTAAAATAAATCAGCTTAATGGTTCATTTGGTTTCTTGTAAAGCTTGTGCTACTAAGGTTTTCTTGCCAAGTTAAGATGTTTTTACAGGTTGTATAAACCTGATATTCTAGTGTTCTCATATCATCTCCTTGCCCTATGACCAGATCGAGCATACATCCCATAGTTGGATCTAGATGTTACCATCTAATTTGTACTTAGTCGGTGTTATCAAGTGATCCTAGTGAACTGGACAAAGATGATTTGTCTGGACTTCAGAAGACCTTCAGACTTGCTTCTAGGAAGTGTTTTTTTATCTACCACATGTTCATACCCCCTTGGGGGAGTTGCAATAAAATGTTCTAGTATGGTAGTGTCTATAAAAGACTCGATCTCTTGGACTTTATTTGTCAATCCGATCAGCCCATAGTGTTTTTTCCCTTGGTTATTAATGGTTGTTGAATAAATGACTAATAATTTTTGAGTTTTTCACTCAATACCTCCAAAGTTGCGGTGGTCGGCTTGGCATTTAGGCCTATTGAGGTTATTAGAGTCTATGTGTCAATGTATAAACATTCTAGGAATTATGGTCGAGTCATATGAACATGTGCTAAGTCCCCCTAGGTTTTGTTTTGTTAACTTTTAATTTTAATTTTTCCACAAAACTTAGGCTATTTTTAAATAGTCTAATTGGAAAAATTGGTCTTGTAATAAAAGTGGGGCTAAAAGTTAGATTCAGTCATGGGGGTGCTCATTTTCTAACTCAGAGCACTTGATAAACCCACTTTTCCTAAGTTTTGAGTGATTTTTCCATCACTCAGTTGAGAAAATCCAAAAAAAATCAAATATTAATTAATTTAATTAAAAATTAATTAAATAATGGAGCAAATCCAAATTCCTAAATCAGTAGATTTTGCTCTGTTTTCTATAAACTCAGTCTCATTGGCTTCAGATCAACCATGAGTTCCCACTCCTTGACTGAAGGCATGATGTCGGCTGAAGAGGAGCTTAACTGGCTCATGCAGATCTAGGGTTGCACCCTCCTTTCTCTCTCCTCCACATGTGTGGATAAAGCTAGGAGTTGTTTATTGGTTGGTTCAGTTCACTAAGTGAGGTCTCACTCTGATTTGCAGTTCTAGTTCATTTAGACTCAGTTCATCCAGTTAGACTCAGTTCACTGGGTGAGGTGTCACTTTGATTTGCAATTCTAGTCCAGTTAGACTCAGTTCATCCAGCTTGACTCAGTTCACCATCAGATTAGGCTCGACTTGACTCTTTGTCAGCTTCAGTCTCTCTTTTAGTCAGTCATGCACCCCTCTTGGTCAATCTGGCTATAAATAAAGCATCTTTTTATTCTTCCAATCTAGTTAGAGCTGGGAAGCAAGGCTTGCTATTGTGTAATATTGCATTGATCATCCTTTTTGTTGAAATATAGAGAAGCTTTGGAGGCAAGATGGTGTCATGTTATTATGTGTGGATGACCATTTCCATGTTTCACTGAGGTAACTTGTATCTGTGTTCATAACTTGCTTATTTTGATATTGTGGATCCAATGCTAAAAGATTGATAATAAGTTTATTATGATATTGATAGGAAAGGAATTTGTTAATAATTTTATTGGCTATCTCTTTTTCTTTTATGCATGTCTAGAGATCTAGATTTAACATGCTTTATAAGATTATATGCATGCTATTCTAATATATCTATTTATGTATTAACCGGATCTCAGAAGCATCTTGGCAAGCCTTTGGATTAGTTGCAGGTTCCTATCTTGGAGAGGGTGCTGATCTAGTTTTCTTCCTAACTTTATCCAAACTTTCTCAAAGGCATAGTCCCTCAACATTCCATCGGAAATCTCCAAGGTTGATCATTCAAGCACCAAGACACCTCTACACTCTTCCTCCTTTTTTATCAACACTTCCTTGGTTACTTGGATTTTATATTTTAGATATCTTGTTTCAATACTGATATCTTTCTAGATATGAAGATATAGGAGCTGCATGCATATATTTAGTTTCATTTAAGAAAAAGATTCATGTCCTTTCTCTTTAAAAACTAGATTTAGCAGTAAAATTCTTTCATTTTTTATAACCAGTTTTAAGCCAAATCAAAAGCTTGTTAAAGGTGAATAGTATTTATTTATTAAAACTTAAATCCAGTATCTAAAGTGCACATTGCATTATCTTCCCGAAATCTAGCCAATATCCTCAAGAGGACTTGTCCTCTTGAGTTATTTTTGTCTTTTCTTAAAAATTACTTTAACTTAGTCTTTTTCGGTAGTTTTTTGGGGGTTGTCCAAAGACACTTTTAAAGTTTTTTTGGGAACTTAACACTAATTAAATATTTCTGTTTTGTATCAGGTCCATCCAAAAACAAGAGGAGGTTCTATCCGAAAAGCAATTTTTGGGCCATTCGAAACCCCCCAGGGGTTTCCCCATCTTCCGTAATCATTGTTGTTGTACTTTGTAAGCCCTTGGGTTCATTCGATATAAGAACCAAGTGGAATTTTTTCAATTAATTTGCTTATTTTTGTAACACTTAATAATAAAAATAATTAATTCGAGTAGGCTCTTTCGAGCTCGCTCCCCATCCCCCAGGGTGGATCCTATGTTTTGTGTTTTTTGCACCTTTTTTTCATTTTTTTCTAGTTTTTTTTTGTATTTCAGCATTGTATACTTTGAATTATAATCATTTCAATATCTTTCACAAATTCAAATTAATCATACTACTTACCCCACGACTTCCCGATTGACCCAAAAGGGGAAAGAGATGTGTGGTAGGACCAATTAGATAACCTGTGAGTTGTGTTTGATGTTTGTTTTATTTTTGTTTGTTATCATATAAAATTAACCCCTCCTCACTTTTCCTATTGAGGTTCACTTGGACCGAAAAATATTCCTAGAGGTTCTTTTTCTTAACAAAGAACACAACTTAAAATCCTTAAAATTTTGACAAGACTCTTGTGTGTATAGTCTGCACTTGGCTGAGGTTCATTCGATCAATCAAGTTGCATCAAAAGTAATGTGAGCCACTAGAATAATTAGGATTCAATTTCCCTAATTAACCATCTCAAGCGAAAATCCAACACCTCGATTAAACTGTAGACAGTGGAAAAATACCCAAAGGAAGTGGGAACTACTGGACATTGACCTCGAGGCGCCAATCTATGTTGCACCCTAGCAGTTGTATAATGAGCACAGTCTCAGAGACTCCATTCAAACCACACATTCCTTGTGGGTATCCGTAGTGGTTTTTATTTTTGGACATACTCCAAGTACCCCCTGGGTATATCTGGAGCCCCCCGGCCTAATTTAATCAACTCATCATACATTAACTTAAAATTTGACCAAGAACACTTGCAACACCTATTCGTATTTCTACAACAATCTCATTTGTGGAATCCATCACTGGCACTGATCTATTTGATATTATCATATGTTTCCCCATTACTGCTTATCAAGTTTTGATTTCCATGCTGTTGTGGTATAACAAATATTGCAAATATCTTGTGTCAAATTCATTTGTCAAAACTCCTAAAAAACTTACTCATTTAATACCATCATCATCTAAGTAACCATCCTTAGTAACTCATAGGGTCTACCCTCCTTGGCTTCATTGGGATTTTTCCTAAACGGAGGAGTCAAGAACAAGGTGATAGCTTTGACTCGAGACTTGCCCCCAAGGACACACTGAGTGGCTTGAAGATTTCTGCCAGGTTCCCCCCCAGGAGTGTGAAAAGCGGCAACAGTACTCTTTTTTCTCAATGCCACATTGTTTATCTACAACACAAGTGAGTTAAAATTGGTGAAGAAATCCTCAATAGTGTCAAAGTGCATTGGGCTCAAGCTAGTGACCTCTCAGTTTATCAGTTTTACCAAACAACGTCTTTAGTTTTACCCAAACTTCATTGGGTATGGTAAAAATATATATGTGAAACAAGGGCTCTCTTGAGATGCTCATGCATAACAGTCCATATGCCTCATCCAATATGCTTAAGTACTTGGCTTTCTCAACAACAGAGTTTGGCTCCACCTCAGTTCCCATGGTAACTATGTAGAGACCTTTGGCTCTCAATGGAATCACCATATATTCCTTCCAATCAAAGAAGTTAAAAGGTGTTATAAATATATGGGTAGCTTCCATTTCTTCCTACACTAATGGTGATGAATTTTGTCAAATGTCTTGCAAAACAACTCAAATTTATCTGGAATTTCTCTAAACATGTAGCTCAAAATGCTCTGGATTGATATGGAACTCAATAAAATACAACTATATCTGATACCATGTGATAAATTTAACCCACAGGAGAATATAGGAGTGTTATATAAACTCACAAATCAAATTTGGTGCAAAACCAACAAAAGACCATTAATTGAGAAGCAATTTACACACATAAATTATGTGAACAGAACCAGGTTATTTTTTACTTTCTAACACAAAAAAAATTTAGTAACAGGTTTATATTACATCATAATAGTTTCATGAGGATTTGGAATCCCAATGTGAGTGTACAAGTCAAAATTGCCAAATTGGCATCAATCCCCCCTAAGTAGGCCAATCACGTTCCAAATCAGCCTGAACACCCATGAATTGCTGAATCGACATGGATGAGATGATTTGGGGAAATTATTATACCTTGGCATGCGTGGGTGTGTAAATTTGGGTGGTTTAGAGTCTCAAGGTGGCATTAAATGCACCAAATCAAGCCAAAAAATGGACAAAATCCACCTCCATCACTCCTAGTCAACCAAGTTGTCCACATTCAATGAATGGGAGTGCACCAATAATTATGAGGGTGCACATGTGGGTGGTTGACTAAGCTGGAGTTCTCATATGTGTGTGAATGCCCCAATTTGACTTGGCATTTTTCCAACTAAGAACCCTTAGTCCAAAAACATAGTATATTAATGCAAAATGCAATAAAATTGAATAGGTATTGAAACTAAGGTATTAGTGAGTTGTATTATTGTTATAACAATCACATATCATTCCGATGATTTCTACAAGAGGGAAGTTGGTTATGAAGACTGAGCCAATGTTACCTCAGTTTTCCCACCTTGGGAACAACCAGGTGGTTCCTGGGGAATAAGGATAAATCCCTATTACATGCCCCCTAGTATAATATTCATGAGTTATAGAATCATGACCCACCTTGACGACACATTCATTTGATGAGATGGAGTTTTCCTCACTCTATTTAAAGCTCATCGCGCCGCCCATTTTTTAGAGTTACACATAATTTTTCACCCCCGTCACTTGATGTGGTCCAATTGGAAATCTTAATCCCATCTCCTGCACATAGATCCACCTGTGCATCAAATCATATATATGACATTTCAACTATAAGATTATACATCCAATTGACCTCAACTGTTGAGGTTTCTCGACTCATATGGAGTCCATGCATGCCAATGCATTAATCATATTATAAACAAGATTGATATCACCTGCCATAGTCATTGACTTAGCTAGAATATTTGCATACTAATGTTTTCTTGTTTTTCATGTACCTTCCTTTCCTATCACACTCAAGAGACCATTAGAGTACATGCTACATAGATTTTTTCAATCATTCATTACTATGAAACATTATACAACTTAAAATCCTTGCTGAGAACTTCACGTGATTTTTCATTCACAGTTAAAATCACAATACCATTGCATTCCCAATTAACAAAATGTCGATATAGTTTTCATAGCCATAATTTACTCCTCATATAATCAATATGTCAAATAATTCTTCTTGGATCATATCTCATCTATAACTCATTACTTCATACATGTCGAGGTCATCCAAAACTAGATGCCCTAAAACTACATTCATACAAAGTTTTTAGATATGAATTACATAAATAGTGAGTTTATTCATCATACAACAAACTCAAATAATAGTTATTCTAATCTCAAGAGTGAGGGTAAAAATAGGGTGTTACATAATATTGTCCAAAGAAGTCTAACTAGGTGTGATGCATCCATAGAAAGTGCACATGTCGAAGTGGAGAGTGTTTGAATTGGTTTGACTTTGAATTGAAGTGTTTATGTAGGTAAATTGAATACTATTGAATATTTGTACTTCTCCTTAAATCTACGATATGGATAATTCAGTGGCCTTGACCTCCACGATCCTCACACTCTTCAAGTATCTTGATTGGAGGGTTGATATGTAGATAATTTTGTGAAACAAAGGTTTGTACATGGTCACCATGGGTAGCGACGTTGAACCGCATAAACATATTAATAATTCAAAGTATCTAAACAAGTTCGATGAAGCATTTGGATTCATCTGCATTTATGTCTCTAGAGAGTTACTCATTCACCTTGATGCATTGAGAACTCCAATTGAATTATGGGAGAAGCTCGAATACTAATTTGGAAGGAAGGATGAGCTGAAAGGCCATATTCTAGAGAATGAGTTGATTTTTCTGCATCCCAATAAGTTCAAAAATATTCAGCAATTATTCTCTAAATCCAAATCCCTTGTCATGAAATGCAAGCAGTGTGGGATTGACAAGAAGGATTAGCAATTGGTGTTCTCAATTCTGAGCAAAATTTGCCAAAAATTATCAGTGTTCATATCTACCTTTCACTTTGGGAGACTGACAAATCCTAATTGGAGAATTGCATCCCTTGATTCCTTCATAGAATATCTAACATGGGAACAAGAGAAGTTGATATAGATGGGAGCTCTCAACGCCTCCCCAAATCAAGATATCTTATCTCAACAGACAAATAACGTGCAAGCATGGAGGAAGTAGAAATGAAAAGAGAAGAAGAAAAATGAATTCGAACCTAAGGAAGAGTTTGATCCATCAGATGAAGCCTCATTTTCTAAGAGGGAAAAATAACAAATTTTTGACAAGAGCAAGTGCTCCTATTGTAAGAAAGGAAACCATACAGAGAAAGGTTGTATGAATAAGACCATATATCAAATGGAAAGAATCCTTGAATAACACAATATTTCCCTCCCTAAAGATGCAAGGAAGGGTGACTATCGAGATAAGACTGAATATCATGAGATATTCCATGCACTAAAGGTTGTATTTTCAAAATCCCATGCCTTCATCATTGATTTAGGAGTGTCCAATAAAATGGTTTCATCGAAAGAATCATTCTATTTATTACAACTTACTCATGTCCCAAGTATTCACATGGTATATGAAACTCAAATACAAGATAAAGGATGGGGTTCATTCAAATTTGAGCATGAAATGTTTAAGAATGTCCTTTATGTTCATACTTAGCAACAAATTTGTCATATGTATATGATATGACTTACACAAGATCAGTAAAATGAGTTGTATTTGATCTTGACTTGGTTGAGATCTCATATATTGTTAGATTTTTATCATTTAAGCTAGCATTATATTAGGATCTTTAAATAAGAGAATAACAAGCACAACAATCAAACATAAGAGACAATGAACACAATGTTTTTCCTCTGGTAAACCATAAAGGAGAAAAACCCACAACTTCCTCAAAGATAGAATTAGCACCAAAAGCAAAACTCCAAAAACAATAAGATGATCTCCTGACAAGAATAGTCTCTCTCTCTCTTGTCCCAGCAACTTCTTCTCTCTTAGTTATGTGCTACAACTGAGTGTGAGTGAATGTGTGATAAATAGAGAGGTTCACTCTCTATTTATACTAATTCTTTACTTGACAATAACTCACTAGGGCCAATTTCTCTAGGAGAGTCTAATAACCCTAGGGCCCCACAACTCTAGGGACTTTAACCCTTTATCAATAGGAGGGTTACCCACAATGACTTGAGATGACTTGTTTACATTATTGAATCTCCCAATAGGAACATCGGGGCATGACATGACTCAAATAGATTACAGACACTTCCCAGAATAAACATCGGGGTACAATACATAAGATTTACTGATGAATACATTTTGAAGTTACAAATACATCAACACTCCCTCTTAACTAGGAAGGTATTCTCTCGAGACAATTTTTCAGCACTGGTATTCTTATCTGTATCAACTAGATCATCATCAATTTCTTGTCATGTTCATATTCAAGTCATCTTCATCTTCAAGTCATCTTCATCTTCAAGTTATCTTCATATTCAAGTCATCTTCATCTTCAAGTCATCTTCATCTTCAAGTCATCTTCATCGTCAAATCTGGATCATCACTGGAACATCATCACTGGATCTGGATCATCACTCGATATGGATCATTACTGAAACATCATCACTGGATCTAGATCATCACTGCTGGATCATCATCACTAGATGCTATCTCATGATTCTTCTCATCACAGAAAGTTCTACAGAGCCATCCCTTTTTCATGCTGGTTATAGGCCTAGCCTCCACATAGGTCTTATTTAGTGCTTATATCTGACACTAAGTCAGAATGGCCCGCTCAACACTTACATCTAACCATGAGAGGAACACATCCAACACCATGTCAGAAAGGTAGTCCCAGTACTCGCATCTGACTATGGAAGGAACACATCCAAGAACCATGTCAGAAAGGCCCAGCACTTACATTCACCAGCATGATAGGACACACCTACTATCATCTGTGAAAATGCACAGCACTTACAACCAGCAGCATGATAGGATACACCTACTATCATATGTGGAAAGGCTCAGCACTCACATCCACTAGCATGGTAGGACACATCTACTACCATCTGTGGAAAGGCACAGCACTTACAATCACCATCATGGTAGGACACACCTACTACCATCTGTGAAAAGGCAAAGCACTCACATCCATCAGCATGATAGGACACACCTACTATCATCTATGGAAATGGACAACACTCACATCCACCAGCATGATAGGACAAACCTACTATCATCTGTGGAAAGGAATAGCACTTACATCCACCAGAATGGTAAGACACACCTACTACCATCTATGGAAAGGAACAACACTCACATCCACCGGCATGGTAGGAAACACCTACTACCATCTATGGAAAGGCACAACACTCACATCTGATCATGTGGGAACCAATCCCATAGTCACATCAGAATGGCTCTCAGCCCCAGGCCAAGGATTTCTGGTAACTGACTAGGTGCCTCTATTCTCCTAGAGAATGGCCTTCAACACATATATTTGATCATGTGGGAACACATCCTGCAATAACATCAGAATGGCCCTGCACTTATATCTAATCATGTGAGAACACATCCCACAGTCATATCAGAATGGCCCTGAGCTCTAGGCTAAGTAATCCTGGAAACTAACCAGGTGCCTCCATTCAGAGAATGGAATTCAACACTTATATCTAATCATGTAGGAACCAATCCTATAGTGACATCATAATGGTTCAGCACTCATATCTAACATGGAAGGAACCAATCCTCTCACCATGACAGAATGGCTCAGCCCTTACATCTGACCATGGAAGGAACCAATCCTCTCACCATGACAGAATGGCTCAGCCCTTACATCTGACCATGGAAGGAACCAATCCTCTCACCATGTCAGAATTGCTCATGGACTCATCACTTCCCCTTGGAGGGAGCATCGATATGGAGAACACCAACCTTCTCTTTGAAGTATTCAAACTTCACTCTGGCCAATGTCTGTTAGAATAATCAACCCATAGTTTACCCACTTAGACATTAATTTAATTATTTTTTTCTTATTAGCCTAGTTCATGTGTCCCACCTTGTGCAAGTTGTCTTTTACCTATCAATAGTGGTCAAAATTTCCTTATTTGACTCATGTAGCGCATGGTAAAGTCCAAGGAATCAAATCTACTTTATTCCTGGCCTCCTAGGTGCCCTTCTACTTTTTTTGCTTTCTTCCCTGCTTTTTCAGTGTTTTAAGGAAAATGGAAAAGCTAGACTAGGTGAGGTGAACTAGTTTTTTTGTCTTCTTCATCCTCCATTATTTTCTCCTTGAAAAAGCATGTATGAGCTGCCATTCCACCACTCTTTAGCTTTCCTAAGCCATTTTTCCAATTCGTGAGCTCCATGACAGATTTGGGATCAGCTTTTTACACCTATGGGAGATTTGCTTATTTTTAGTAAGCCTGCTTTATGCTAGATTCGAATTTCTCCTCATGCATTTGAATCCATAATGTATGTTATTTATTCAGCAACCTATTATGTTACAGGTTTGGCTATTGTACACTGAGTTAATACAGTTTAGTGTTCAGCTCCAATTTCAGTCTCTTTTGTGAGTGATTTTGCATGATCAATTGTTAATTGTTGTGAGTAAAATTAATCTATCACTGGGTTCAATGTCCACATGGTATTAGATCCATTGTAGATTGATTTATCTCCTTCAAAAGTGTTTTGTAGGTTCGACATCAGTGACTGGGAGCCTTCTACTGACAGCCAGGACAGATTTTCTAAGCTATGGATCAATCACAGAAAGCTATCTTGACTCCCTTCAATTTATTTGAATGGAAAGCAGAGATGGAGATACTGTTGAGAGAGAAAGGCCTCTATAGGGTGACTATGGCAATAGAAGTAGAGCCCAATGCAGTTGCAGAGAAGATAAAATGGCACAACAGGAGGGATGAGGCCTATGGTCTCCTGTGTCTGAGTATTTCCAGAGACCTCCTTTTCCATCTTGATGGATTGACATCACCGAATGAAGTATGGGAGAAGCTTTCTGATCTTTTTGGAAAGATAGATGAGATGAGGGGACATTAAATCGAAAATGAGCTGATTTCTCTGAGTCCAAATAGCTTTGAATCCTTGCAGCTATATTTCTCCAAGTTCAAAGCACTAGTTTTGCAGCGAAAACAGTGTGGGATCGAAAAGAAAGATGATCAGCTCATCCTGGCCATCCTCTCAAAGCTAGGCCCTGACTATTCAGTGTTTGTTTCAACCTTCTATGCCACAAAACTAACAGCTCGAACCTGGAATATGCCTAGCCTTGCAGATTTCATGGAATCTCTCACACAAGAATAGGATAAGCTGGTGATGATGGGCACCATCAAACCATCCAAAGATCAAGCTTTGATTGCTGGAGATTCAAAGGTGGATTCAAAAGGCAAAAAGAAAGCTAAAAATCCACCTGAGCAAAAGAGAGACAAGAACAAGTCTCCGGAGGATCCACAAGGTCCCAAGAAGAAATACTAGAAGAACAAAAACAAAGGTGAAATGAGAAAGTGCGCATACTGCAATAAGGGAAATCACACTGAAAGCTCTTGTATGAAGAAGCAAATAGACATGCTGACCCAACTCCTGGAGAAGAATGTCATCTCCCTTCCAAAAAGCTCAAAGAAGAGAGAAGGAGGATCAAGTTCAGAAGACAGAGAGAGAGTTCATGCTCTAGTTGCTGGCACATCAAGCTCACCCAGTTTTATCATTGATTCTAGAGCTTCAAGACACATGGTTTCGACCAAGGAGGCCTTCTCCTCACTTGATATGTTGAAAGGACCACCTATAGTACTGGGAGATGACTCTCTCACTGAAAGTTTAGGTAAAGGGAGGATTGATCTTGATAATGGTCAGTTCAGCAATGTGTTGTATGTGCCTGGTCTTACCTCCAACCTCTTGTTAGTATACCAGATGACCCACACTGGGTCTCCTAAGAAAGTCATATTCTCCCCTGATGATGTTGAGATCACAGAGATCTCAAGTGGTAGAGTCATTGCAAAAGGAGTTGCAAATCATGCTCAAAAGGTATACATGTTCTCACACTTCCTACCCTACTCAAACCCCTCTGCTCTTCTGATTCATGCTAATGAATTCAACAAGCTTTGGCATGAAATATTTGGCCACATAAATTACAAGTATCTTTCTGATCTTAGTGAAAAAGAGATGGTCATAGGGTTTCCCAAGATAAAATTTTCCAAAGGAGTCTGCCAAGGTTGTATCCTAGGAAAACACCGAGAGCATAAATTTGAGAGAGCTAGTCATGAGAGAACCTATGCACCCCTCAAGCTGATCCACAGTGATTTTGCTGGCCCATTCCCTCATATGTCCATGAGTCAGGCCAAATATGCATTGACTTTCATTGATGACTTTTCCAGGTATTGCTGGGTTCACTTCCTGAAACACAAGTCTAAACTTTTTTGCCTATTCAAAGTCTTTAAGGCTTTGGTTGAGAACCAGTCTGGAAGGAAACTCAAGGCCCTCAGATCTGACAATGGTGGTGAGTATGTCAATTCTAATTTTATTAATTATTGTGCAGATGCAAGTATTCAGATGCAACATTCTATCCCTTACACACCACAGCAAAATGGTGTTGCTGAGAGGAAGAAAAGATCACTGAAGGAGATGGCAACATGCACGATGGAGGCCAAAACTTTGCCACCAAAGTACTGGGCCGAAGCTATCAACTGTGCAGCCTATATTCAGAATAGGGTGCCTCATAAATGTCTTGATGGCATGACTCCCTTCGAAGCATGGAGTGGGCACAAGCCAGATGTGACCCATTTCGGGATTTTTGGCTCAAAGGCTTGGGCTAGAATTCCAACAGAGAAGAGGAAGGCTTTGCAGCCCCAAAGCCAAGAGTGTCTTTTTGTTGGATACTCTAAAGATTCAAAAGGGTACAAACTGATAAATTTGAGCACAAACAAAGCCTCCATCAAAAGGTGTGTTCAGTTTGAAGAAGAACCCTTTGCAGCAGTGGAAGTTGGAGAAGCCTCTTCTCCACCTAAACCTCAAGAAGGAAGTAAAGAGTTTGTTGAACATGCTAATTCTGATTTTTCTGATGGAGATGAGTTTATTGCAGACCCTAACAGCCCTACAAGGCCAAAATGGGTAGCCAATACACTACATGCAGCAGGAGAGCTAGCTGGGGATCCCAATGACCCAAGAAGGACTAGATCTCAGTTTGAGAGCGGTATGTGCATGAAGGATCCTATGTTTGCTGAAAAATGATATTTGATGGTGGAGTCTGATCCTCAAACATATGAAGAAGTAGTAGGAGATCCAAGATGGAAAACATCCATGAAAGAGGAGTTCAGCTCACTCCAGAAGAGCAACACATGGGAGCTAGTGGATCTTCCCCCAGGGAGAAAGTTAGTCCAGTGTAAGTGGGTCTATAAGACCAAATTTGCTGATGATGGTTCACCACTGAAGTTGAAGGCCATATTGGTATCCAAGGTCTACTCACAGGTTCATGGCATAGATTACAATGAGACCTTTTCCCCAGTGGTAAAGATGGATTCCATCAGGCTAGCCTTAGCCATTGCAGCCTCAAGGCAATGGGAGGTAAATCACATGGATGTAAAATGTGCCTTCTTGAATGGAGATCTCACTGAAGAGATATATATGCAGCAGCCTCAAGGTTTTTCTACTAACCCTTCTCTTATGTGTAGGTTGAGAAAGTCATTGTATGGGCTAAAGCAAGCCCCCAGGGCTTGGTATGCCAAGATCGATAGCTTCTTGCTATCACTGAATTTTGGTTGGTGCAAATCAGATCCAAATGTCTATTTGAAGTTAGTTAATGGTTCATTAATGATCATTGTGTTATACGTTGATGACCTCCTCATTACAGGAAGCTCAAAGGCTGAGATTGCTTCCTTAAAGGGTGCTATGAACCAAGCCTTCTCCATGACAGATTTGGGGCTCTTAATTCAATTTTTGGGGCTTGAGATTGCTCAAACCAAAGCTGGAATCAAGGTGCATCAGTCCAAATATGCCTTGGACTTGCTGAACAAATTCAGAATGAAGGATTGCAAAGCAATAAAAACTCCTTTCCTTTCAGGAGTGAAGCTGGAAGAAGCTGATTCTTCACCTATGGTAAACAATACACTGTATAGGAAATTGATTGGATGTTTGTTGTATCTGACACATACTAGACCTGATATTTGTTATGTAGTAAGTGTGTCTTCTAGATACATGGATCAGCCTCATGAGATCCATTGGAAAGCAGCCAAAAGGATCCTTAACTTTGTTCAGGGAACAAGGACACATGGGATCTTCTATAAAGCAAAATCTGATCTTGATTTGATTGGATTTACTGACAGTGATTGGGCAGGTGATAGCACAAACAGAAAGTCCACATCAGGATATGTGTTCATGCTTTCAGAAGGGCCAATCAGCTAGTCAAGCAAGAAACAGAGTGCCATTGCACTCTCATCTATAGAAGCAGAGTACAGAGGAGTTGTTAATGCAGCAACTCAATGTTTATGGTTGCAGGGTTTACTTGGAGAGTGTGGCTTCAAACCAAAGCACTCAACTACCATCTATTGTGATAACCAGAGTACCATTTGAATCTGCAAAGATCCAGTTTAGAAGCAGAGAACCAAACACATTGAGATCCATATGCACTACATCAGAGAACTTGTGCATGATGGCACCATTCACCTACTCTTATGTTCATCTTCAGAACAAGTAGCTGATATCTTCACCAAAGAATTTTGTGAGAAGACCTTCAGCAATATCAAATCACTGCTGGGGATTGCTGATCATGCTGTGAAGCATGAGTGAAGACAAGATTCCAAAATTTTGTTTTACAGTCCATGTTTAAGGGAGGATTTTCCCAAGTTGGTTTTGCCTCTTTCCTTGTTTAAATGGACATGAAGTATGTAAAGGGTGACTAAGCCTTGTTACTAGGCCCTATAATTTTCTGATATATTACTCATAATTCAGGATTAAGGGGGGGTGTTAGAATAATCAACCCATATTTTACCCACTTAGACATTAATTTAATTATTTTTGTCTTATTAGCCTAGTTCATGTGTCCCACCTTGTGCAAGTTGTCTTTTACCTATCCATAGTGGTCAAACTTGCCTTATTTGACTCATGTAGTGCATGGGAAATTCCAAGGAATAAAATTTGCTTTATTCCTGGCCTCCTAGGTTCCCTTCTTCTTTTTCTGCTTTATTCCCTGCTTTTTCAGTGTTTTAAGGAAAATGGAAAAGCTAGACTAGATGAGGTGAACTAGTTTTTTGTCCTCTTCATCCTCCACTCTTTTCTCCTTGAAAAAGCATGTATGAGCTGCCATTCCACCACTATTTAGCTTGCCTAATCCATTTTTCCAATTCGTGAGCTCCATGACAGATTTGGGATCAGCTTTTTACACCTATGGGGGATTTGCTTATTTTTAGTAAGCCTGCTTTATGCTAGATTCGAATTGCTCCTCATGCATTCAAATCCCTGATGTATGTTATTTATTCAGAAACCTATTATGTTACAGGGTTGGCTATTGTACACTGAGTTAATACAGTTTAGTGTTCAGCTCCAATTTCAGTCTCTTTTGTGAGTGATTTTGCATGATCAATTGTTAATTGTTGTGAGTAAAATTAATATTTCACTAGTTTCAATTTCCATAATGGCTTAGTCAACACATCAGCTATATATTCATTCATTGCAATATACTGGGGCTTCACTACTCCTCCCTACACCATATCCCTGATATAGTGATACTTGATCTCGATATGCTTCGACTTGTCATGGAACACTAGGTTGTTCGACAACTTCACACAGCTCTGGTTATTGCAATATATATAAGTAGCATCCAACTTGAGATCAAATAAATCATACAATATCTTCCTCAACCATACTGCCTCACAACTAGTTGAACAAGTTGTAACATACTCCACGCCAGCTGTACTCAGTGCCATGCAAGGCTGTTTCCTGCTAAACCAAGAGATCACAACTGATCCCATACTAAAGCATCACCGTGAAGTGCTCTTCCTATCGATGGCACTTCCTGCCCAATCTGAATCAACATAACCCTCCAGGTTAATCTTCTGATTTGCCTCATACTTGAGCCCATAATCAATTGTACCCCTCAGCTACCCCAGAATATGCTTTGCAGCAATCAAGTGAACATGTCTTGGATCTGTTAGGAATTGGCTCAAGTTGTTCACAGCAAATCAAATATTCGGTCTGATATTTTTTAGGTACATTAAGGACCCAATCATCTGACGATACATCGTAGCATCAAACTATTCTGATGAAGAATTGCTCAATAGCTTCAGGTTCGATGCCATAGGTGTGGTCATGGCCTTGCAATCCATCATCCCGAACCTCTTCACAATCTCTACCGTATACTTCCCTTGTCCCAGGGAAATTCCATCTTCATTCTGCCACACCTCCATGCCTAGAAAATAGTGCATCATACCCAAGTCCTTCATTTCAAACTTGGAAGCAAGCTTCCTCTTCGTATTAGAAATAAACCCATCCATACCTGTCACAAACAGCTCATCTACATACTGTAGGAGTATCACTGGGTTACCATTTTCAACCTTGTAGTAAAGGTTGGAATCTGCTTTACTTTTGGTAAAGCCCAAACTGGATAGAAAGCTATCAATTTTGTTGTACCATGTCCTAGGTGCCTATTTCAAACCATATAGGGATTTCTTCAACTTACACACATGAGTCTCCCTATCATGTGTCTCAAAACTGAGTGGCTTCTCCACATACACTTCCTCTTCCACTACACCATTCAAGAAAACAATCTTGACATCCATCTGGTGTATCTTCCATTTCATCACTGCAGCCAGAGAAAGTATTGATCTGATGGAAGTGTATCTGGCTACAGGTGTAAAAGTTTCCTCATAATCTATTCCTTCTTTTTGGGAGAAACCACGAGCCACAAATCTTGATTTATATTTTTCTATTCTACCATTTGTAGCATGCTTGATCTTGTAGATCCATTTGGAAGTTACAACAGACTTCCCTTTTGGTCTTCGGATAATATCCCAAACATCATTCTTCATGATCGATTGATACTCTTCAATCATAGCATCCTTCCATTCTTTCATTTTTGTTTCTTCTTCATAGTTGGAAGGTTCTTTATTGATGAAGTCACATAAAAAGGCTACATAACCAGAGCAAGGCTTGGTTCTTTTTATTTCTCTGTGATTTTCTTTTAGAGCCCCATATCTTTTTGCACCTTGGATAGCTTCTCGTACCCAAGTAGGTTTCCTCTTGTGAGGATTCTTCTCCTAAGGTGGATCTACAGGTTCTTCAGGTTCTTCTAATTCTTGACATTCTTCTTGAATTTCTTTGTTCATGGTTGTGTCATGAATTCGGGGTGCTTTTGTTTCTTTAGGTTCTACAGCATGTCTCTTTCTAGATTTGTTGTAAGCTGAGTCTTCGTCAAATGTTGCATCCCTACTGATATCGATCTTCTTGAATCCTGGGAAGTATATTCTATAAGCCTTCGAGCTTTCAGAGTATCCCACAAATATACCCTTCCTTCCTGAAGGATCTAGGTTTGCCCTCTTTTCTTTCAGAATATGTATGTACACTGGATAGCCAAATATTTTGAGATGGTCGACTTTTTGTTTCTTGTTGGAGAAGACTTCTTCAGGGGTCTTGTTCTCAAGTACTCTATGTGGAGTACGGTTCTATACATATACCGCAGTTATGGCAGCTTCTGCCCATAGATGCATTGGAATATATTGATCATGAAGCATGGCCCTTGTGGCTTCCATGATCGTTCTATTCTTCCTTTCAGCAACCCCATTCTGTTGTGGATTATATGGAGTAGTTAAATCCCTCTTAATCCCTGAATCTTTGCATAATGCTTTGAATTCATTTGATGTGAATTCTCCACCATTATTTGATCAAAATTTTTTGATCTTCTTTTCTGTATGGTTCTCGATCAAGGATTTGAATTCCTTGAACTTGCTGAATACTTCATCTTTGTTCTTCAAGAAGTATATCCATGTCTTCCTAGAAAAATCATCAATAAAAGAAGCATAGTATACATACCCACTTAATGAACTAAATGACATCGGACCGCATACATTAGAGTGAATGATTTCCAGGATTCATTTTGCCTTTCTCTCTCTACTTGGAAATGTCTTATTTGTGTTCTTTCCTTTCGTACATCCTTTGCAGACACTGCCATGTTTTGACTGGATTTCTGGAAGTCCTTCAATAGCTTTGCTTGCAAGAGGTAGTTCTCTATAGTGCACATGTGCAAGCCTTCTATGCCAAAGTTCATTTGGGTCTACTGTGTCATGAATCAAGGCTTGTTCTGGATGGCCCTTCAATTTGTATAGACCCCCCTGTTGTTCCCCAATTACTACTGCATCATCAATAGTCTTTCCCTTTTGCCACATGAGAACTTGGCCATCTAAAAATGCAACCCTCGTGCCTTTTGCATCTAATGCATATATGGAGAGGAGGTTCTTCTTTATTCCTGGTACAAACAATACATCCTTCATTGTCATAGACTTTCCAGATTCTAGCTTATAGGAGGATTGTTATATTTTTACCATTCAATCTACCATTATGATCTTAGGATCTTATCTAAGAGAATAACATGCACAGCAATAAAACATAAGAGACATTAAACACAAATATTTTCCTTTGGGAAACCATAAAGGAGAAAACCCCGCAACTTCCTCTGAGATAGAATCAACACCAAAAGAAAAACCCCAAAAACAGTAAGATGATATCCCAACATTAGTAGTCTCTCTCTCTCTCTCTTGTCCCAACAACTTGTTCTCTCACTCATGCGCCCTAGTGAGTGAGTGTGTGTGTGATAAATAAAGAGTCTCACTCTCTATTTATATTCTTTCGTTTGCTTAACCTTTAACTCTATTATGTAGGATCGATAAATCCTAACTTAGTTATTTAGGATTGAGTAACCACAACTAGGCTACTAATGACCCAACTTACATTAACTCACTTAGGGCCAACTTCTCTAGGAGATTCTAATAACACTAGTACCCCACAAATGTGGGGACTTTAACCCTTAATCAATAGGAGGGTTACCCACAATGACTTTACATGACTTGTTTACATTATTGAATCTCCCAATAGGAACATCAGGGCATGACATGACTTGAATACATTACAGACACTTCCCATAATAAACATCGAGATACAATAGATAATATATACGAGCGAATACATTCTGAAGTTACAAATACATCAACACTCCCTTTTAACTAGGAAGGTATTCTCTCAACACAATTTATCAGCACAAGTCTTCTTATTTGAATTAACTGGATCATCTCGTCATCTTCATCTTCAAGTCATCTTCATCTTCAATTTATCTTCATCTTCAAATCATCTTCATCACTGGATCTAAATCATCACTTAATCTGGATCATCATCACTAGATTTGGATAATCTTGGGGACATCATCACTGGATTTGGATCATCACTCGATCTAGATCATCACTGCTAGATCATCATGAATGGTTCTATCTCATGATTATTCTCATCATAGGAAGTTCTACAGATCCAACCCTTTTTCATGTTGGTTATAGGCCTAGCCTCCATGTAGGTATTCTTCAGCGCTTATATCTGACCCTAAGTCAAAATGGCCCCCCCAGCACTTACATATGACCATGAGAGGAACACATCCAACACTATGTCAGAAAGGCATGACCAGTACTCACATCTGACCATGTGGGAACACATCCCACAACCCTATCAGAAAGGCCCACCACTCACATCTGATCATGGGAGGAACACATCCAAGAACCATATCGGAAAGGCTCAGCACTCACATCCGACCATGGGAGGAACACATCCAAGAACTATATCAGAAAAGATTAAAACTTATATCCAACCATGGGAGGAACACATCCAAGAACAACATCAGAAGGGCTTAACACTTATATCTGACCATGGGAGGAACACATCCAAGAACCATATCAAAAGGGCTCAGTACTTATATCCATCCATGTGGGGAACACATCCTATATCCATTCTAGAAGGGCTCAACACTTATATCCAACCATGTGGGGAACACATTTTGCATCCATGCTAGAAGGGCTCAGCACTTATATCTGACCATGGGAAAAACACATCCAAGAACCATGTCAGAAGGGCTCAGCACTTATATCTGATCATGTAGGAACACATCCCACAATGCCCTCAAAATGGCTCTGCACTTACATCTGATCATGTGGGAACACATCCCATAGTCACATCTAAATGGCCCTCATCCCTATGCTAAGTATCCCTGGAAACTGACCAGGTGCCTCCATTCATAGAATGGCATTCAATGCTTATATCTGATCATGCGAGAACACATCCCATAGTCACCTCAGAATGGCTCAGCACTTATATCTGACATGCAAGGAACCAATCCTCTCATCATGACAGAATGGCTCAGCCCTTACATCTGACCATGGAAGGAACCAATCCTCTCACCATGTCAAAATGGATCACGGACTCATGACTTCCCCTTGGAGGGAACCTCGATCTAGAGAACACCAAGCTTCTTTCTGAAGTACTCAAACTTCACTCTAGCAAATGGCTTTTTCAACACATCAGCTATCTATTCATCTGTCGCAACATACTAGAGCTTCACTACTCCTCTCTACACCATATCCCTGATATAGTGATATTTGATCTCGATATCATTTGACTTGTCATGGAACACCGGTTTCTTTGACAACTTCACACAGCTCTGGTTGTCACAATATATGCAAGTAGCATCCAACTAGAGATCAAATAAATCAGACAGTAGCTTCCTCAGCCATACTGCCTCACAACTAGCTGAACAAGCTGTGACATACTCTGCTTTAGCTATACTCAGTGCCATGCAAGACTATTTCCTGCTAAAACAAGAGATCATACCTGATCCTATATTGAAGCAACACCCTGACGTGCTCTTCCTATCGATGGCACTGCCTGCCCAATTTGAATCAACATAACCTTCCAGGTTAATCTTATGATTTGCCTCATACTTGAGCCCATAATCAACTGTACCCTTCAGGAACCTTAGAATATGTTTTGCAGCAATCAATTGAACATGTCTCAAATCTGTCAGGAACTGGCTCAAGGTGTTCACATCAAAGAAAATATCTAGTCTCATATTTGTTAGATACATCAAGGACCCAATCATCTGATGATACATCATGGCATCAACCGCTTCTGATGAAGAAACACTCAATAGATTTAGGTTCGATGACATAGGTGTGGTCATGGCCTTACATTCCATCATCCTGGACCTCTTCAGGATCTCTACTGCATACTTCTCTTGTCGCAGGGATATTTTGCCACACCTCCATGCCTAGAAAATAGTGCATCATATCCAAGTCCTTCATCTTGAACTCAGAAGCAAGTCTCCTTCTTGCAACTTTAATGAGTTCCTCTTTTCTGTCAGGAACAAGTCATCGACATATAACAGGAGCATCACTGATCTTCCACCTTCAACCTTGAAGAAAAGGTTAGAATCCAATTTACTCTCACTAAATCCTAGAGTCATCCGTAATCTGTTCATCCTGTCGTACCATGTCGAACCTCAGGATCTTCTGCAGTCACTCCCTCTGAAGCGGAGCATCATACTCCCTCTGTCTTTCGTACCATGTCGAACCTTGGGATCTTCTACAGTCACTCCCTCTGAAGCGAAGCATCATAATCCTTCTGTATTTCGTACTCTATGCACTGAAACATTCTGTACTGGAGTGACAAGTAGCTTCCTCTGCTGCTAATATTCTATGTATCCATTTAGGGTCACTGGATACCAAGATCCTCTATGTTGAACATTTTCAAAAGTTCTTCTTGCACCCATTTGTGAGCTTGTCATCCTCTATAGGCTTTCATCTTCAACCTTGTTGCAAAGGTTCAGATATTCATCAAGCTCCTCATGTATGTGTTATCCCATGGGTGTCTTATGAGCTTGTACAAGGCCTTCTTTCATTTGCACACATGATTCTTCCTATCACGTGTCTCAACTCCCACTGGCTGCAAATGTCTCTTCATAGTCTATGCCTTCTTTTCATGAGAAGCCTTGTGCTACAAATATTGCCTTGTATCCCATGATGTTTCCATCTACTGCATGATGGAACTACGAACTTCCCTTCACATATCAATACTACATCCTAGACATCATTCTTATTGAACTGGTATTCCCTTTATTCTTGGATACTTCTCCAGAGCTAGAAGGTTCTACATCAATGATGTCGCTGCATTCGTCATATTATTCTTCATCTTGGATTCTTTCTTGAAGTGTCATCACTTGTTCTTCGGAACAAATCTCATCCTTCTTTGCTTGTAGGTGATTGTACGCGATATTTCCTACAAGTCAAATGAATTTGTATGGTTAGAAACATTTCATAAGGCATATTCATAATGGCAAATTCTTATGCATAAATATATGATCATGCAACTATTTAAGCTGATATAACATTCATCCATATTTCACGGAAATGTTTCTATATGCCTTCCATCTCTACCAGGACAACATTGAGATTGTGCACTAATCCAATATGTCAGCAAAGAGGTTTCATTCTATATAAGTAGCAATGGAGAGTTTTATAGCACCATGAGCTACTTACCCATCACATGCATATTAGTAGTATAATGTCGTTAACACAAACATTCTATCATGCATAATACATCAACTGAATATAAACAAATGCATAACAAAACAATATCATGAAATGACAATTGAATACTTATCTTTATTTGTTTCATGGGTAGACTCCTTCTTGAGCCTTCAGCTTCATCATCTTCTTCATTCATCATTTCTTATCCAAATGCTAAGATGGATAAGAGGTTCTTCAAGAATTGAGTTCTTCATATTCCTCATCACTTAAGGTATCTTCTTTGGATCATGAGAGCTTGATCTTCAGTTTCTCCCATCTTCTCTTTTCTTATTATGAGTCGAGCTTCTTTTTCTTGTGTGCACTCTTCCCAAAGTCTACTAAAAGTAATCACTTCCTTTCGGCACACATTCCTTAAATGAATGAATCCCATGATCCTAGGAGGCCATTCAAGGTTATTATCACCAGTTGTGCATTCTCCTCTTCTTCTTCTACCGCTTCAAGTTGTTCTTTGATTTGAGAGACCCTTGTAAGGTATGACTGCATGGTCTCTTCATTCTGGATCTTCACATTCTTCAACTGTTTTCTCAAATTCATCTTCTGATTTATGTTCTTCCCTTAAAATAGCTTGGTCAAGGAACCAAACATATCTTCAAGTGTCTTTAGGGAAGACACTTTTGGTATAAGGTGATCTTTTATAGAATCAACATTAATCCTCTTGGCCCTAACCAAGTTCTTCTGGTGTAAGGCTTTTAGCCTCATCTCCCTCTGGAAATGGAATTTCTCTTCTTATGTAGGTTTCCAATTCATTTTCTTCAAATAGATCATATACTTCCATTCTTGTAATTTTTCAACTTCAACAAGCTTATCATCACACTGATGTGATAGATCACTTTGAAATGAGAACCTGAAATGAAAATAGCAAAAGACTAGATCTTACATATTTGACGTGTCCGTCCTAGTTCTGCAGCTGGCTGATCTAGGGTTTGTCAGAGAAACAATAATTTTCAAAAATTGGAATATTTAATATCTGATTGGATAAAAATATAGAACTCTTCAAGGTGAGATATCCAATGTACTCCTTTTCTGAAAACAGTGGAGGGAAGCTCCCGGAATAGGAATCCCTAGTTTACCAATTTCTTCTGTAGAAATTCCTTATATTGTTTCTATTGTATCTCCAAAATTACTAGTCCTCTGTGTTTGAAACTTTGCATTGAGGTATTATTGTCTATCCCTGTTCCAAAACCATAGGTTTCATCATAATTGGTTTCACCTGTTGGGACTTATGATCATTTTCCCAAGGTGACCTGTTTCAAGACTGTTCAGCATAGGGAAGTTGTACAGACTACCATGTCTCATTGTTTCATCTTCGGGATCTGAAATATCTACCACAGAATGTGCAATCTGTTCCCTTTATGGAAAATCTTCAAAAACTATATTTGGACCTTTGTACCTCGTGATATAGCAATTCTCCCCAGGTGTCATGTTTAGGGATGAATCATGGAAGAGGCTAGAACCCTAACTTGGGGGGATCATATCTAATATAATATAGCAAATCCGAGGCCTAAATTTTTACAAAGTGTAAATAAGGATTTTATATTCAACATGTTAAATTTTCAGCTCCTGATCCTTCTCCAATCCCTAGATATAGCAAATGTACCAAAACATATCAGTTTTAGTATTTTAGGGTTTTTCTAGCCCGGGGTCAAACTAGGGTTTGACTTTCTCGGAGTTATACCCAACCAAAAATTTGGACCCAGGTCTCTAAAATTATATTTTGATGAGGATATAAATCCTATGCTAGGCTCACTCACAAATTCTTCTTCTGTAAAAATCCCTAATTTCCCGCACCAAAAAATGAAAAATGCCCGGAATCAAATTCCGCTTCTACAGAAAGATGCGCCCTTCAATGGAGAGTCAACCTAGAATACTTTTGTTGATGGATTGTGGAGAGAGACCCAAAAAGTAATAATCCCTAGCTTTTGCAGCTGTATAATTTCCTCTTCTCAAGTTAGCTCTGACACCATGTTAGATTTGTATCAATCAAGCTAGCATTATGATCTTAGGATCTTATTTGAGAGAATAACATGCATAGCAATAAAACACAAGAGACAATGAACACAAATATTTTCCTTGGGGAAACCATACAGGAGAAAACCCCACAACTTCCCCTGAGATAGAATCAGCACCAAAATCAAAACCCCAAAAACAGTAAGATGGTCTCCCTACAGCAGTAGTCTCTCTCTCTTGTCCCAACAACTTCTTCTCTCACTCATGCGCCCCAGTGAGTGAGTGTGTGTGTGATTAATATAGAGTCTCAATATCTATTTATATTCTTTCATTCACTTAAAATTTAACTCTATTATGTAGGCTCAAGTAACCACAACTAGGGTACTAATGACCCAACTTATATTAACTCACTTAGCATTGACTTCTCTAGGAAAGTCTAATAACCCTAGTGCCCCACAACTGTGGGGACTTTAACCCTTGATCAATAGGAGGGTTACCCATAATGACTTTACATGAATTTTTTACATTATTGAATCTCTCGATAGGAACATTGGGGCATGACATGAATCGAATACATTATAGACACTTCCCAGAATAAACATCGGGGTACAATACATAATATATATGAGTGAACACATTCTGAAGTTACAAATACATCAACAAGGATTCCTCTCTACCTTTTATTGGAAACTGGTAGTCATCTCCAAGTTTCAAATTATGGGGTGATTCATGTTCTGATAGTTTCACAAAGGACTCTTTGAATCCTGTCATATGTTTGGAATCCCCACTGTCTATAAGCCAATCATTGCTTCCATGTGTAATGTTTCCCATGAGAGCAGAAATCAAGATATATTCTTCATCACTTGAAGAATCATCACTTTATTTTCTGATTCTCTTTTTGGAAGGTTCATCATCCTCTACAGCATGAGCATGATGTCTTCTCTTGTTTCCCTTCTTCTTGTGAGAGACATTTTTGTTTCTAGGACATTCTCTAGCATTGTGTCCTTTCTCATCACATGTATAACATCTGATTCTAGACAAATATTTTCTATTGTTACTTTTATGGAAGTTCTTACCTTTGGGGCGATGAGAACTTCTTTTCTTGGAGTTTACTATGAGAGCTTGATCTTCACTTCCCATCTTTTCTTTTCGAGCTGCTATCCAAGCTTCTTCTTGAGAGCATTCTTCCCATAGCCTGCTGAACTTGACTATCTTCTTTCTGGAACAGATCCCTTGAATAAAGGAGTCCCATGGTCTAGGGAGGCCATTCAAGGTGGTCATTACAATATCTGCATTCTCCACTTCTTCATCCACTGCTTCAAGTTGTTATTTGATCTGGGAGACCCTTGTGAAGTATGAATCTATGGTCTCTGCATTCTGCATCTTCACAATATTCAACTGGTTCCTCAATGTCATCTTCTGGTTTATGTTCTTTCCTTCAAACAGTTTGGTCAGGGCATTAAACATAGCTTTAGGTGTCTTTAGGGAGGACACCTATGGTATGAGGTGGTCCTTGATTGAATCGACAATAATCCTCCTAGCCATGACAAAATTATTTTTGTGTAAGGCCTTAGCCTCATCTCCCTCTGGAACTGGAACCTCCTCATTGATGTAGGAGTCCAACTCATTTTCTTCCAAGACTAGTGAGATCCTATACTTCCAGGCTCAGAAGTTATCAGCTCCCTCAAGCTTTTCATCAAAATTGGTATGATGAGACATCTTAACTGAGAACCTCAAATGGAAATACAAAAGATTTAGATATTACTAGGTTAAGATGTTAGATCTGGATCTGGAGCTAAATTTTTGCAGAGCTGGTTCAGGAGCAGATAGGGTTTTTCTTTCCTGGAGTTCTGTCCAACCAAGAACTTTGATCTTGATCTCTAAAATTTTATTTTGAGGAGGAGATCAATCCAGGCCTCAGCTCACTCAAAAATTCCACTTCTGTGGAAAGCCCTAATTTTCGGAAGCAACGTCGGGTCAAAAACTGAAAATGCTCAGAATTAGATTATGTTTCGACAGAAATATGCACCCTGGAGAGGAGAGTTAGTCCAACCTTATTTTTCTAAAAATATATGGAGAGAGATCCAAAAAATAGGAAGCCCTAGTTTTCGTAACTGCATAGTGTCTTCTTCTCAGGTTAGCTCTGATACCATGTTAGATTTTTATCATTTAAGCTAGCATTATATTAGGATCTTTAACTAAGAGAATAAAAAGCACAGCAATAAAATGTAAGAGACAATGAACACAATGTTTTTCCTTCGGGAAACCATAAAGGAGAAAACCCCGCAACTTCCTCAGAGATAGAATCAACACCAAAATCAAAACCCCAAAAATAGTAAGATGATCTCCTGACAGCAGTAGTCTCTCTCTCTCTTGTCCCAACAACTTCTTCTCTCTAAGTTGTGCGCTACAACTGAGTGTGATTGAATGTGTGATAAATAGAGAGGCTCAATCTCTATTTATACTAATTCCCACCTTGACAATAAATCACTAGGGTCGACTTCTCTACATCAACATATATCTCAATTGGTAAGTTTATAGTAAAATGTGTTGCAAACCATTCCTCCAAGCGATATGAAATCTCACGCTTTCTATCATACTCATATCTAGTGCAATATCAAATTCCATTTTAAAGGGAAGTTAAATTCATTCAACCTAAACATTTTATATATGATAATGTTTCATATTCAAAATATGAAGCAGAGGACCAAGTTGAACCATTTCTTGGAATTGAATATGAATTTCAATCATATCCATATCCATATCTAGTCCCTATTCCCAATCCTAGGCCTAAATGGGATCACAAGGTTATTGAGGCTATTGGGAACATGACAGGAGAGTCATATGACATACGAGAACAATACCTCAGTTTCAAAAATAGATCTTTTCGCTATGTCAAGTAAATTCACTTCTCCCAGAGAGATTCTACATGATGGTAATGTCTAATCAACAATTATGCTCACTAAATAAAAAAGATACATTCGATCATGTCACTCTTTCCCCAGAAAGAAGAGACAAAAACAAGTTTCTTCATGAGAAATTGGAAAGGGAAATCTACATGGAAAATCCTAAGTGGTATAATAGTTATCTCTTGACATGCAAGGTGAGGAATCCATTGTATGGGATCAAGCAAGGACCAAAGGAATGGAATACAAAGTGCAACTCTTCCATACCGTCAAACAGGTTTGAAAGATGAAAGTTTGGTTGCAAAAGAAGAAAACTTAATTCTCCTATCTGTCATCAAATTGGAATATGGTGGAGAGGTTCACATGCACACTACTAGGAAACTAGTGCACACAATGACCATCACACTGCATTACTTCTCCACAGAGATGCAAATTGCATAAATATTTCACAAGTTCTTTACTTGATAAGAAATTTTATCTTGGTGTGAAATATTGATCATGGATCCACTGCTCATTTTTTTGGGGGGGGTCCCATGAGGTTTTCCCCATTTTCTTTGTTTTATTGAGAAATTACGTTTTTTCATTTAGATTGTATGGGTGACCTTTCATCTTATTTTCCAGGACGTAGGTTGTCCAAGTTAGGATTAAGGGGTGCATTTGTATTATTAATTAATCCTCCCTTAACCACAATAGACTAAATTCCATTTTCTATCTTAGGAGTATGATTCCACCTACCACTTTTTTCCCTAGTTCACATGAGTTTGAGAGATCCAAAGAGAAATCCCTATAATTTAGGAACCCACACTCAGTCCGACCATCATTCACCAATAGTTGTCCCTAGTCTATGTTCAATCATGCTCCGATTAACCACATTTAGATCACTTTCAATCATCTAAGTACCACTTTGCATGATTTGATGAAGTAGGTCGCCTTTGCTCGCATAACTCAGCCAGTTAACTGAAAGTGAAGTGATTTAGTCATCTGTAGTTGCATTAGTGAGTCTCCTGTGGATTTTTTCCATTGTTAGAGTTAAATGAAGTCAATACAAGTTAGGTAAGTCAAATCATACCTAGAAGTTTTGAATTCTCCTATTTGTATCATGATTGTATTATATTACATATATATTATTGATTAATGGATCTCATGTTATTATTCTAATTTTTCCTCTATGTGTGCGCAAATTTCCATGAATGATTGATCAATGTTCTTCTCTTATCCTTCAACCTTATTTCACAACTTAATTCATCCAGGATTGAATGTCTTAATATTTTCTAAATTAAACACTAATCATGCAATTTTGATGAAATAAACACAAATAGTTCAAGGTAATTTTCCTCTTTATCCACGTTTTGTTGCTACTCCAATTGCTTTGAAATTTTTTTGCCACGTTCGCTTGAATTTCCTTGGACTTCCTAGCACTTATGAGTAATACAATTTATTTCGTTCCAACTTCATATGGAGTCTTTATTTTAAGGTCCACTGTACACCTTTATGCCTCGTTCATCTATGAGACTTCTTATCGATTTCCCATGGAAATAATATCCACAATTCTTAATGACACAATTGATTCATGCATGGGAATTATTCATTCCATGATTAACATCCTTTGCATGACCACTCTATCACTATCATGATCTACATGACAATCCACCTACAAGGACATCTTATTCTGGTTAGTGACACCTTTTGAATGAATGGAATTTACTTACCCATTCTCAATTGAGCATCCCTTCTCATTAACAAAAATTCCATGTTATGATTTTGAATCTGATTCATAATCTAAATGTGCAAAATCTTCATGTCTGCATAGTTAGTGAGCACTATGTAGACGTGAACCCTACGACCTCAATTCGACCTCAATATTTTCTCCTCAATGTCAGTGCATGAACCCTTGTGAGTTGACATTCCTCTAGAATCATTTTTCAATGGTATTTTTTATTTCAACATTGGCACATAAACCCTTAGGAGTTGACACTAACACAATGATCCTTTAAGCAATCTACATGCCAATATCAATGTTAGCATCACCTCCTAGGAATCAACACTTCGATGATCCACATGTACATTGGGATATCACCCCAAACTCGGAAGTCAAAGGTTGGAATTGCACTGCTGCTCTACCAAGCAACCCCAAAATCTAATTCCCTACCTTGATACTATAGATTTCAACTATGGTACTTCTTCATTAGAATTTCAACATCAAATCCGGTAAAATTACTCGTATTCCCATAACTTGTTGATTCATATGTAGGAAACTAAAAAATTCAAGCAACAAAAACTGCCTTGTTGTTTAACATAATATTTCACCAAGATTTCCCTTCAATCCTTGGATATCAAATCTAAGACTTCATGCATGGAAACTCTACAATATTCTTTTGATTTTAACATTTAACAATTATCCATGGAAGGATACAACTAAGGAATGAGTACCAAATTCATATATACATCTTGTTCCTTCACACAAGTTATAGAACATGTGAAAATGAAAATCAACCATGTTGAATATAAATATAATTGATTTACACACATCACTCATGCATTTAAAAACATAATCAATCCCATGAAACTAGTAGAGACAATTCCAATTCCAATTAATGAAAACAATTATCTGAAATAATAAAGGTCCAAGCAAACTGACTATGTAACGGTGACTTTCCATCGAACCATAGGCAATATTTCTAGCCTATATTATTTCATCTCTAAAAGGGGACTTCCAATATGGGATATTACTCCACTAAGGAAATGGAAACAACTCTATCCCTTAATTATAGCTCAAGTGCTAATGCACAATCTACCACATAAAGATACAGATCATCATGTCCTCTCCATGCCTCCTACATGAACACATTACCATCTTTGTGTTCATCACATCCCTCTATATTTGTTTACATTCCTCCTTCATGATCACACCAGATACATCTAAATGCCTCTACCAGTGAAAGGATAGATGAATGATTGCACTTACCTTCCCTTTATTTTTACTAGACTTAGTTCATGAACCATCATGTGGATGGGTGGATAGCTAGTGCCTTCTTGTGTAAATGAGCCACACTCCTCTTGAATGAGCGATGAATGAATGAATGAATGAAATATTTGACATGAGGATATCTTTCATGAAGTATGGGAAAAATGGTGGATAACATAAATGACATGACAACACTATCACAAGGTGCAGATAGTACCATGCTTCCATAATTGCATGAAATGACTTCTTCAACCAACCTCACCTACATGAATTCAATGGCTGCGAAACAACCATGAAGGTACATAATTGGTCATTTTATTCAAATGGCAGGATTTGAATTAATTCCGAAGGTAGAAAGGCTTTGGTATCCCATATAATTTATTTATCTTCCCCTCTAGAGGAATCATAGTCCCTTCAATTATCCTTACACAACCATTCTAGGACCATTTCATTATTTATTCCCATCATATTTACATGGATTTTTAGATTACCAATTAAATCCAACCATGTGGTCCATAATACATGTACGTCATATATTATTAGCCATTCACTATTTGTTCCTTAGCCTTGAGATCTACACTATGAATTGATAGAATTTTAATGGTTATGCAATATCTTAAAACATTTAGCTTCATAACATCAAAAACATACACAAAAGGATTACTGAAAGAAATACAAGAAAATCATCACAAAATAACATAGATATTTGACTTGGGAAACCCTCATGGGGGATAAAACCCAACAAAACGTCCTACATATAGACTTCAACCAAGTACAATGTAAGACCCCAAGAATAAGACTTGACTACTTACTCTCGCTCAAATTTAATCATCCTTCTCTCCCTAGAAAAATTGCTTGAGTGCTGAGTGTTTCCAAATGAGGGAGATGTCTCACCTATTTATATTGATCAGTTGAGAAGCCTAATAACCCAATAGGTTCGACTTGTGCTCACAATTGGGGTCAAATTTCCTTGGGAGACTCAAAATACCATTTTAATAATACTTTTGTGGGTAATACTCACCCAACTGACAATGAAGGTTTTACCTCAAGAGTTTACATGCCCAATTACATCAATGCCATCCTTGATCAGAGGAGCACCATATCTGAATGGAGGAATAACAATTAAAGTACAAAATAAAATATCTTCCATAGTTACATTTATTTAACACTCCCTCTTAACAAGGAAGGTATTCTATAACAACAATAGTAACAACAACAACTGTACAACTGACTTATGAGTCTATGTGTCGAAGGAAGTTTTCAACAACTATGTTAACATCATCATCGTTGAACATCATCATGAGAAAAATCATCCTGAGCATCATCATCATGGATCATCATAATGAGCATCACCATTATGAAAAATAATCACAAACATCATAATCTAGAGAATGATCATTCAACATCATCACCTTAAAACATCACCTCTAATATACAAATATTGAACAACATCCACAAATGAATGTTGGATCACCCACAACATAAACAATTCTAGAACATCCTCTTTCACAAGTAAATGTGGGACCTTGTTAGAAAGTGAATGTTAGACCACTCTCAACATTAAAATGCTATAAACTATCATCCACAGGACCATCCTCAACATAAAAATGCTTGGACACTATCGTCTTCAAATGAATGCATAACCGCTCTCAGCATGAAAATGCTAGAGCAACATCATCTCTAGATCCATCCTCAACATAAGAATTCTAGTACACTTATAATGTCCCTTCCTTGAAGGACATTGAAATTTTTGACCTTGTAAAGTTCCTAGGGGTTAAGAACTTAAACAAATAAATTATACCTGGGGATTTTTTTTATTTTGAACTATGGAGGCATGTACTAGGGTAATTTCTAATTATGATTATTTTTATGTAATTATTTAATTAATATGAAAAATAACAACATGTGGGAATGAGTCACGATGTCCGGAGGGCACATTAGGAAAGAATACTTTCATAGGATGAAAAATAACAATTGTCCAAAAGCTCGAAAAAATAAATTTATGAGAAAAAAAATGGAAACTACCAAAAGAAAGGAAAAGCAGGCAGTTTCAAAAGTAGAAAGTGACGGAAAAGAAGTCATTGAAAAAGCATGAAAATTTAGTCAAGGAGGGCACATTTTACATTTTGGTGAAAGTATGCAAGAAAGGAAACATCATTAGCCATAAGGAAGTAAAATTTTTCTCAAGGAGGGATAATTTCCACTTTTTGTTGAGTGATAGAAACAGGGAAACATTACCTAAGAGCCATACTTGCTATTTTCCTCAAGGAGGGTGCATACATGGATTAGAATTAGGGTTTGAAAGTGGAAAAATTACTCAACATGTAGAATACTTGCTAAACAAGTCAATTAATTATATAAATGGATGCTTCTAACTCCATTTCAAAGTGGATTGTTAATGTTTTGGTGTTGTGTGAAGCTAATCTTCAAGTATGAGTGATGAGCTCCATTTCCCTTGGCGATGCACCCCAAGTATCCATTCCCTTCTCTTATCTCTCTTCCATAATTTATTGAATATCACAAATATTTCAAGGATAAGAGATACAATATTCAGCTTGATCTTTGATAGAATCCATTCATCCATTGAAGTCGAGCTCCAGTGAAGGAAGCTTCACTTACCCTCTCAGATCAGTGTCATGTGTTATATTTGGGCCTCCAATTCTTAGTTTTGGAAACCTTTAAAGGAGATCAGATATTCAAATATTATTCTGAGATTATCAAATCCATAATCTTGTTCTTATATCTTTATAACATTAATAATTATATCCAAGAGAGTCATCATTATGAACCTTCATGAGAGAAGTCTTTTAATACCCAGTTAATGGTTCTTTTTGTCAGTTTCTGCACTAAATTTGATGTAGTGAACATGAATAGTAAATATGAGTTAGATGATGTGTAAAATATGTCATCTATATCTCTGTGTATCATTAGCCTCATGTATGATAAAATTCGGATTCTAAATTTATCATTATTTACGTACCCTTGCACATTGACTAGTTATTTTTTTTAGTATTATTAATGATTTGTAAAACCATTGAGTGTTCTGTAAGTTGTTGTAGGCCTTTAATTAATCCAAACACCCAACCTAACCCTCATATCAATAATTTTTTTTGGTCATTTTGTGTTTGAGTGGCCTCTTCTGCATAGGGTATCCCCATGCCAAAGTCCCATTTTTTTCCCAAACAACCCAAAGCTCCCTCAAATTGTGTCATATATGTTCGAAACCTACTCAAAGGTTATTTTTTTATTAATAAATGAATGAAATGTAATATAATCCTTCCATAATCATTGGTTTATATGAAGTGATTATTCAATTTGAGTTTGCATCGGTTGGGACACACAAAAGCCTAGGAGTATACTTTTGCATAGATGATGCTCAAAACCTAAAAGGGACCAACATCCAAGTGCTTAGGGATATGGACTCTTTTTTACCAAACCTATCCTTTGGCTTCTACCACCATGCCTTTTTCATTCCCATTTTTTCAGGTACTCCTTGTGTTTTTCCATGCATACAGGAAGTCGTTGATATCAATATAATATTTTATGTCACATTTTAAATAATATCAATAGTAGAATTAATATTTTGATTTGATATCACATCAGGGATATTACAATGGTATTGTTAGCACTGGAAATTTACCAAAGGTTGTGAAGTGTTATTCCCAGGTAACAACAAAACCACTTTTGAAGGGAAGATTGGCTTTCTTCTCTTCCGAGAGGGATCTCTCACAAAATATTAACAATCCCAGATATATAGAAGTGACAATGTGTATTTTTTGTAAGATTTGTTGAAACAGGACACAGGACCATTGGGCTATGGAATAAATATGAAAAATATAGATAACAGAACTTTATGCAAGGTGATTTTAACACAGAGGCAAGGTAGCTACCCAGTCACGGTCAAATTATAATTGTCTGGTGGAAAATGAAGAACATGAACATACCATCAACACAGAGCATTATGAAATGAATTATGTATTAATTTTAGAAGAAAAGTTTTGTGGACATCTGAAAAGAATAGCTAGAGCATGCTAACATGAATTCTAGAACTGTTATACCCTCATTCCAGAGGTGAAAAAAAACACAATGAACAGATAAATTGGAAAAACATTCACATGGGAAAGGAAAATACAGACTACGACATAAAATAACACATGAATCTATGGAAAAACACCAACTTTGGCTCTACAATTTTATTAAGAAACACTTGAAAACATACAACTCAAAAATTACTCGGGGTCCAACCCTTTCTCCCTCTGCAGGAGGTAAATTTACAATGTCTTGGACCTCCTAGACTGACCTTAGAATCAAAATTAGTTACAAACCGAAGAAAAAACTTTTAACAAACTTGAACGTGGCATATACACCACGATTTACATACAACAGAAATAAACTGCGAACTACTGGAAAATATAGGCTAAACAGCCTTTTTCTGTATGTCTCAGCTGATGATAGTTGTACAAAATCTGAGAGAGGTGACTATGAATAGGTATGTCATGAAGAAAACTCCTCGTGCTATATTCCTTGATATCTTTAAGGCTGTAATCTAAACTTTCTTGATCCATACTGTTGAATTGATCTCCATTGATCAAGACCGGGAAAATTTGCAACAACCATATTGTGTTCTAGTACTCTGAGCTCCATATTTTCTATGTATGATAAATTAGGTATTGTAGCACATGTGGCTTTAAAATCATATAGTAATTCAAATTCTCCAGCCAATTTATCAAAGATGGTCTTACCAGATAGGGATTCTTGCATATCTCTGAACCTGCTATTTTCTGACCTACAAATAACTAGTTGCTCCAAATACTCCTTCTGAGATAGCAATGTTCCTTTTTCTTCCCAGAAGAAATGAATCCCCCTTCTTACCAATGATTTAAATAACTCAATCACCTCTTTCAATTTGTGATCTATAATATCAATATTGTCCTGTACGATATCAAACATCCTATGTTTTCCAACCACCTTTCAAGCTCCAGAAATAACAGCAACTTTGTTTTGGATACCACACTTGTTGGTTTGATCTTCTGATAAGGTGCTTAGAAAATTGATAGCATTTTGAGCTACCTCCATTGGTCTCTTATGAAATTCTCCCTTTACTATCAAAACATTTTTCTTGGCCATTTTCAAAGCATCCTCTAGATCTACAATGTAATCAAAATATGGTTTGAACATGTTAGCTTCTGAAATGATTTTATCCGAGATCATATGCCTGGTCCCTTGCAAGGCCATCTCACCAACCACTTGCTTGTTTAATTTGGAATTTTGATTTATCAATTCCTGACATTTCTCATATACCTTCTTCTTCTCTTGTTCCTCTTTTTCATTTTTCTCTTCAAGTTCCTTAATATGGTGTTTCAACTTTGTAAGTTCAGTATCCTTCAAGCCTATCTGGGACATCGCCTTAGATACAGAATTTGTATCTACTTCTCCAGAAAGATTTGTAGATTGACTTTAAATTGCTTTGCACTTTTCTTGAAGATATTTTTCCTTTGTTTCCAACTTAACCTTTAGATCTTTTTCACTCTCCATCATAATTTTGGAATCTACTTCCCACTATTTTTCTTTTTCCTCAAGCTTCAATAGCTTGGCTTTGCAATCAATCAACTTAGTGTTTAATGCTTCTTTTTCTTTCTCAAACTCAGTAAACTCACAGGTCAGAATGAGCTGGGTAGAAGGAATTTTCAACTTCTTTTTAAGCATCTAAATTTCCTTTTCATTCTCATCCAGCAACTTTTGAGCCAATGCTACCTTATATGCCTGTCCATCCACCTTCACCAATGCATCCTGCAACTTTTTAAATTTTACTCTAAGGGCCTTGTTCTCAACTCTTAATTTCCTCAAGAGGTATTGATTTTTGTGTTTTACTTGACTCCAGTTTGGATATCTGTAATGTAGCCTTTAGCAATCTGGTATTTAAGATATCACTAGTTTCTCTATTAAGGTGTATGATATTTGTAGTGGGAATATTTTCTAGGTTCACTTTAACCTCTGACACTTTATTACCCACTATCATGGCTAGACTTAGGGTGTCTGTAGCATGATCCCTTACAGTATTCAATGCTACATCTAGCTTGGGTAACTGTCTTATTTCCTCATATAGCTTTACTATCTCATCAAAAGTTTTATCATCCTTCTCTCTGTAAGTGTTCAGCCAATCTTCTTTTGATGCATACTTGCTTGGAGTCTGTCCATCAAATACATACTCATGAAGCTCTAACCCATCTTTTTTGGTCTCTTCTTGTTTCTGTTTTCCCTTTTCATTGCTCTTCTTCACTTGCCCTCTCATACTACTTTTCTTCACCTGCACTATCTGCTATTCTTGTTCAACTTTATGCTTTTTGGTGTGCTAGCAGTATCTATTTCATAAGTATTCATGGGATCTGCATGCTCTATTTTCTTTGCACTTCCGGAAAAACTTACCAACGATGAGACATTTCCAGCCATTGCAACTATGTTAAACAGGTTCATTTGGGAAGAATTGTTTCTAGCCAGGGATGAGACAGAGTCTTGTTCCATGCTGATATACTTTGTAGTGTAGTTAGGATAATCTTCCCAATTTGCTGCTTCTCTAAGTCCAGTTATTTCTATGTGCTCAAAAGGATTATTCTTGTTATCCTGTCTCCTTTTGGAAATTATCTAGTGTGGGTCATAATTTATGGCATGTCCCAAGAAAATACCATGCTTTTGAGCAGACTATTAACCAGGGGTAGGGAAGTTTTGTTTTTGACAATGTATGGTCCTATATTCCAGGGAAAATTAATACCTGAACTCATATTAAAGCTCAAAATGTGTTCTTCTTCAACAATAATCCTTTTCCTAATAAATTGCAAGGAAAAATTCCTTACTATCAAAAAGGATGGAAAGACATATGGCTGATGAAAAAAAACATATAGTCTTATAATTGTTTCAAATTCTGTCAAGAACCAATCTCTTATCATCTTACTAGGAGGTAGCTGCAGCATTTTCTTCATCTCAGGAAACACCCTGGGAAATATTTCTTGAAAGAAAATGTCATATATCTCTACCATCAAAAATTTCATGAATTCACAGTAATCCTTGGTAATGTCATCAGTGATCACTAACCTAGGTGCCTGTAAATTATCTTCATTGTAAGACAAGAACATTCTCACTAAAAAGGATTGAAATTTTAACACCCTGGTATCGTGGAAGTTAGCTAACTGAGAATGAATGTTTTCAACTAGAAACTCATCAAATTTAAGACAACAGGACTGAAAATATTGTCCTGGAATTTTAGGTTCGGTAGGACAGGTACTTAGGACAAACAACAGAATCAACAATGGCTCTATGACATAGCGATTAGTATCTAAACCTAGAAACTTACTGGCTAATTTTATGCACCACTGGGTTTCTTCATCAAATAGACTCAGGTAAATGGGGTAAGACAACCTGATAACTTCAGCATCATGTTTTGAACAAGACTTAAGGAAATATTCCTTAATTTTTACAGTGGACTCTCGAAATAATTGTATAATACTCTCTTCTTTGTATTCTTGGGATGTGTGGACAAATTCGTCAAGGACATGGAGGGCTTTATGAATGACATGAGCCTGAACAGGGAAAACGATTTTGGACTTAGTCATGATGATTCCTTCAGTGGAAGAAAAATTTTCTACACACCAGTCAACAAGCTTAGGGCAATGGGGGGTCTGGTTAACAGAGAAAAAAATGGAAAAAGGACCTAAAATTACCACAAGTATCGCTACCTTGGGCCTTAAGAACTTCCAATTTACCTTTGGTAGTTTCAATTGTTTCGTTCAATAGAATAGTATCAAAGATTTCATCATTTTCATCTACAAAACTTTCTTCATCTTTCCAACCAATAACCCCCAATTCCTCATTATCCCCCACCTATACTACCTCCATCTCTACCATTTTATCCATTTTCAACAGTACTGAGGAAGTATTAGGTTGCCTACCTTGTCACTTAGCATAGTTCTATGATATATCCATGCTGGCACTCTGTATGCAGTCAGAGAATTTTTTAATCTCAAATCTATGGAAAAAATAAACCTTTTTCAACTTGAAGTAGACACTTTTATAGTTTTCTACATGGCATAGTCCTCGTGTGCCTCTACACAATCTATACAGTAGATCTTTTCTCTTTCCAATCTAAGCCTTTGATATGCAAGGTCTTCATACTGAAGTTTCAACACTATCAATATGTGCAACTTGATTTGGGGGAATCAACATCAACCGTCGATCTCCAAACTACCCTCATATGGACTGTTCATCCCTGAGAACTTTAACATTCCGTCAATCCTTTTTCCTCTGATCGAGTGAGAAAATTATGATCACGGAATGTTTCCTGTCCATTGATTGAGATTGATCTCTCTTCACAACCGTTGATCTTTGTGGACCCTACAACTTTTCACATATTTAAATCCCAACCCATTCCGTGCTAGTTCAGATCGTGGAATTGACTACAACTGCATATATATCTCCACCTTTATCTCATCCATCTGATATTTTATCCTATTAAAATATTCTGCAATATGGAAAAGTTTCTTTGGCCAAGCACGCTCAATGCATGGAATGATTTAGAGCCATTGATATTATCTTGTGTCGATATCGACCCTCCAACATCACACTCATTTAACAAACTCCGCAAATCTCAAAATTAAATCCTTCCTCGCATCTCCGCTTTTTGGAATCTCTTTTTGTCATTGATCCTCCTCTTCACGAATCTGAACCTGTAACATCCCCAACCCTCCGACCGACGAAGAGGACACTACCGTAATACTATCTACCCGAGAAACTAGCCCCATGCACATACACATGATAAAATATGAAATGATTTGAACTAAAACATGCATACATGCATAATTATTTATCATACAGTGGAAGCAAACTACATTCCCTTCAAGCATTTAGCATGTTCATCATTTTCATTAAACATTGAATACAATTGTAGAGATGAAATAGACAAGAATACTTATCTTATGAAGAAGCTCGTTCACAACCAGCTATGTCGCTGCAACATTCCACCCAACCATAGGCCAGTGTGCTCCTTAATCTATCAACAACGCTGCCACCCCTGAGCTAGGCATGATTCCCGCAAGGAATAAGGAAACTAAGCATGCTCACACATAGCCAAAGATATGTCAAAACTTAGTCAAGCCAACACCATTGGGTTTATCGGGAAAAGAGTACACAACAACACATAACCAAGACAACAAGTCAGGTTTATCAAGTTATCAGGAGATGGAAGCATTGTTTGCTAAGCTAGTGGAATCACTAAAGAGATAAGGATTCCTACATCAGAACTATCTTGACTCTTAAGACATACACACACACCCAACACAAGGAATCATTCCCTTCTCTACTGCACAGTCCCTCAAGCCATGAATTCCTTTCTAGTGCTATTCAGGGGGGTGTAGAGAAGAGAGCCATCCCTCTAGCTCTATCTATGAGGCTCGTGCAAAACACTAGGTTTGTCAAGCAGACTCCTTTCCACTCCTACACAATCCAAATACCAATTGCATACCCAACAATATACATAATTTCTGGGTTGAGGAAAATAGTTCGACCACAAAATTAATTGCCAAGGAGGGTAAGGACAACCCCTAACAGCAAATTCAATTACCCAAGGACATTTTGGCCCTAACGTGGCCAAAACCGAACTCAACCACACCCAATAGAATGTGCTCTCTCCTCCAAATCGTTGGGAAATTCAAAAATGATTTTTAGCTTGGAAATCAGTGGGGAAAATGCAACAAAATAGTTGGGGGAAGAAACCCAACCACATATTATTACAAAAATGAATCCACAACCAAGGAGAATGAAGAAATGACTGCCCATGTGAGGGAAAAACACACACACAACAACCCAAAAACCAATTTCATACACAAAAAATTCCTAGCCACATGAGAGAGCCCCAATGTGGGTGAATGATGATGAGAAAAACACCCAGGAGCCCCAAATCGTGAAGGAGAGCATACCACAGGAAAAATCACGGAGGTAAAACAACTCCCAAGCTTCCCTGCAAGAGGAATAATGAAGGACGTGGATGTTGTTGATGTATATGTATTTCACTTGTATTTCTTATATATATTGTAACCCGATGTTTATTCCGAGATGTACTTGATTTATGTCATGCCCTGATGTTCCTATCAAGAAAGTCTATAATGTAAACAATTGATGTCAAGTTATTGTGGGTAACCCTCCTATTGTCTAAGGGTTAAAGTCCCCACATTTTCGGGGAACTAGGGTTATTAGACTCTCCTAGTGAGGTCAGCCCTAGTATGGTTTTAGTCATGCCAGGATTAGTATAAATAGAGAACCGGACTCTTTATTTATCATACAACTCATACACACTCAAGTGTAGGGCATAGTTGAGGAAGGAGAAGACACTGGGGCTAGATAGAAAGAAGGTTACTATTGTTGGGAGATCACTTACTATTTTGGGTTCTACTTTTGGTGCTGATTCTATCTCTGAGGAAGTTGCGGGGTTTTCACCATTTATGGCTTCCCCAACGATAAACACTGTGTTCATTGTCTCTTGTGTTTGATTGTTGTGCTTGTTATTCTCTCAGTTAAAGATCCTAATATAATGCTAGCTTAATGATGAAGTTCTAACATGGTATCATAGCTAACCTGAGAAGAAGAAACTGTGCAGCTGTAGGAACTAGGGCTTCCTAGTTTGTGGACCTTCCTCCACAAATTTTCAGCAAAATTAAGGTGGAATAACTCTCCTCCTTAGGGGGCATCTTTATGTTGAAGCAGAATCCAATTCTGAGGTTTTTCAGTTTTGGACTCGACACTACTGCCGAAAATTAGGGCTTTTCATAGAAGATGAATTTTTCAGTGAGCCCAGGCCTGGATTGATCTCCTCCCCAAAATAAAAGTTAGGGATCAAATTCAAAGCATTTGGTTGGACAAAACTCCAAAAAAGCAAAACCCTAATTTGCTACTGAACCATTTCAGCTCCAAATCTAGATCTGACATCTTGACCTGGTAAGATCTAAATATTTTGTATTTTCATTTGAGGTTCTCCATTTAAGATGTCTCATCATACCAAGCTCGATGAAATGCTTGAGGGAGCTGATAACTTCCAAGCCTGGAAGTATAGGATCTCCCTAGTCCTGGAAGAAAATGAGTTGAACTCTATCAATGAGGAGGTTCCAGTTCCAGAGGAAGATGAGGCTAAGGCCTTGCATAAGAAGAAGTTGGTTATGGCAAAGAGAATCATTGCTGATTCTATCAAGGATCACCTCATACCACAAGTGTCCTCCCTCAAGAAATCTAAAGCTATGTTTGATGCCCTAACAAAATTGTTTGAAGGGAAGAACATAAACAGGAAGATGACTCTGAGAAACCAATTGAAGAATGTGAAGATCCAGAATGCTGAGACTATTCAGTCTTACTTTACAAGGGTTTCTCAGATCAAGGAGTAGCTGGAAGCAATAGATGAAGAAGTGGAAAATGCAGAGATTATGATGAACACCTTGAATGGTCTCCCTAGATCATGGGACTCTTTCATTCAAGGGATCTATGCCAAAAATAAGTTAGTCAAGTTCAGTAGATTGTGGGAAGAATGCTCTCGAGAAGAAGCTTGGATAGTAGCTCGAGAAGAGAAGATGGGAATTGAAGATCAAGCTCTCACAGTTCACTACAAGAAAACCAGAAGGATCCATCATCACTCCAAAGGTAAGATATCACACTCGAGAAAAGATCTGACTAATATTAGACTTTACACATGTGATGAGAAAGGCCACATATCCAAATTCTACCCTAACAAAAGAAACCTAAAGAATAAAGGAAACAAGAGAATACATCATACTCATGCTGCAGAGGATGATGAACCTTCTACAAAGAGAATCAGACAAGAAAGTGATGATTCTTCAAGTGAGGAAGAATATGTATTGATCTCCGCTCTCATGAGAACTATTTCACATGGAAGCAATGATTGGGTCATAGACAGTGGTCCTTCCAAGCACATGACGGGATTCAAAAAATTATTTGTGAAGCTATCTGAACATGAGTCACCTAACAAGGTGAAACTTGGGGATGACTACCTATATCCAATAAAATTTAGTGGTGAATCCTCCTATAAACTAGACTCTAGAAAGTCTTTAAAGATGAAGAATGTATTATTTGTTCCAAGACTAAAGAAGAAACTCCTCTCCATATCTGCATTGGATGCAAAAGGAATGAGGGTTTCTTTTGTAGATGGCCAAGTTTTTATGTGGCCAAAGGGAAAGACTTTTGACAATGCAATAGTGATTGGAGAACAAGAAGGAGTTCTATACAAGTTGAAGGGCCAACCAAATCAAGCTTTGGCTCATAACACAGTAGAACCAAATGAACTTTGGCATAGAAGGATTGCACATGTGCATTACAGAGCACTACCACTTGCAAGCAAAGTTGTTGAAGGTCTTCTAGAAATTCAAGAAAAACATGAAGGGGTCTGCAAAGGATGTGCAAAAGGAAAGAACACAAAGAAGACATGTCCAAGTAGTGAGAGCAAAGCAAAAGGAATATTGGAAATCATCCACTCCAATGTATGTGGACCAATGTCATCAAGCTGACTAAGTGGGTATGTGTACTATGTTTCTTTTATTGATGAATTTTCTAGGAAGACATGGATTTACTTTATGAAGAATAAAGATGAAGTGTTCAACAAGTTCAAGGAATTCAAAACCTTGATCAAGAACCACACTGAAAATAATATCAAGACTTTTGGATCAGACACTGGTGGAGAATTCACTTCAAATGAGTTCAAAGAACTATGTAAATACTTAGGGATTAAGAGGGAGTTGTCCACCCCTTATAATACACAATAGAATGGAATTACAGAAAGGAAGAATAGAACCATCATGAAAGCTGCAAGAGCTATGCTTCATGATCAAGATATTCCTATGCATCTTTGGGAAGAAGTAGCCAGAACAACAGTGTATGTACAGAATCGTACTCCACGGAGAGTACTCGAGAACAAGACTCCTGAAGAAGTCTTCTCTGGAAAGAAACCAAAAGTCATCCATCACAGAATATTCGGCTATCCTATGCACACACACATTCCAAAAGAGAAGAGAAAAAATTAGATCCTTCAGGAAAGAAGGGTATATTTATGGGATACTCTGAAAGCTCGAAGGATTATAGAATATACTTCCTAGGGTTCAAGAATATTGACATTAGTAGGGATGTAACATTTGACAAAGATTCAGCCTACATCAAATCCAAAAAGAAGCCTACTGAAGAACCTAAAGAAGTAGAAGCTCCCAGAATTCATGATACAATCATGAACGAGGAAACTCAAGAAGAAGATTGAGAATTTGAAGAACCACAAAGACCTATAGATCCACCATAGGAGAAGAATCCTCACAAGAGGAAACCTTCTTGGGTACGAGAAATTATCCAAGGTGCGGAAAGATATGGGGTTCCAAAAGAGAAACTCAGAGAAAGAAAGAGGACCATATCATGTTCTAGTTATGTAGCTTTACTATGTGATTTTATTGATAAAGAACCTTCCAAATATGAAGAAGCGGCAGAACGGAAAGAATGGAAGGATGCAATGATCGAAGATTATCAATCGATCATGAAGAATGATGTTTGGGATGTTGTCCCAAGACCAAAAGGGAAGTCAGTTGTAACTTCCAAATGGATCTACAAGATCAAGCATGCTGCAGACGGTAGCATGAAGAAATATAAAGCAAGATTTGTTGCTCGTAGCTTCTCATAGAAAGAAGGAATAGACTATGAAGAAACCTTTGCACCTGTAGCCAAATACACTTCCATCAGATCAGTACTTCCTTTGGCTGTAGTGATGAAATGGAAGATACACCAAATGGATGTCAAGGCTGCTTTCTTGAATGGTGTAGTAGAAGAGGAAGTGTATGTGGAGCAGCCACTCAGTTTTGAAACTCATGACAGGGAGTCTCATGTGTGTAGATTGAATAAATCCCTATACGGTTTGAAACAGGCACCCAGGACATGGTATGGTAGAATTGACAGCTTTCTATCCAGTTTGGGATTTACCAAGAGTAAAGCAGATTCCAACCTTTACTACAAGGCTGAAGATGGCGACCCAGTGATACTTCTACTATATGTAGATGATCTGTTTGTGACAGGTATGGATGGGTTGATTGCTGATATGAAGAGAAAGCTTGCTGCCGAGTTCAAAATGAAGGACTTGGGTATGATGCATTATTTTTTAGGTATTGAGGTGTGGAAGACTACAAATGGAATCTTCCTTGGACAAGGGAAGTATGCAGTAGATATCCTGAAGAGATTTGGGATGATGGACTGCAAGGAATTAACCACACCTATGGCATCAAAATTGAAGCTATTGAGTGATGCTTCATTAGAGATAGTTGATGCCACAATGTATCGTCAGATGATTGGGTCCTTGATGCACCTAATGAACATGAGACAAGATATTTGCTTTGCTATGAACACCTTCAGCCAATACTTGACAGATCTGAGACATGTTCACTTGACTGCTGCAAATCATATTCTGAGGTACCTAAAAGTTACGATTGATTATCGGCTCAAGTATAAGACTGATCAAAGGATTAACCTAAAGGGTTATGTTGATTCAGATTGGGCAGGTAGTGCCATCAATAGGAAGAGCACTTCAAGGTGTTGCTTCAGTATGGGATCAGGAGTGATCTCATGGTTTAGCAGGAAGCAATCTTGTGTGGCACTGAGTACAGCTGAAGCAGAGTATGTTGCAGCATGTTCAGCTAGTTGTGAGGCAGTATGGCTGAGGAAGCTAGTGTCTGGTTTATTTGATCTCTAGTTAGATGCTACTTGTATATACTGTGATAACCAAAGTTGTGTAAAGTTGTCAGAGAATATAGTATTCCATGACAAGTCGAAGCACATCGAGATCAAGTATCACTATATCAGGGATATCATGTAGAGAGGAGTAGTGAAGCTCCAGTATGTTGCGACGGATGAACAGATAGATGATGTGTTGACTAAGCCATTGGCTAGGGTGAATTTTGAGTACTTCAGGGAGAAACTTGGTGTTCTCTAGATCGATATTCCTCCCAAGAGGAAGTGATGTGTCCATGTTGTGCCATTCTGACATGGTGAGAGGATTGGTTCCTTCCATGGTCAGATATAAGTGCTATGCCATTCTGACATGGTGAGAGGATTGGTTCCTTCCATGGTTATATATAAGTGTTGTTCCTTTCCAACATGGTGAGAGGATTGGTTCCTTCCATGGTCGGATGTAAGAGCTGTGACATGGTGAGAGGATTGGTTCCTTCAATTGTCAGGTGTATGTGATGATTCTACATCCAGCATGAAAAAGGGATGGCTCTGTGAAGACACATCTAGTATGAAAAAGGACTAGCTCTATGTAGATTCCACATCTGGTATGAAAAATGACTAGCTTTGTGATGCCACATATAGTATGAATAAGGACTAGATTTGTGAAGACTCATCTAGTATGAAAAAGGACTAGCTCTGAGTAGGTTCCACATCTGGTATGAAAAAGGACCAGCTCTGTGATGCCACATCTAGTATGAAAAAGGACTAGCTCTGTGAAGACTCATCTATTATGAAAAAGGACTAGCTCTGAGTAGGTTCCACATCTGGTATGAAAAAGGACCAGCTCTGTGATGCCACATCTATTATGAAAAAGGACTAGCTCTATGAAGACTCATCTAGTATGAAAAAGGACTAGCTCTGAGTAGGTTCCTCATCTGGTATGAAAAAGGACCTAGCTCTGTGATGCCATATCTAGTATGAAAAAGGACTAGCTCTATGATGATACATCCAGTATGAAAAAGGACTGGCTCTTTATAGGTTCCTATGAAGAGAATAATCAAGAGATAGCACCCATGATGATGACCCAGTGATGATCCAGATTGAGTGATGATGATCCAAATCCAGTGATGATGATCCAGTAGTGATGATCCAGATCCATTGATGATATCCAGTGATGATCCAGATCTAGTGATGATCCAAATCTAGTGATGATGTCCAATGATGATCCAGATCCAGTGATGATGTCCAGTGATGATCCAAATCGAGTGATGATCCAGATCCGAAGATAAAGATGAATTGAAGATGAAGATGACTTGAAGATGAAGATGACTTGAAGATGAAGAAGACTTGAAGATGACGAGGACTCAATGATGATCCAGAAGATACAGAGAAGAAGACTCATGCTAAAAATTGTGTCGAAAGAATACCTTCCTAGTTAAGAGGGAGTGTTGATGTATATGTAACTTTAGAATGTATTTCATTTGTATTTCTTATATATATTGTAACCCGATGTTTATTCTGGGATGTACTTGAGTTATGTCATGCCCCGATGTTCCTATCGGGAAAGTCTATAATGTAAACAAGTCATGTCAAGTCATTGTGGGTAACCCTCCTATTGTCTAAGGGTTAAAGTCCCCGCAGTTCTGGGGCACTAGGGTTATTAGACTCTCCTAGTGAGGTCAGCCCTAGTAGGGTTTTAGTCATGTTGGGATTAGAATAAATAGAGAGCTGGACTCTCTATTTATCATACAGCTCATACACACTCAAGTGTAGCGCATAGTTGAGGAAGGAGAAGACACTGGGGCTAGATAGAAAGAAGGTTACTGCTGTCGGGAGATCACTTACTATTTTGGGTTCTACTTTTGGTGTTGATTCTATCTCTGAGGAATTTGTAGGGTTTTCACCATTTATGGTTTCCCTGAGGATAAACACTATGTTCATTGTCTCTTGTGTTTGATTGTTGTGCTTGTTATTCTCTTAGTTAAAGATCCTAATATAATGCTAGCTTAATGATGAAATTCTAACAGATGTATGGCCAAATGGGCATGCATTTTGGGTGTTTACTTGCCCCAAAAGTCAAAAATGATTTTCCCCAAAAATGGGTTTTCCCCAAATTTGAATTTCTTTGCCCATACTCTTCCCATACCCTACTTCAACCAATTTCTGGCAGAATTAAATGATTGGGTGAATGTAACAAGAAAGGTAGTTGAATGTTTGCTGGGTTCTCCCATTGACATTTGGATTTTCCCCATTGGCACCAAAGGTTAAATATTCCCCCCACCTTATCCTTAGGAAATCATGCCCCCATCTATTTTAATGTTTCATAGACATAGCTGGTTGTGGGTATTTTAATTAAAATGCATATTTACATGATGTCAAAATTATAATGTTCCAGATAGCATGATATACCATCAAAAATGATTTTAATCACCAGAACATAAAACGTTAAATTGATGGTGGGTATTTTTCCTTTAGCTCCACACCATGATTAATTACAATATATACATCATATACGTTTAATGCAAATGGGGTCAAAACTGGGGTGTTATAGAACTGTCGAGGCTTAACACACTTTACCCTTATTTTCGCTGCTACTTAATCCAAAGGTAAAATGATCCATCACCATGGATCCAAACCATTTCATAACCCCATGGTCCACTATGAATGTTTCATGTGCCTTTGATACTTTAAAGGGTGCCTTCATAGTATTTTCAAACAGGGTCATTTCCAAAATCCTTCAGTAATCCAAAATTATTCAAATATGGTGCTAACAGGTATCATAGCACTTTTCTCCACCCCTATGGAAAGTACTCTCTCAAGTTGAAGAAATTGCATCCATGTCCTACACCTCTGATGATTACTATGATGAGCAATGTGAAGAAGAAGAAGTCATGTATGTTGATGGATTCCTACCAAGAGATGAATATGATGAAGTCTATTGGTCATCATATAGGGAAGAGATCAGATATTATTCTTCCGTTGTTAGGAATGACTTGACAAATATAATAGAAGCGTGTGGAATTAATTCCTCACTATTATAAGTAGTAGATATATTTAGGCAAGAATATTTGTCTTGTCTGAATTTCAAGGAGTATGTCGATCTCAAGTAGGGATTCTAGCCTCAGAATGATGATGAGAATTATTTTAAGAGTATCATATCATCCATAGAGAAACCAAGTTGTTCCAAATTTATCAGTAAAGAATAAGAAAGAGGAGCCAACGGTGAAGATTCATCAAAGCCATCTGCTTGTCCAAGCATTATGAAAATGTTTGGTTTTTATTCAAACAGAGCTTCCAAAATTTGTGAGTTGAGTAGCAATCAAGATGAAAAATTGTCAAGTTGCTTGAAGAAGAATAGAAATGAAGTAGAGATAAATATCCATGAGGTGAAGTGCAAGTAATCACAAGGTGGTTTCATAGGAGAAAAAAGTAAAGATGAATGCACTTCCAACTTCTTTATGGGTGATCTCCAGATCAATGCTAAAGATGTTGGTTCATACGAGGGTGGTGATACATATTTGTTGAATATGGTTGTAATTGATGTCAAAGGAGTTCAATAATGACATAGGAATAACAAAATAATGTTGATTAAATGGAAATTGTTGTCAATATAAGATCACAAGGTAACATTGATGAAATAGTGCAAAGAGGTTTTGCTGAAGGAAAAATAACACAAGTTGGCCAAGCAGAGTCGAAATAATTATAACGTTTAGTTTCTATGAAGTGAGTATTTGGATGGATCAGATCATAAGAGAGAGAAATATCAATGGTATATAATACTTTTCATAATTCCAAGGTGTAAGCTTGTTAAAACTGAGAAAAGATTCTTGCAGAATTCACTTTTGATAAAAGTCGAAAAGTAGACACACAATTCATAATCCACAATTGCAGAAGAAGTTTTGCATAAAGGGAATTGTGGAAGCAGTTTCAAGAAAAGTTGAAAACCAGATCCGCAACCTGCAATTGTGAAAGGCTAATTCTTGAAACATCATTCTAGAAAGGTAATTGTTGAAAGGTTAATTGTGGAAAGATAAATGCACAAAGGTTAATTGCAAAATGGTAGATGAAAAAAGGATCGTCGCGAAAGTAATTTGTGGAAGGTCTATTTTTGAAAGGTTGTTGCGAAAAATTCATTGCGGAAGGTCGTGACTAATAAATTTAAAACAAATTTAAAAAGTGATAAACAGAGAGGTAATTTTGAATTGGTTTTTGTTTGTAAAAAGTCACGATAAAGATATGTGACTATTAGATGAAGAGATACATTTGAGGGTATATAAACAATGCTTTACACTCTAAAGGAAGTGTCTATGTACATTCAATTAGAAGATCCATATCTGTACAAACGTCAGATATCAAATAATCATATTAGGGTGGAAGGGTGGTGCTAGGGCAAAGTACATTCTTGCAAGGGGGTTGCAGCCTCGTTCTAGTGGTAACTGGTAAAAAGGGTGTCGTAGCATCCTTTCAGTAGCACCTGATAAAATCAGAGGGTCATAGCCTCCTTCCAATAGATACTAGTAAATATGGTATAGTAGAATTCTTGTATGTAGAAGAAGGCACAAACTGTTTGTAAAATATAATTTTAGAGTAATAGAAACTGTAGGTGGTTTTCCCAATTGGGATTCCACGATAAAAGTTGTGTTATTTGTATCTTGTTATTTTTGTGTGTTACTAAATAAATTAAAAGTGATTTTAATTGTTAAAATTTATCAATACTGATTCACCCCCCTTCTCAGTATTGTCCAATATTCCAACAATTGGTATCAGAGAAGGATCATTCATTAGAGTTTAAATTAATAGAAGGAAGATCTTATTAAAAAACACTATGGATCAACAAGAAGGGCTAGCCATCAACATTCCTCCATTATTCATTTGAGATAATTATTCATACTGGAGTGTAAGAATAAAGTTCCATCTAATGTCTCTTGGATAGAAAGTATGTAGGTTTGTTGAAAAATAATATAAAGTACCAGGTGACCTACCTATAGACAAAGATGAACTAGACCAATATGAGGCCAATGCAAAATCCCTAGATGCAATTTTGAGTGGGTTAACAAATCTAGTGTTTTTAAAATTCATGCAATGCAATAAAACCAAACATTCCTGGGAAAAAATAAAATGTTTCTATGAAGGAGTATCCAAAGTTAAAAAATACAAACTTCAGACATACAAAGGATAGTTTGAAAGTTTAAAAATGAAAGAAGAAGAAAATATTGCATAATATATTTTAAGAGTGGATGAAGTTGTCAATGATATTATAGGCCTTGGAGGAGTAATATTGGAGAGATAATTCATTGGCAAAGTGATAAGAACCCTACCCATGAGGTATGACTCAAAAGTATATACTGTAGAAGAACGAGATGATCTTGACCTCATGGCAATGGATGAACTACAAGGGATATTCACTGCATATGAGATGAGAACATGATACAATGAAACTTCAAGAAAAGAAGCATCATTTAAAGTATCAAAATAACCAAAGAAGTATGAAACCCCATCTAAGAATAACTCATATAGTTCAGATGACAAAAAAGCTATGTTCATCAAGAAACTTGAGAGAGGTACCGACAGGTATAAAGGAATGCTACCTAAAAAGTGTTTTATTTCTCGAAGAATCCGATACTTTGGTTCAAAATGTCCCTATCCTAAACAATATGATAATTATAAGAGACAATCCTCAAAGAATCTCAAAAAGGAAAAGATAGGAAATAGGAAGAAGTTTAATGAGAAGAAGAAGATCCTTTACACAATGGAATATAGTGAAGATAAAAACAAAGGTGGATGTTAGGAAACATAAATCCTATTAAGGGGAATAGAAACTCAAGCTCAAGATGGTGAATCCTATGAGAAAGTATAAGTAGACCTAAAAGATGAACTCATTAGTGCTCTTGAAGAACTTGAAAAATATAGGAAAAAAAAACAGTCAAACCAAATCATTGGTGACTTAAAAACCCAGCTTCAAGAGGCCAAGAAGGTTGAAGAAGACCTATACTTCCATCTCAAAAATATAATACAAGAATTTGAAAGGCTTGAAGAAGAGATGATGCACCTTAGAAAGAAGATTGATGAAGAATCTATCAAGAGAAAATTTGTAAACAATTCAAAGGCTCTAGATGACATCTTGAGAAGCCAAGGAACATCAAGAGATAACTCTAGATTAAGGTATGACAAATAAAAGAAGCCACAATGTTCCTCCCTCACAAACCAAGGTAGAAATAAACGAAGCTATGTTGTTGCACTAAAGAGTCATATTCAAAAGGAAGAAATCAATAAATTTTCTCTATCCTCTCATGACAAAGATAAAACTAATGTGATGACTACAAGACCAATGAAAAGTAGACATCAGTAGATATTTTTTGTTCATTTCTACTCTTGTAATAATTTTGGTCATAAATCCCTAAATTGTAGAGCATATAGAAAGTTTTGTGACTAAAAGATGATTGCATCTAATAATAAACCAAAAGTAAGAAACAATAAAAAAATTTCACCTCTTCAAAGATATGAAATAGAGTGTTCCAAATGTAACAACGTTTGACATATAGAAAGAGCTTGTAAACTAATGACTCCTACATAGAAGGATGCTACAAAAGAGTTTCAAGACAAAAAACAGAGAAAAGACTTGAAGAAAAAGAAAGAGGATGAGATATCCATGATTTCTCTATATGTGATAGAAAAGCATAATATATGTCATATTAACAATGGGTGTTCAAAAAACATGACAAGATATCCAAACAAGTTCATAATAATAAGAAAAGGTAATAAGGGAAAAGCCACTTTTGGGGATAATATGTCTTCCAAAATAATTGGCAAATGTACAACTACTATCAATGACTAGATAAAAGCTAAAACTGTGTTCCTAGTGGAAGAACTAAAGCGTAATCTCTTTAGTGTAAGTCAAACATGTGATCAAGGGCACATCTTCATTTTTTACTATGACAAATGTGAAATCCGAAAAAGGGTCTCATGAAGACTTGTTAGGACTGTTGTAAGAAATTCAAGTAATGTATACATTCTAGAAAATGAAGAACAATGCTACATGAGTATGATTGATGAAAGTTGGTTGTGGCATAGAAGGTTGCAACACTTAAACTTTTAGAATCTTATGAAAATAAGTAAGAAGGGAGTTGTAAGGGACTTGTCAAAAATTATGAAACCTCTAAAATTAGTTTGTAAACACTATCAACATGGGAAGCATACTAAAGCCCACTTGAAAGAAAAATAACATACAACCTCACATCCATTGGAAATAGTTCACAATGATCTCCGTGGACCAACAAGAACTACACGCTTGCAAGGAGAGTACTATTTCATGTTGTTAATAGATGATTCTACCAGGATGACGTGGTTTACATCTCTCAAATAAAAATTAGAAGGTTTTGAGAAGTTTAAAATTTTCAAAGAAAAAGTTGATGATGAAAAAAATTTAAAAATCAAATGTCTAAGGTCAGATAATGGAGGTGAATTCACTTCAAATGAATTCAATGAATTTTGTGAAATATTTGGAATTACAATATAGTTTTCATCCCCAAAGACTCCTCAACAAAATGGCGTTGTGGAAAGGAAAAACAAGACAGTCCAAGAAGCTTCCAGAACTATGCTAAATAAAGCAAAACTTCCTGATGTGTATTGGAGGGAAGCAGTATATACAACTCTTTATATACTAAACAGAGGACAACTCAGAGTTAATGATGATAAGACCCCTTATCGAATATGGTATGGAAGACCTTCCTCAGTCAAATATTTTACAGTGTTTGGAAGCAATCTCTACATAAAAGAGGAATGAAGAGGACCTTGGTAAATTTGACTCTAGAACTGATGAAGGAATATTTTTGCGATATTCTTCCACCAAGAAAGCATATAGAGGTTAAAATATAAGGCTACACAAAATCATATAAAGTTCATATGTAAGGGTAGATGACATGAAATCAAGAAGAATAAAAATCCAAGATGATGATGAAAGAGAGAAGGAAGACTTGCAAAAGAATGAAGGAGTTTACGATGAAAATGAAAAAGAAGAAGCAAAAGTAGAAAAAGAATATTCAAAAGAAATTGAAGATGAAGACTCTCAAAGATCTGAGACAAAATCTCAATCTATAATCATACAAAATGATCGTCAACAAACAAAAATCATAGGTGACAAATATGTTGGAGTCAGTATAAGAGGAAAATACTATTTAATGAAAAATCCTTACTTTCAGTAGTGGAACTGTTGCTGGAAACAACAGATCCCATTTTAAGATGCTAAAATGGGAGCCCTACTCATTCTTTTAATTGGGTTTTAAGGCCATAATATTGCTAGGGGATTTTTAAACTATATGTATTATGTTTTGGACTTAATAAAATTTCCTTATAAACCTTGTTTTTTTTTGTTTTGCGTATTACGAAAGTGCTCTTTTCTCTTACACATATTTTTGCGTTTCCGCAACCCACATTTCGTAACCCACAATGGGGATTGCGGAAGTCCTTCTTTTGGAGGTTTTCAGAAATCATTTTCCCGCAACCCGCAACCCGCAAATACGGATTGCCGGAGTTTGAATTTTCTTTCAATAAAAATTTGATTTTTTCGCAACCTGTAACCCGCAACTTATTGCGAATTGCAGAAACCCTTTTCAAAATAAAAATTTATTTTCTGGTTCTTCCTTCTGTATTCCGCAATGCAGATTGTGAAAAGAAGAAAATTTATTCATTTTTTGCACATTTTGTTTTTTTTTGGTTCTGCAAACCACAACCCACAATGCTGATTGCGAAAAGTGGAAACTCAATAAAATCATCATTTTCAACATTGCTTACTCGCAACCCGCAACCCGAAAATATTTGCGGATTGCAAATTGCAGAACTTTAACAATTTTTCCTTGGTCAATAATTTCATCCCACATTCCGCAACCTGAAAAAATGTGGATTGCGGATTGCGGAAATCATAAAATCCAAAGTTTTTAGACTTTTTCATTTCTGCGATTTGGTTTCCCGACTTGATCTCAACCATCCATTTATGCAAGATCTACGGCCTAGATCTCTTTTTCCGTTGAGTCTTATATTATTTAATTATTTTGAATTTACAAAAAATTCACCATTTCACTTGTGGTTTTTATTGTGTTTGATATTTTACTGTGCATTTTTCTCGTTCGAGCTCACCAATCTTTTTATTTCCAAGATTTTTACCGGTAAGTTTCTTAACCTCCACGGTCATTTTCTCTGTTATTTTTAAACCGCGGTAGCTTTTAACCATGGTTGCCAAATTTTTATCAGAAATTACCTCCAAGATGTCCATGGAATCTAAGTAGAATACTGCTCTCCAAGAGAAGAAGAGCAAGGTTCCCAATGCCCAAATTTTCACTGACACTAGTGGACCTGTTGTAGAAACCCATCACTTAGATTGTTAGAGAATTTACTCAATATTTGACAATTATGATTTCTCTTCAATACCCTATGACCAACCTGCATATGCCAAAATTAGAAGTTCCTAGCTTCATTGCATTGTATCTCAACCTTCGGTCATGCCTTATACCGGCCCTTTCAAGTGGGTGTTGGACCACACAAACCCTAAGGAGCGTTCCTTTGATGACCATAAGCATACCCAAGTGGCGTCTTTCCATCCTAATGTTTTATCTAGGGATTATTCCCTTGGACCTCCTCAACATCTTTTGAGTGCCAAATGTCTTGATGAGGCTATGTCCCAATTTAATCTTAAGGATGTAGTCAAATCCTGGATGGAAAACCCAACTGAATATGCCCCTAAGGAAACCAATTCTTACCATGTTTGCTGGTTTAGGGAACCTTTTGTCCTTGCTTGCGGCCATGTTTTTCCAGTTATATGGGTTACCAAATTGCTCAACGTTCAAAGCTGAATGGGTTCGGGTAGCCCACCATCTATTACTAACAGATGATTATTTTAATTGGCAATAGATTTTATCTATGAATTTTAAAGAGGAAGTCGAGAAATATCAGAAGACTTCAGCCTCAAGGAAGACGACTTTCTACTTTTGCGCTAGTTCTTCTTTTCCGGCCATGGGCTGGGACTAAAACAAAACTTCACCACTAGTACATATCTACTGCTCAGATATGTGGGAGTACAATTTCGTTCCTCGAATTTATGAAATTTGTGACATATTTTTAGGGTCAATGTACCAGAAGATTTTCAAGGCAAATGCTCCATATTTCTCTCAAAGAGCCAGATCTTTGATTAGTATGTGGGAGAATATTTCTCCTACATTCGTATTTGGGGCAGCAATACTCTCCACATGTTTCCTAGAATAGTTTTGGATCGAATGGATTTATAGGAGATAACATATCAAACTATTATCGATGTGTTTTTTCCTAAACTTGCATCATCCAAAAGGAAGTCTTGGCCCAAGTTTTCTTTTATCTTGGGGTTTCGCGTTCTGCAAAATTCCACTCATGCATATGTATTGGGTAAAGAAATTGCTGACATGGACCTAGGGGAAGCACCAAAGAGGATGCATGACCCTAAGTCATACATGGTTAGTCACTTTATGCATGAGCATTATAGGATACAGTATGCTCATCAAGATGAACTTGATGATTCAATTTATAGAGAAAATATTGATTTCCAGGAGGTATTGTGTAGGATTATTGATCCCAATGTCAAAGATCATATTTTTAAATATCAAAATGATTTGAATAATTCTATGATCCATTTAAGGAAGGTAAAACTGACAGTGGAAAAGAACCTTTAGAGGAAGGATCTAGAAAAGGAGGCCAAAGAGCAAGCAACTAGATATTTTTCTATTCCTTCTACAAAATAAAAAGACAAGGGTAATATTTTTCTTCAAATTCCTGCAAGGACCGAACCTTCTATGATGATAGAAACCCTAGACAAAGGGGCAAAGTTTAAGAAAAGTCTTGGAAATATTAGTTCGCAGTTATAGGCACAAACAGAAGTGGATGAGCCTCAACCTAAGAAGAAGAAGAAACAATTGGTTCCTAAATAGGTACAAGTATGACAAGCACCAACTGTTGATCCTCAACCAATTCCTCAAGAGGTGCACAGAGAAGAACAACCAACGCGACTAGTTCATCCTGCTCCACGGGAACAAGTACCCATGTACATTCCTCCAATTCAGTAGGTAGAACCTCTTCCTCAAGATAATATTAAGATTCATGAGATACATAGTGACTTGATGGAGGAAAATACTCCTTCCACCTTCCTTATTAATTTTTATACTTCCCTGACATCTTCCATTCCCATCACCCAGTCATCTGAGAGTATTATTGATTCATCATTTCTCCAACTTTCTTTTTCCGACATCAATTTATCTCGAATTATTTTAGCTACCACCAGCACTCCTTTGGTACTAATTGATGTACCTATATCTACCTGCCCCTTTTCTTCACCTATTCTTTTGGCCTCCTCGCCACCTCACACTATCCCAACATCCCCACATGCTAATTTTCTCCAACTAGACATCCTTCCATCTATGTAGTCTCTTCCCCTGAAATTGCTACACCTATCGCCACTTCTACCTCTTCATCCCTTGCTCCCCTGATTCCCGCGCCGCCTATTATTATTTCACCCATCAGTTTGGAAGTCCATGTTTCTCAATCCCAACCTAAACCTCCAGACACTATTCAAGAAGTAACCATCTCAACAATTGAGGAGATGGCATATTTTGGTGAGGATGTAGTGGTTTCTCTTAATAAGTATTTTTGGAGAAGAAAAGAGAAATTTGTAGTTAATAAAGGAGCCAAGAGAACAAGAGAAGGTACAGTCAAGCAAGTAGAAACCTTTAACGAGATTATTTGGAAAAATGACTCTTCAAACACCAAACGGAAATCCTTGGATACTGCAGCTGCCATGGGAGCCTTTGCTGGGGAAAATTTTGATTTAGTATCCCAACTGAATAAAGGATTTAAAGAGAAGGAACAAGAGCTACAAAGGGCCAAACAGGACCTAGCACAAGCTGTGGAACACCACATACAAGAAATGAAACTTCTCAAAGAGGAATATGAAGAGAAGTTAAATCATCTCTGAAAGAAGAATGATTATCCAAAGCAGCAACTCTAGAAGGTTGATCTCTTAGCTGACTAGTAGGAAAACAAAATTTCCATGTTTGAACAACAACTCAAAGACCTACAGCTCACATCTTCTACCTCTTCTTTCTCTAAATTCACAGAAGAGGAGTTTAGACAATTAGCATGCAAACCACATGATCAATTTTATCAAGGAATGGTTAATTTATATAAAGGATTCAATCAGATTCAAGAGCTATATAAATCATTTGAGAATCATTCGGATGTCCTCAATGACCATAAAAAAAGAAGACATGAAGCCACTAAAGATTATGATTCCATTATAGACTCATAAAGTTACATTAAAGAAATACCAGAATATCTTGAACTATTGGATAAGCTTAATCTTAATAAAATTGAAGTGATAATTGAAACATAGTGTTAGCACCCAGAATTGCACCCAAGGTTGTGGGAAGGTGGACCCTGAGGTAAGAACAAAACCACTTTAGAAAGGGGAGCTGGCTTCTCCAATTCCATAGAGGGATTTCTCACAGATGTATAACAAGGTCAGACATAATGTCACAAAATGGATATGAAATATTTGGTTGTTGGAAACAAAATGAAGATATATTGGGCTATGGACTCAAAAATCCCAAGGAAACATAGCGGTTTGCATAGGAAAACACTTGCAGGAGAAAGGTAATGTCTCAATCACTATTGCTATGTTTGGGGTCTGGTGGTAATAGCAGAAATATGACAGTGCGCCAGCGTAGAGCACTGCTGGGATGAATTCTACGCCAGTTTTGGAGAAATGTTTAGTGGATATCGGAGACAGTGGCATGAACATATGAGTATGAATTCCTATCCATTATGTACTGATTCTGCGACATGAAGAGAAACATAATGTAAAAGATAACATGAAACACATGTACATGAGAAAATAAAATCATAGACTATAATTTGGAAACACACAAGAATTCCTGCATTCATATAACTAACATTCAACTCTGTACTTGTATTAATTCAGAAAAGGTATTACAAACACAATAGTCTTGCAAATTCAAAACCAACCAACCCTTTATCCTTCTGCGAGGAGAATAATATAGTGTTTCTATCCCCTGAGACTGACCTCAAGGTAGACATTAGTTATAAACTGAAAAAAAAACTTCTAACAAACTCTGACGTGACATATTTTCCAGGATTTACACAAAACATAAATATGCTATAGACTGCTGAAAAAATAGGCTTGAAAGCCCCTCCTAGATATCTCCGTTGGTGATAGTTGTGTGAAATGTGAGAGAGTTTGTTGTGACTAACCATGTCCCCGTCAAAACCCATGTTTTCATTTTCTCTGATTCACCTCCAGCTCTTCAGGATTTGATTTTTAAATTGATGACTTAGATAGTAAGCTTCAAATTTCTGAAAAAATACACTCTAAATATTATTTCAATGCTCCCAATATGTGATACCTATGTAAAAACTGAAGGAGGGTTTTTAATTTTGACCTGTGATGAACAAAAATCTCTCTCGGTTTTGTAAAATTCATTCCTAGTTTACGTAAAGAGCCCTTTGAATTTGATGACTAAAACAATCATTTGAAAACTTGAAATTTCTCTGTAAAGATCACTTCGATTCTCTGAATCCATAGCTCCTGTGTGAAAAATGATAGAGGTTATTGTATATAGGTATTTCGTGAAGAAAAATCTCTCTCAGTTTCTCCAAAATCATCTTGTTTTGATGAAACAGGTCTCAGAAGTTAATGACTTAAACAATGATTTTCATGAAAAAATTTCTTCTTAAACTTCAGCTTCGTGGCTCTATCCAATCAAATTCAGTGGCTGAATTTATGGAATTCTATCCAAAATGTGGCCCCATATGGTGGGTGCATAGTCTTTAGCGACTTTTATAAATTCTACGAGCAATAATCCAAGTTTGAATGGTTGAATAAGACGAAAAAGGCATGCATCTCATGCATTAGGTATAAGACAAAAAAAACATGGTGCTTCTTCAATCACTTCCCCCATGTAAGAGACACACGGCTCCATTCTTCTCAAGATAATTTCAAACTCCTTAATACCCATCTCTTCCATAAAAGTCATATCACAATCATTTTTCTTTGAAAGCATCACAAAACAAAAAGCAAGCTCATTTTAGCTCAGCGAGGTGAATTTTTGACCGTCCATCAACTTTGCCAAACTAAGATGATATAAACACGTGTTTGACTTTCCCACCACATAAAATTTCTCTCAGTTTTAAAGAAATTGAGACAACACCACCTTCAATTTGCTAAATATGGGTAAAACGTTGATCTATTTGGTCAAACCATACTGCTTTGACAAGTGTTTTCATTTTCAATACAAGCACCTCTATTTCGCCAAGTTTGAAAACTTATTTTCATCGTGCTTTGACACGTGTTTTCATTTTCAATACAAGCACCTCTATTTCGCCAAGTTTGAAAACTTAATTTCATCGTGCAAGTTAATGTAGCAGAATTTCTTGGATCCGTTGATCTTCTAAGATTTTAATCTGCACCGTCAGTTCATGCTTATGTTGGTGATGCAGAATGATTGAAGCGCATGAGATACTCTGAGGGCATGCAACTTCCAGCACGATATTGATTATATCAATGAATCCATAGCCCCTCAAGGAATTTGCATTGGGGGAATCTTCTTTCTCTTGGAGAAAAACCGTTTTATTGTTGCCAAAAATATAGATGTGCCGCAGCCATGTCTTTGAATAAAACTAAGATTTAGAGGCAGCTGGTTGTTGACCAAATGAACTCCCTAGAATAAAATTGCCGAAATGTGCATTGGCTTTTAACTCTAATGATCGCATCCTGAAAGATGTTTTTCATAGCGTTGATTTCCAGTAAATTTAAAAATCTTATCTTTAAAACGCACAGCAATCTTTCTAAGTTCATTCGTTCCATCATGGTAAACATTTGCATGCCACATAACTGATGTAAATCTTACTGACTGAAGGCTATTTTAGTATTCCCGTGTCACCCTTCAATGCTTAAGTAACTTCTGCGTATGGGTGTATGATCAAGGCGTTATCACTGCCGGCCTTATATTTAATGCATATATACTTTAAAACTCTTTGCTAATATCCCACGTCTGCCAGGAGAGTGACAATTACATTATTTGTATATGCCAATAGTTTCACAATTTTTATTAGGAATAACATGTCTAGCACTTTTGGGAGCTTAACGGTTGGGTTGTTTGAGCTTTTATCGTTGATGGGGCTTATTGTGTTGTTTTGGCAGTGCAATATTCTTACAAAACAAATTATTGTTTTAGTTTTATAAAATTATAAACATTTGTTTTTGTAATTTAATCCATCTTTATAAAACTTGGATCTATATATAATTTATTTTTCTTTTACTCAAATTACCATTAGAATTCCTTTTAATCCAAACTTGGGAATTTCTTATAAATGTCTTAATGAGAAAACTTTGAAAACTAACTCAATTTCCAATGAAAACTTAAAATTTCGAGGGTAATAAGACTAATTTCGGCAAAGACAAATAGGTTCTAACACATGGGAAGGAATATGTGATCTCGTAGAATACATCATCAAAGATGGACACGTTACCTGAAAAAGGAGGTGGTTTTCCTTACAAACATTGCTCGAGTATCTGGATCAACAATTCTTAGATCCTATCGAGGAGGCTATACCTCCAAAACTGAAATTAGAATAGATTGAGAGGGTTTTAGCCAAAGAAAAGGAGGATATCATGGAGATGACTCAACTTACTATGGAGGAGATCAAGTGTTGGATTGAGGAACCTCTTGCTTCGTTAATGTAGATTGATCTTTTTCTTGATGGGAGAATATCAAGAAAAAGGATACCACATCATTAATATGCAAAGCTCAATTACATTTGGAAAACACTCAGTTTATGGAAATCCAAGATTTAATGGATACTTATGCCAAGTGGCATTCCGCCCTTGGAAAATCATGAAACCAAAATATATTATAGTCCCACATCTTGGGAAATTTCTTTTTTTGTAAATTTTGTAATATTATTTAAATTGAGGGTATTTCCCAAGCAAAGGGGGGGATTATAGGGATTAAGCCTAGGAGAACTCTACAAAAGAGGAGACTACCAACCACATACCAGGAAATATTGTAATTTTGTACTTTGCAATGTTTTGCAAGTAAATAAAATCAAGCTGTTATTTATGCTATGTTCTATGGTTATTCATCAAATGTCTTTCATGGATTTTAGTTCTTCTTCCATCTATCTGGCATACTGATTATTGGTTGCTTATCTATTGATGTGTTAGTTTATGTATTGATTTTTCCTTACAATTTTAACACATTGAATTGTGCATTGAATGAATGTCTTTACTTTATTCACATGCTCTATTTGGAAACTGATGAATAGTTATTAATCCCTATACTGATTTGTCAATTAGTATGACCCAATAGGACATGTTGTACATCTACAACATTTTGGATAAAGGTTTTCAATTTTAATTGTTTAGGTTTATTTGAACTTGGTTAAGGAAATTGAACTTCATTTACATTTCTATACATTGAGTAATCATTTTCTTATTATCAATTATACCCTACAACTTCCTTTCCTAAATACATTATAATCATTGTTCAAGTTTTCTTGAACATTTAGTCTAGAGTCTAGTCACTTCAACCTTTCTTAGATCTTCCTTTAGGGATGAATAAACCACTCAGATCCAAAACCCTTGTGCTAGTGGAGGCCTTGTATCCATAGGATCTATTCATCCTGAACAACTCGGGTATAGAATCATCTTTGCGGGGATCGATTTGAAGCCTTTCTGGTTGGACAATTTCCTTTTGTTGACTACCTTGTAGATATACCAACAACCTACAAGCCCAGGATGTCAACAAATGGTGTTAGAAGGAGGGCCATTATGAAACAGGTTACGACAAAACACTAACAAACCTCCTCACCCCAGATCACCTATCATTACTAGGAGTCACATCCAAGCTTCTACATCTGCACCACACTCTGCAGATGGTCAGTCGCCAATCCCTACCAACCCTGTTTTAGAAAGATCCATTGGGACACCCAAAACCCTTTTTATGCCACCCACTTGTGGAATCCTCACTTTTGAACAGTGGAGAAAAAACACCAACGATATTACCACAAGGGTGGAACTAGGGACTAAGACAGTTTGCATTCTTAGAAATGTCTTGTCCTCTTCTCTTTTAACTCTCGCCTTGCCTGTTATTAATCAATAGGGAGAGAATCTCGAAGACTAAGAAAGTCCACTATTGGAAACTTTAGAGCAATCCCTAGAAGATCCACATTTGAATGACCAATTTAGTGGATTACCACCACCCACACCACCTCATTCATCTCAATCTTCATTAGAAGAGTCCTTATATAGTGAAACTTCATTAGAAATTTCTTCTCCACCTAAGGGACCAATGGTTGATGAACTCAACAGATCTTGGCTTGACTTGGATGTAGTCCTTATCCCTAGACAATTACACAAATTTCCTAAAAACCCTGAGAAGTGGCTTCCCATATTTAATCTAGATGATAAGATCTCTCCCGAGGATCTTGTCAAGAACTACATGCAAGTTATTATATTTATGACTATTATACATGAGGATGTGGTGTGTATATTGTTTCCTTACACTTTTGAGGGACAAGATTCCACCTGGTACTTTTCTTTGGAAGATGCTTCTAATAATTATTGGCAATAGTTTTAGGCACTATTTCTCCAGAAGTTTGGAGATGATAGTACCCCATATGAGTCATAGAGTTATCCTCTTTAAGGATAAAAATGAAAGAAGGAGTCAAAGATTTTAATCAAAGGTTCTCCTGCTTGAAGAACAAGATCCCTTCCATGGTTGTTCCCATTGAAGAACTCTTGGTAGCCTATTACATCAAGGGTTTTTCAATGTTGTTTTCTATGTGGTTTAAGCATGCTCGTAAACGTGTTCTGCAAGCAGCCTTTGAGGAGGATGTTTTGGTAGAGAAAGATATGTTCGATCTTAAAGATAATCATGATCTACAGCCAGACCAACCTTCTACATCCAGGATAAGGTAGGAGAATGTTTCTAAACCCACAACTAAAAACAAAGACCCTTACGAAATGGATAACATGAAAAAACTATTGCAGAAGATTTCTAATGACATGGTAGATCTTAAAAGAGCTAGTAGTGATAACCAGGTGAACAATAGAGGTTTGGAAAGGGCATCGCTTAAGAGACCTTACTAGCCTCCATAAAATCAACCTCCTCCAAACCCTTTGGAGACACTCACCTCAGATGAGATCTATTCTTTCTTTAAGGCCTTAACTTCTACACATCAAACTATCCATGATGATACTAGACATGAAGCTACAAAGGCAACGCCTCCTACTAAAGAACAAGATACATGTATAAATATTGTCAATTTTTTTTCAGAGCTACCTATGGAAGAGGAAGAAGATGATACTTAAGCTGTATTTGATCTACATCATTCCTGTAATACCAGAAGTAAAGGTACGACATCATAGGACAATCCAGCGTCGACATCTACTCCGAATATAGGTAAAGCAGCACCACCAAAGGAAAAGGTAATCCCCGAAGTCGAGTGTAATATGGTAGACGATTTAAAAAGAACTAAAGAAAATATTTCTCTTTTTGAAATTCTCAAATACCATCCATTAGATAAAATTTACCTAATAATATGGTGTTAAATAAATCTAAAGAAGCTCAGATAAATAATTTGGAAGTTTGCACAAAGCCTGATGCTTAAAAGTCTTGTACAAAAAAGGGTCCCACCCTTTTTGCTAACTTTTGATATTTTTAACATAAATGTCCATAATTGCATGATCGATTCACGGGAATCATCAAATGTTATGATCGTGTCTATTTGTAGAAAGTTGAATACAACTTGGGAGTCTTTTCCTACTCAAATAGTTTAGTTAGAAAGATCTAGAGTAAAGGTCCTAGGGGAGCTCAAGAACGTCCTTTTAACATTGTCTATAGATCCTTGAATACATCAGATAGTGGATATTATAGTAGTTGATGTTCCTAAGACTTATGGTATGACTCTAAGCAGAGACTGGTCTGAGAAGCTGAAAGGATACTTTGCTACTGATTGGTCCCATTTGTGGCTGCCATATAATTTAAGGCCTAATCATATTAATATTAATAGGGATCCTTTCATGAAACAAATGGTCACATATCTAAATGATCTAGGTGAACATGTAGTATTTAATAATACAACCATTGAACATTAAACCCTCGACTCTTACTTTGGTGATTTTCCTCCTGATTCTTCCCCTAATGAGAATGCTGATAAATTTTCAAAAATGGATAATTACACGGTTGTCCCATTTTATGGAGAAATTGTGCATAACTTATATAACCTCGATAGAAATTTTATATTAGATTTGTCTTCTCGGAAACTTTTCTTTGATGGGTCTAAATCGAAAGATGGTTCTGGTGTCGTTTGTGTACTCATGGAACCTAAGGGCCCCAAATGGATGATCACTTGCAGAGTAGATTTTGAGTGTACCTATAACATTGTTGAATATGAGGCTTTAGTAAATGGGCTTCGGAAGGCACTAGACTTGGGAGCACAAATCATTGAATTTTATGGAAACTCTAAAATCATAGTCAAACATGTGAGAAATAATATCCATTTTTTATCTCCACATATTTTGAATTATTAGAAGTTAGTTAGGGACATGACCAATTCATTTAAAGCTATTAATATTAAGTATATCCCTAGGTCACAAAAGTTTGATGTAGACCTTTTAGAAAACATTGCATCTAGGCTCAGTCCACCAGAAGGCATGTCTCTTGATACCTTTTCTATCAAAATTATGTACAGACCTTCCATACCAGACAATGTAACTAGTTGTAAAATCTTTGATGATGATGTTCAGATATTAAACTTCTTGAAGGCCCAAGACACTTTTAAAGACAACTATAGAGGAAGTTTAACATGAAAAGTCTTTCTCTGATAATATTTTTTCTTCCAACTTAATCCCTAAATAAGTCATTAATTTATAGAAGTACTACGACCTGGAAGACAAGTTTAAAGGAAATCCTAGTTGCAAAAATTGTAGTTCTACTCTAAATTATAAGACTATTAATCTTGGTAATAAGAAAAAACCTCTGCTTATTAATATAGGGATTACTTATTCTCTTGAAGAGGAGAAAGATTTAGTGAAATTATGTAAATAAGTCAAGGATGTTTTCACATGGACTTATGATGATCTCAAAACCTTTGATTCTTATATCATGCATCATAACATACCCCTAAAGCCTGATGTAATACCTTACCAACAAAAAATGAGAAAGATGCATCCTAGTCTCGAGCCATCCTTCAAAAATGAGCTTGAGAAAATACTAAAAGCCAGAATCATATTCTCTGTTAGACACACACAGTGGATTTCCAACCTGGTTCATGTCAACAAAAAGAGTGGAGAGATGATACTATGTGTAGACTTCCAAAATTTGAATAGAGCATTAAAAAAGCACAACTACCCTGTTCCATCCATGGAACACATTTTGCAAAGAGTTTCAGGTGCAGAAATGTTCTCTTTGCTTGATGGATTTTCAGGTTACAATAAGGTTCTAGTCACGACCGCCAACCAACTTAAAAATTCCTTCAAAAAACCCTAGGGCACTTTTGATTACAGGAGAATGCCTTTTGGGCCAATTAATGCCAGTGCAACATTCCAGTGAGCTATGGATATAGATTTCATAGCTTTGATGCATAATTTTGTTGTTGTTTACTTAGATGATATAACTATTTTTTCTAAAAAACAACTTGATCATTTGTTTTCGTTAGGAAAAATTTGAAAGGTGTAGGAAGCATGGAATTTCTTTAAACCCTATGAAATATGTTTTTGCAGTTATAGAAGGAAAAATTCTGGGCTTTATTGTTTCAAATGATGGAATAATAATTGACCCAGAGATATTTGAAGCCATTGCAAAAATTGGTCTCGGAAGCTCAAAGAAGGCCATGCAATCCTTCCTTTGGAAGATTAATTTTGTTAGGAGGTTTGTTCCCAATTTTGTAAAAATTGTTAGACCACTTTAGGACATGATGAAGATATATTCTTTGTATAAATGCTATGAAATCCAAAAGGATGTGTTTTTTATGATTAAGAAGGCTATAATGGATGCTCCTGCATTGATGCCTCCTGATTTTTCAAAATATTTTATTTTATTTACTTTTGCTACTGATGTTTCTTATGCTTCTATGCTCACTCAGAAAAATGCATAGGACATAGAGATACCGGTTTCATTTATGAGTTCTACCTTCAAAGGGTCTGATTTGACTTATACACAGGATGAAAAAAAGGCTTACGCTGTTTATAAATTTGTGAATCATTTCAGGCCTTATTTTTTGAAGTCAAAGACAAAGGTGATTGTCCCATATGCAACCATAAGAAATGTGTTGGTCCAATAGGAGTTAGGAGAAAAAGGGATCACTCGATGACTATGCTCCAGGAGTACAATTTGGATATTAATCCTGCCAAGATGGTCAAAGGGAATGGATTATGTTTACTGGAAGCCCAATCCAATAACCTAGAGCAGGAACAACAATGGCTTCAAGAGGAAGACATGTTTGTTGACACTATTGATGTTGTTTCTTCTCCATCATCAGAATGGTATGATGATCTTAAATTTTATCTTATTCATGGGTATTCTCGTACAACACTAGACTTGAATAAGAATAGGAGATTGATATTGAAAGAAAAACCTTATTAATTCATTGATAATGTGTTGTTCTGTAGAAATTATGATGGTGTCTTTCTCAGGTTCCTAGAAAAACAAGAAGATGACAAAATTTTGGTTGAAATGCATGCAAGACCTATAGGTGGACACTTCTTACGAGAAACTACAGATCATAAAGTGTTGAGAGAAGGATACTATTGGACCAAATTATTCAAATATGCACATACCTTTGTCAAAAAATGTGAGGCCTGCCAAAGATGTGCCTGTAAGTTGAAAAATACAACATTTTCCCTCCAACCTGTCATTGTCTAGTATCCATTTCAACAATGGGGGGATTATATTTTTTTGGTCCCATTACTCCTCCCTCTGTGTTGTAGCATAATTACATATTAACTGCAACATATTATTTTACTAGGTGGGTAGAAGCAATCCCCCTTAAGATTTCCAATACCAACTCGGTTATATCTTTTTTGGAGAGTAATATTGTTACCAGGTTTGGGGTTCTTGAGTCTTTGGTTTTTGATAATGCCTCTTTTTTTAATTCGATTGATCTCACACAATATTCCCTTGAACAAGGATTAAATTGAAGTACTCTACTAACTATTACCCCTAAGGTAATGGTTTGGCATAATATTCAAACATGAATCTGACCAATATTTTAAAGAAAACTATGGCCACCAACCACAGATATTGTAATATAAAGCTCTTCAATGCCTAATGAGAAGATTGCATCACTCCTATGGTTGATATCATAAATTCTCCCTACATCGTGGTCTATGGCAAAGAGTCTGTTTTACTATCAAATATTCTTCTTCCGTCATTACAAATTGCACAATCCTATTCAAAGGATGATGAATCCTACCCTCTTTAGGATCGAGTTGACACTCTTACTAAATAAGAAGAGGAGAGGGAGAAATATAGGAATAAGTTATATCACCACCAACAACCGGTAAAAATATGGTTTGATGATAAATTCTCCACCAGTCTTGATTTTTAGATTGGGGATCGAGTGCTGAAGTGGGACAAACCCCACAAAGACAAAGAGCCTATACCAAGTTTCAACGTCTGTGGTTAGGGCCATTCATTATTACATAAAATATTGGCCCTAGTACTATATGATTATAGATGTTGGAGGGTATTTCTAATACTTATCCAACGGACATTGATCTCCTCAAGGAGTATTTTTCTTGAGGTAATTTTTGCTTACGTGTATATAGGTGTGTTTTTTTTATTGATTTCTTTTGGATTTCTTTAGTTTGATAGATTTATTATTTATTTTGTTTACAAAAAAATGTATGCTTACAGTAACTAGTTGCATTTGGTAAAGTGGTTTATCCCTAGAACATTTTAACGAAGGAATTTTAAATCCAAGGATGTGTTAGAGATGTCCACCTGGTTTATACCTGAACCAGTATCTTCATGGGAATGCAATCCATAATCTATGCTAACTTTTCAAATTGAATCTTCATTTCTTATGTGGCACTATCTTTATCCATACTAATAATGATGATTGAGTTTTTAGGAGTACTCTCATATTCTTGTCATGTTCCTAAGTGATTATTGGCATCATATATTTAACAACCTTGTTAACCTGTGTTCTTTTCTGATCTCACCTTGATCGCGTTGGAATTAATAAAATCACCCTAAGAAGTGAAAAATGAAATATAGGGGTTATTATCACAAGCCATCCTATCATGTTCATAGACATGCTTAGTGAATGACCTTACCACCAAATGGTTCCCAAGCCAGGGTAATGGCTTGCAGTTTTCATTTGTAAATCATTTTCCTTTTCTTATACAACTTGTTGTATTCAAGGAAAGGGGGTCTTATCACAAGCCAACCTAATCATGTTCATGGGCCTTATTTGGACTAAAATTACTGATAGGTAGTTATCATTCCATGGTAATTTATTTTTGTGTAAAATCCAAAAGACAATGAGTCTCTTGAGAGAGCTAGATTGTTCAGTTTCCAAGTAAAACCTGTGTGTGGAATTGTACATTACCATGGCAGTGGTCTTGTTGCAACTAAGTTGTTATAGTTTGAAAAAAGGAAAAAAGAGAAAAGGAATAAAAAATGTTGTGTATATTCCTAATAATTAATTCATATTCAAGGTGATTATTGGTTTGATGATCATGACATGGATCCAAGGTTTTTACTAGAAGCTGATCTAAAAATTCCCTCACTATTGGCATCTTGCTTACATGGATACCTTATTACTTTTAAGACTTTTTTGTTTAATACGTATCACTATCAGTGGTTATGGGATTGTAAGATGTCAATTGTATATATTATTATGCTAGGTCTGGTTTTGTTTTCTTAAGTTTGTTGTTCGATTATGAATTGAAACATATTTTTACACTAACATATCTTCTTTGAAATTTTTATGTGGAACTGGGCAGAGATAACTCTTCACCCAACGGGTTGCCATTTGTTGCTGGAAACAACAGATCCCATTTTAAGCTTATAAAATGGGAGCCCTACTTATTCTATTAATTGGATTTTAAGACCATAATATTGCTATGGGATTTTTAAATTGTAAGTATTGTGTTTTGGACTTAATAAAATTTCCTTATAAACTTTTTTTTGGTTTTGTGGATTGCAAAAGCGCTCTTTTCTGTTACACATAATTTTGCGTTTCCACAACCTACATTCCACAACCCACAATGTGGATTGTGGAAATCCTTTTTTTGGATGTTTTCGGAAATATTTTTCCTATAACCTGCAAATGTGGATTGCGGGAATCTGAATTTTCTTTCAATAAAATGTTTGTTTTTTCACAACCCGCAACTCACAACTTATTGCATATTATGGATTGCGGAAACCCTTTTCAAAATAAAACTTTCATTTTCGCATTTCTCCTTCCGCATTCTGCAATGTAGATTGTAGAAAGCAGAAAAGTCGTCTTTTGCAGATTTTTGTTTTTTCGGTTTCACAAACCGCAACCCGTAATGCAGATTGCGGAAAGAGGAATCTCAATAAAATCATCATTTGCAACATTTCTTAACTGCAACCTGCAACTCGCAAATATTTTCGGATTGCGGATTATGGAACTTTAACAATTTTTCCTTGGTTAATAATTTCATCCCACATTTTGCAACCAGCAAATGCGGATTGCAAAAATCATAAAACCCAAAGTTTTCCAAATTTTTCATTTTCGCATTTTGGTTTCCTGCCTTGATATCGGTTGTCCATTTCCGCAAGATCTACGACCTAGATCTATTTTTATGTTGAGTCTTGGATTATTTAATTCTTTTGAATTTATGAAATATTTAGTATTTCACTTATGGTTTTTACTATGCTTAAAATTTTACTGCATATTATTCTTGTTCGAGCTCACCAATCTTCTGATATCCAATCTTTTTACTGGTAAGTTTCTTACCCTTCATGGCTATTTATTCTGTTATTTTTAAACTGCGGTATATTTTAACCATGGTTATCATTTTTTTACTAGAAATTACCTCCAAGATGTCCATGAAAACTAGGTCTAAGACTGCTCTCCAAGAGAAGAAGAATAGGGATCCCAATGTTGGAATTTTCACTAACACCAGTGGGTGTGTTGTAGAAACCCTTCACTTGGATTGGTCAAGAATTAACTAAATAATTGACAATGATTATTTCTCTGCAATACCCCATGACTAGCCTGCATATGCCAAAATTAGAAATTCCCAGCTTCAATTCATTGTAGCTCAACCTCCGTTCATTCGCTATATCGACCCTCTCATGTGGGCATTGGACCACATAAACCCTAAGGAGCTTTCCTTCAACGAACATACTCATACCCAAGTGGCGTATTTCCACCCTGATGTTTTCTCAAGGGCTTATTCCCTTGGACCTACTCAACAAATTTTGAGTGCCAAATTTCTTGATGAGGCTATGTCCCAATTTAACCTTTAGGATGTAGTCAAATCATGGATGGAAAAACCAGATGAATATGTCCCTAAGGAAACCAATTCTTACCATGTTTCCTGTATTAGGGAACCTTTTACGTGTTTGAGGACATGTTTTGTCGGTTATATGGGTTACCATGTTTTGTCGGTTATATGGGTTACAAAATTGCTGAACGTTCAAAGCTGAATGGGTTCCTGTAGCCCACCCTCTATTGCTAACATGTGAGTCTTTTAACTAGGCACATGTTTTATCTGTGAATTTGAAAGAGGAAATCAAGAAATATTAGAAGAATTCAGCCTTAAGTAAGTTGGATTTCTACATGCCAGGTTATGTTATGGATGTGTTTTGTGCCACTTCTTCTTTTTTGGCCATGGGATGGGACTGGAACAAAAATTCACCTCTGGTACATATCTACTGCTCATATTTATGGGAGGACAATTTTCGTTCCCTCAATTTATGAAATTTGTGACTTGTTTCTTGGGTCAATGTACCAGAATATTTTCAAGGAATATGCTCCAGCTTTCTTTGAAAGAGCTAGAGCTTTGATTGCGCTACATGGTGATTGGTATGTGAGAAAATATTTCTCCTACATTCATATTTGGGGAAGAAATATAGTCCACTTGCTGCATAGAATAGTGCTGGATCAAATGGTTTTACATGAGATAGCATATTAGACTATTATCCATGGGATTTTCCCTAAACTTGCATCATCCAAAAGGAAGTCTTGGGATAAGTTTCCTTTGTGCGTGCAATTTCTTGTTCTACAAAATTCTACTCAAGCATCTATCTTGGGTTAAAAAAATTGCTGACATGAACATAAGGGAAGGACCAAAGAGGATGCATGACCGTAAGTCATACCTAGATAGTCACTTTGTGTAGGAGCATTATAGGATACAACATACTCACCAGGATGAACCTAATGATTGAATTTTAAGAGAATCTATTGATTTCCAGGAGGTATTGAGTAGGATTGATGATCCCAATATCAAAGCTCATATTTCTAAATATCAAAAGGATTTGAAGATTGGTTTGTTCCATTTCAGGTAGGTAAAACTGACAATGGAAGAGAACCTTCAAAGGCATAATATGGAAATCATGCCAAAGAGAAAGTGGCTAGCTCTTCTTCTGTTCTTGCTACTAAATAAAAAGACAAGGGTAAGGCTATTCCTGAAATTCCTGCAAGGACCCATCCTTCTCTAATGATAGAAACCCTAAACAAAGGGGAATAGTTTAAGAAAAGTCTTGAAAATATTAGCTCGTAGTTATAGGAACAAAAGAAGTGGTTGAGACTCATCCTAAGAAGCAGAAGACCCAACTGGTTCCTAAACATGTACTATTACAACAAGCACTAGCTATTGATCCCCAACCAATTCCTCAAGAGGTGGACAGAGAAGAACAACCTGTGCCACCAATGCATCCTACTCCATAGGAACAAGTACACATGCAGGTTCCTCCAATTCAGCAGGTAGAACCTCTGCCTCAAGCTAATATTGAGATTCATGAGATACATAGTGATATGGAGGAGGAAAATACTCCTTCCACCTGCCCTATTAATTTTTATAACTCCATGGCATCTTCAATTCCAATCACCCAATCATCTCAGAGTGTTATTGACTCATCATTTACCCAAGTTTCTTTTTTTGAGATCAATTTGTCTTGAATTATTTTAGCTGCCACCAGCACTCCTTCGGTACTAACTAATGTACCTATCTCTATCTCCCCCCTTACTTCACCTATTCTCTTGGGCTCCTCACCACCTCACACTACCCCAACATCCCCACATGCTAGTTTTCCGAAATTAGGCATCTCTTCTATCTCTACAGTCTCTTCCCGTGAAATTGCTACACTTATCCACATTTCTACCTATTCATCCCTTGCTCCTCTTATTCCCACACCCCCTATTATTCTTTCACCCATTAGTGCGGAAGTCCCTATTTCTCAATAAAAACTTGGACCTCTAATCACTGTGTTGGGGCCCCAAAATTCGCAGGCAACAACAGTAAGGGATTCTCCCCAATCAACGTTCCCAACTAGCCCATTGACTGTTTGGTATAGGGAATCCGTCCGGTTTGCGGTCTGGCTAACGTAGGTCAAGTAACAAAACAAAGGATTTACCGGTTGCGGCCCGGTCCACCGTGAATTTTGTATTTTTGACTTAATGTATGATATGCAAGTGCCTAACTAACAATACAGGGTGCCAAAGATGCAAGGAATAGTCACAATGTGATGCGCAGGTTATTACCTCTCATCTTAAGGTTCACAAGCACCCAAAACACATACAACATAACACAAAATAAACTAACAACCTAAACTATCCCTAGGGAGCAGAGTTATCATTCATTGGTGAGTAATACATTTTTTACGTGCATTATGAAGAGTTACAGATACCGGATACTTCATTCAAGACACATGAACAATTACAGATATTTAAATAACCAGATAGCTGATTATTTTATGAACAACATTTATTACTCACAGTGGAAGACATCCCAAAAAATACTGAAGAACAGTCAACAAGAACATAGGTTCAGGAAGTTAAATACTCTCACAGTAAATGAAACACTGCTGAAAACGAAATAGTTCCTCTTCAACATTATTCATTTAGTCACATTGATACATTCCACATTTCGCTCTCTCCGGTGGTAAAAATTGCACTTTCTGACTGTAAAACGAAATAGTTCCTCTTACAAGAAAAAAGAGTTTACAATTTTTTCAAGGAAAAATCCCTAGTAACTTCCTACTTTCAAGTATTTAAACTATAACTTCCTATCCTTCGGCTGCCCCCCAAACGTGTGACTTTTCATTCCCTCGGATGCTTTAGATTCCTCTTCAGGCCCCCGTGTCTTCCCATTCTTCTGTTGATTAGTAACTGATGGAACTTTCTAGTCTGCGTCTTTGTCTTCATTCGTTTCATCCTTTTCTTTTGCGATCCTACTATTTCCGGCCTTGCTTCTACTAGATGATCCATCTTCCCCAATGCCATGGTAGTTTGACCGATCTCCCGAACCAACCTGCAATCAATCGACAAGTATCATTTATTGGAAAGGCATTACAAAATAAAGCATCAGATTCTATCAATTAAATGACTATTCCACAAGAAAACAACCTGGTGCCTTTGTTAATCTGGAAAGAATTTAGACTGAGCCTTGAGCGGGAAATATGTAAGTCGGCAGTCGGAAGGCTTTGGCATTGGACTCGGAAACACTTTCCTATCCGCAATGGTGGAAGGGAAAAGAGCTAAAGTGGTGTGAAAACACGGGCTGGAGAGACTTAAATCGACAGTCGGAAGGCTTTGGCATCGGACGCAGAATGACTTTCCCAGCCGCAATGGCAAAAGGGGAAAAGGTTAATGTATGCGAGCGGGAAAACTTCACATCGGACGTCGGAACAGTTTGGGCATCGGAAGTCAAATGGATTTCCTAGATGCAATAGCGGAAGGCGAATAAAGATCAATGCGCGTTGGCAGTCGGGGCAACTTAGTCTTCGGACGCCAAACCGTTTTGGTAGCCACAATGGCAGAATGGGGGAGGATTGGAGCTTTTGATTCAACATAAAAAAGATGCTCGATTCAAGAAACCTTAAGCATTTTGAACAGTTAAGGATCAGCAACAGCTAAAGTTTTTTTTCCTACGAAAAGGCGGCCTTGAAGGACAAAGATTTGACTTCTCCAAACTCACACCCGTGATCAGCAAAAAAATCAAACACAAACAACCTCTAAAAACAAGCCGCAATCTGATATTCGGAATCAACCAAAGTTAAAGCAAGACCTCACGAGATCAAACAAATTTAAATGATAAGGAGGGGCCCAAAATTTAAGAAACTTGGGGAGAAAAGTTGCAGCAGCAACAATTGGCGATTACCTGGTGAACCTAGATCTCTGGGCAATTAATATTTGAGTGACAGACTCTCTAACAACAAATGCATCCTTTCAAATTCTTCCATCAATATGGATTTCTCCAATGACCGAAGTGTATACCCTTAATCACTGATGTCAGTCCAATTTAGGAGAGTGGAAACCAGAATCGTCAAGTCCAGATAACTATGTTGAGGCCAGAGGATGAGTTTCATTATTACCTTTGTCTTCAGGTGGCTAAAAGCTTTGGACACCACAGGATTGTAGCATATGGTAAATAGAAATATTCGTTTGTTCCTCATTCCCATGCCATTTTAACACTTTTCTTATGCTTTTGGACTTTTGTCCCTTTTTTATATGAGTTTTCTTGCATGCCTTTCCTACTAAATTTTAATTCAAGATCCTCTATCCCATAGTGTCCTTTTGTGTGAGTAGTGTATTTCAAGTTTAAGCTCACGGACGGAGAGGATATTTCGGCAAATTAGTACTTATGATTCAGCATCTACTTTGACGTATGATGCTGTTCATAGGAGTTCTTTGATCCTTATCTGCCTTTTGGCATTTGTTTCTTGGCATGGGATCATTTATATTTAATATACTGTTCACCTTGCTTCTTTCCATGGGTCCTTTGCTGTCATCCCCTAGACATTTTAAGTGTGACATGGATGGAGCCTCAACATAGTATTTCGGACTCTTTGAATACGATTTATTTCACAAGGGTTAAGCAGGACTTCAATGCACACAGAGCTATTCGAGAAAACTGCTAAACTGGAAGAAGTCTTTCATATAAACAGCAATACATAGTCCGATACCAAAACGTTTATTAAACCTAGAAATTTCGGATGTTCCTCATGCAACAGTAGGTTAGTCCCCTTTATTGAAAACAACAAAACAAGCTAAAAACATGACTCAAAAGACAGCCAAATAAATTATTTATATACAAGCCAGAAAAAATCAAACAAACTTAGGAAAAATAAGGCTTGAGAACCAAACCAATATTTACTGGTAGGTTCTCCTCCCACCCCTGCAGATCTTGCAACTTGTAAGTAGAAGGACCAAGCCTGGTTGCAATATGAAAAGGACCTACCCACAACTGTTGGAATTTGGTATGCTTTCCTTTCTCATCATGGGGGTGGTCCCATTTGAGGACTAAGTCTCCTACTTCAAAGTCTTTTGTTCCAGCTTTATGATTGTCAAACCATCTCTTAACTGACTCTTGTTGTTGCTTAAAGCATTCTTTGGCTTTAGACCTAGCCTCCTCTGCTTTTAGGAGATTATATATTCTTATTTGTAAAACTTCATCATCTGACCCCCTAGACTCTTGAGATAGTATGGAAGATGGCAGCATGATATTAGGAGGAAGGATGGATTCTTTACCATAGACAAGGGTATATGGAGACACTCCTATTGCAGATTCGGGGGTGACTCTATCCGCCCAAAGGGCATTTGGTAACACTGAATGCCAACTCCTCTGGTTTTCTACCACGGTCTTCTTTAGGATTCTAATCAGATTTTTATTAGAGGATTCAGCCAGGCCATTCCCTTGTGGATAGTAATTAGAAAAATAATGCAATTTTATCCCTTTATCATGAGCAAAAGCAGTCAATTTGATTGATGAAAAATATTTGGCATTATCAAAAACTAACGAAACTGGAACTCCAAACCTGGTCATGATGTGGTCTTGTAAGAAGTTGATGACTTCGTCTTCATTTATCTTGCACAGTGGAATAGCTTCGACCCCCTTAGTGAAATAATCAGTCGCAGTAAGAATGTACTTGTGCTGCAGGGAGGAATTCGGTTTTATTTCTCCAATAATATCCAAACCCCATTGCTCGAATGGTTCCGTGATCATTACAGGATTTAGGGGTGCTGCTGCTTTAGGTTGTCTTCCGCCACACCTTTGGTAAATATCACATTTCCTGACATGTGCATGTGCATCCTTGAAGAGTGTAGGCCAATAGTAACCAGCTCTGAGGATTTTGTGGGTTGTAGTGTCTCCTGAATAATGTCCCCCAATAGGACCATCATGTAATTCTGACATTACTTTCTTCACATCTTCTTTTTCTAGACATCGAAGGAGAACCTCGTCATAATTCTTCCTGAATAATACTCCTTCAACAAGTTGATAGGAGGCCAATTTAAGATGCAGAGCTCTTCTTTGTTTGGAATTCCAATGTTCTGGAAACAGCCCTGATTGCAGATAATGCACGAGGTCTCTATACCAAGACTCAGGAGCTGTAAACAAAGGACATACATCCATTACATGTAATTTAGCCTCATCCTCCCATGCTCGTTCTTAGTTGTTCCCGCTTTCAGTCATCAATTTGCACAACCCTTGACCTTTCACTATAGAGGCTAGTTTGAATTCAAGGTCGTATTCTTGAAGAGTCGTTACCCAGTTGCCCCTTCTTTCTCCTAACTTTTTCTGTATGAGAAGGGATCTTACAGCTGGGTAGGGGACTATTACCTTGGTTCGATTTTTTAATATATAAGGCCTGAATTGCTTCACTACCTTAAATACTGCGTCAGCTTTCTTATCAATGGCTGGGTAGTTTAATTCAGCCCCCTGTAGACCAATACTCATAAAAGAGATTGGGAATTCATCCCCCCCTTCTTCCTTTTGGGTGAGCACAGCTGCCAGTGAATCATCGGATGCAAAAGTATATAAAATAAAGTCTTTATTGAAATCTGGACTCTTCAAGGAGGGTATGTGTGCCACAGCAGTTTTATTTTTGCTGAAAGCATTCTTCTCAAGTTTGGTCCACTTGAATTGTGCATTCTGCTTGACCATCTGCTGCAGTGGCTTAACAGTCTAGGCAAAATCAGGCACAAACCTTAGTACGAAATTTATGGTTCCCATGAAGGATTGCATTCCTTTTTTATTATGGGGCAATGGGATTTGTTCAATGGCCTTGATTCTTTCTGGATCAATGGAGATCCCTTGATTTGAAACTATGTGTCCCAACAACTTTTCCTTCCGTGACAGCGAATACACATTTTTTAGGATTGAGTGAAATGCCATACTTACGACAACATTCAAAAATTTTCCTTAAGTGAAATGGATGTTCTCCCCTTCTCTTCGAGAATATTGTAATATCATCAAGGTATACTATAGTGCTTCGGCCAATCATCCCACAAAAAGCTATGTCCATAGCCCTCTGAAATGTCGCTCCAGCATTAATCAGCCCAAAAGGCATCCTTCTATAGGCAAAGGTTCCCCATTTAATTCTAAACGTTGTCTTTAACCTGTATTCTTCTACTACTAATACTTGAATGTAGCCAGAGAAACCATCTAATAATGAAAATAGTTCAGAACCTGAAACCATCTGTAGCAGCTGTTCCATGGGTGGCACAGGATAGTTATCTTTATCTGATGCGCGGTTTAAGTTCCTAAAATCCACGCAGAGTCTGATTTCTCCATACTTTTTCCTTACTGGTACCAGATTTGATACCCACTCAGAGTATCTGACTTTGAAGATGATTCTTGCGTCCAACAACTTCTTCACTTCACTTTGAATCAGTGGTTCAAATTTCGGATGCATTTTCCTCAAAGGTTGCTGATATGGCTTGATGCCTGCTTTAATGGGGTCGACATGTTTGATGATGCTGGTGTCATACGTTTTCAAATCTTCATACGTCCACGTGAAAACATCTCTATATTGTTTAAATAGACCGATGAATTTGTCTCTTTCTGTTGGTGAACAGCATTTGTCAAGATTTATGAACTTAGGAGCCATTTCAGTCCCCAAATTTATCAGCTCGAACTGTAGCGATGAGCTGTGGGTCTTCACATTGGGTGGTCTTCTGAATTTTTCATTTAAATCAAACATTTTTTCCAACATTCTGACTCCTTTAGGAATCAAATTATCGTATTTCATCTCAGCCTGATGCTCTTCATCGTGTATGATCGCTCCTTGAAACACCTCATCATTCATTAAACATTCTATGATCTACTGGTCATCATCAAACACTCATAGGCTCGTAATCATATCAGGTACAGAGGGACTAAAAAGCAGTTCGACAGAACATCGATTATTAGTGGGTACAAGTCTAGCGGCTGATGTGGCCAGCAAATCAGTAGCTGCGTTTTTAATTCTTGGAATTGAAATAATGTTAAATGCATTGAAATATTTCAGCAAATCCCATACCTCATTTTGGTAAGCCTTTAAGTGAGGAGAGACACAATGTATCTGATTCTGAATTTGTTTTACAATAATTTCAGAATCCCCAAAGATTTTTAGATTGCTTACATTTAATTCAATTGCCTTCTTTAGTCCTTGCACCGGTGCTTCGTACTCAGCAGTATTATTAGTACACTCAAACTCTAATCTACATGAAAGGAAATGTTTATTCTTCAATGGGTCAATCAGGACACAGCCAACCCCTGACCCTTCTAATGTCTTAGAGCCATCGAAAAATAAAGTCCAAAAATCATTAACTACTGGAAATAAATCTACTCCTACTGCTAAGTCTATTATTTTACAGTCAATCTCATCAGCCTGTGAGAATCGAAGGAGATCGGGCTGGGTATCAGATGTGTTGCTGGCCTCTTTTGCTTGGTAATTACCTAGTTCCAACTCAATAAAATAGTTTCCCAAGACAGAATCTACAGGTACATTCTTCTCATCCAGCTGAGTGACGTTATATTTCATATGAGGTTCTCTTAAAATTTTAATCTGATTCGGGCTTCCTTTGTATGGAAACCATAGATGTGACCAATCAGAAGCAAAATATCCATTAAGTTTGGCTGACCAATCTCTACTCAGGATAAGGCCGTATGCATCTGGTATATCAGCCACCATGAGATTAATGACCTGGCATACTTTATCATTTGCGGCCAGACGGACTAGGACATCTTCCATCTCACCAATTACCTTCACATCTATCCTGTCCAACTAAACTACTCTCCATGGGGATGGCTTAGGCTGCCTATTGATTCTTTTACAGACAGATATCGGCATGACATTAACAGTTGCCCCTCAATCTACCAAGCAATTATGTACATTGTAGTTAAAGATTTCAAAAGTAAGGAGGAAAGGTGGATGTTTGTGCTTGGACTTACATCCACTGCTGTTCTCTCCAATCTCTTCTTCTTCTTCTGGTTGATTGCTAGTGGGCATCTTCTCATCTGATGTTTCAAGGGCTCTCAGCAGCCTTTCTTTCTGCTGTGGCACTTTGCACATCTCGAATAGTGGAACATTCTCCTTTATCTTCTTTAAATTCTCCACAATGTCATAATCCATCTGCTGTTCCGTGGGATGAGGCCTATCAACATTCTCCTTACCTTCATTTAGCCTGGCCATTGTATTATTTAGTCTAGGACTTTGGCTGGTAATAGTGAATTCTGGGATTGTATCAGCCAAAGACTTGTCTTGAAATCTCTTCTTAACATTTCTCTATAGCCTCTTAATCTTTGGAAGTATAAGACTATCTTCATTAACCGTCCCTTGGCTTCTTGTGGCTACGTTGGTTTCCATAACGTCTTTACACCCCTGAGTCTTTTCTTCTTCAGCATCAAATAGTGAGACATAATTCCATAAAGCCATGGTTTCCTCTTCCTGTTCTTTAGAAGACGTAGAGGTAGAATTTTCCTTTCCTTCTTCATTTCCCTCTTCTATCAATCTAGAATCTAATAGCTAATTCATGACCAACGTCATTGAGTTTATCCACTGCGGACAATTCTTCTCAGAATGTGGCTATTGGTGGAATGTGCAAAAATTATCCAAGCCTACCTCTATTAATTTCATAGATGCACTATTGTGAGGAGGAGATTGAGACTAGTGGTTATCCTCTCTTTTCTTATAATATGGCTTATAAAACTTTTGTGCTTCCTTTTCTTTCTCCATATCTATGATTTTATTGGAAAGCTTTTGCATCATTTTGGCCATATTCTCCAAATCTGGAGACTTTTCTTCCTTAGGCTTGGTAAACAATAAGGCTCTTCTTCCTGTACCTTTCTCTCCAGACTATTCTGGATAGTCTTCAATGCTCTCTCTTTCAGCTTCCACCACTTCTGCCTCTTCATAGGTTTCTGTCAGAGTAGGCTTGGCCCTACCTTTGGAAAACATGGCCAAATCAGGGCCTAAAGCTGAAGTATAGTATTCAATAAGAACTTTGTCTGAAGGCTTATCTATTTCAGAGAAGTTCTTGATATATGCTGCAAAGCTTTGAGTGAAACTGTGCACTTTTTCTTTTCTTTCTTTCTTCAACGCACACATCCCTTTCATGAGAGCTGCATGAGTTTTCTGAGTTGCATACTTACTTCTGAAAATTCTTTCGAAGGTATCCCAATCAGGGATAGAGTTAGCAGGCAATCCAAAGTACCATGACGCTGCATATCCTTTAAGGGTATGCAGGAATAGTCTGCAGACTACATATTCATGCTCCCCAGCCCTCAATCCTTCTATTGCCAAGTAAAAACTCTGCAGATGATCATCTACTAGTATCTTCTCATTGGGGTAAAATTTAGGCAGCAACTTTTCAAAGGATTGAGGCAAATCAGGTAATGGAGGAGTCAGGTTTAAGGGTGATCTGGCTCTCCATCCAGGTGGCGGATTTGGCGGGTTTGGTGGTTGGTTTGTGTTTACGCCAGCCATGATTCTGGGTGGAGAGTGAGGAGGTGAACCAACTGGAGTGTGAGCAGGAGAACTATGAGGGGTTTCTGGGCCTTCTTGATTCAAAGGTAGCACAACTTCCTGTAAGGCTGTTTCTACCAGCTCTTCCCAGTCTCCAACCAACACTGAGCCTTTCACTTCAGGATGATCCTTATTTTTATATTCTCTTTTGGGCAGTTCAGGGATGATTGGCAATCCTCCAATCTTATTCACGTATGCCCTGGTGTGTCTTCTCAGATCATTAACAATTTCATTGCCAACAGAATATAGATGTTCTCTTTCTTCTGGAATTGGATTATGAAACCCACTTCTTTCAGAACTGTTATCGGTGGAATATTCTCGGGAAAATGGGTTTCCTCGGCTAGCCATACACTGGCAGAACTCCTTCTAGCGCCAAAACTGTTGGGGCCCTGAAATTCGCAGGTGAAAACAGTAAGGGATTCTCCCCAATCAACGTTCCCAACTAGCCCATTGACTATTTGCTAAAGGGAATCTGTCCGGTTTGCGGTCCGACTACCGTAGGTCAAGTAACAAAAAAAAAGGCTTTACCGGTTGCGGCTCGGTCCACCGTGAATTTTGTATTTTTTACTTAATGTATGATATGCAAGTGCCTAACTAACAATGCAGGGTGCCAAATATGCAAGGAACAGTCACAATGTGATGCACAGGTTCTTACCTCTCATCTTAAGGTTCACGAGCACCCAAAACACATACAACATAACACAAAATAAACTAACAACCTAAACTATCCCTAGGGAGCAGAGTTATCATTCATTGGTGAGTAATACATTTTGTACGTGCATTATGAAGAGTTATAGATAGCTGATACTTCATTCAAGACACATGAACAATTACAGATATTTAAACAACCAGATATTTGATTAATTTATGAACAACATTTATTACTCACAGTGGAAGACATCCCAAAAAATACTAAAGAACACTCAACAAGAACATAGGTTCAGGAAGTTAAATACTCTCACAGTAAATGAAACACTGCTGAAGATGAAATAGTTCCTCTTCAACATTATTCATTTAGTCACATTGATACATTCCACATTTCACTCTCTTCGACGGTAAAAGTTGCACTTTCTGACTGTAAAATGAAATAGTTCCTCTTACAAGCAAAAGAGTTTACAATTTTTTTAGGGAAAAAGCCCTAGTAACTTCCTACTTTCAAGTATTTAAACTATAAATTCCTATCCTATAGCTGCCCCCCAAACGTGTGACTTTTCATTCCCTCGGATGCTTCAGATTCCTCTTCAGGCCCCTATGTCTTCTTGTTCTTCTGCTGATTAGTAACTGATGGACCTTTCTAGTCTACGTCTTTGTCTTCATTCATTTCATCCTTTTCTTTTGCGATCCTGCTATTTCCGGCCTTGCTTCTACTAGACGGTCCATCTTCCTCAATGCCACGGTGGTTTGATCGATCTCCCGAACCAACCTGCAATCAATTGACAAGTATCATTTATTGGAAAGGCATTACAAAATAAAGTATCATATTCTATCAATTGAACGACTATTCCACAAGAAAACAGCCTGGTGCCTTTGTTAATCTGGAAAGAATTTTGACTGAGCCTTGAGCGGGAAATATGTAAGTCGGTAGTCAAAAGGCTTTGGCATCGAACTCAGAAACACTTTCCTGTCTGCAACGGTGGAAGGGAAAAGAGATAAAGTGGTGCAAAAATGCAGGCTGGAGAGACTTAAATCGGCAGTCGGAAGGCTTTGGCATCGGACACGGAACGACTTTCCTAGCCGCAACGGCGGAAGGGAAAAAGGTTAATGCACGTGAGCAGGAAAACTTCACATCGGACGTCGGAACGGTTTGGGCATCGGAAGTAAAATGGATTTCCTAACCGCAACAATGGAAGGCGAATAAAGATCAATGCGCGTCGGCAGTCGGGGCAACTTAGTATTCGGACGCCAAACCGTTTTGGCAGCCGCAATAGCAGAAGGGGGAAGGATTGGAGATTCCAATTAAACATAAAAAAGATGCTCAATTCATGAAACCTTAAGCATTTTGAACAGTTAAGGATCAGCAATAGCTAAAGTCGTTCTTCTTGCGAAAAGGTGGCCTTGAAGGACAAAGATTTGACTTCTCCAAACTCACACCCGTGAACAACACAAAAATCAAACACAAACAACCTCTGAAAACAATCCGCAATCTGATATTCAGAATCAACCAAAGTTAAAGCAAGACCTCACGAGATCAAACAACTTTAAATGATAAGGAGGGGCCCAAAATTTAAGAAACTTGGGGAGAAAAGTTGCAGCAGCAACACACTGTTTAAGAAGGAACCATCTCAACTATTGAGGATATGGTATATTTTGGAGAGGATGTAGTGGTTTCTATAGGTAAGTGTTTTTGGAGAAGGAAATAGAAAGTTGTAGTTAAGAAAGGAGCCAAGAGAAGCTACAGTAAAGAAGGTAGAAAACCTTAACTAGATTATTTGGAAAAGGGACTCTTCTAGCATGAAAAACTAATCCTTGGATACTACAGCTTTAGTATCCCAACTGAATAAATAATTTTAGGACAAGCCATAAGAGCTACAAAGGGGCAAACAAGACCTAGCACAAGTTGAGGAACACCATAGACAGGAAATGCAAATTCTCAAAGAGGAATATGAAGAGAAGTTAAATCAACTCCAAAATAAGAATGATTATCTGAAGCAGCAGATTGAGAAGGATGATCTCTTAGCTAACCAATAGGAAAAAAAAATTTCCATGTTTGAACAACAACTCAAAGACCTACAACTCACATCTTCTACCTATTCTTTCTCTAAATTCATAGAAGAGTAGCTTAAACAATTAGCCTGCAAAGTACATGATCGATTTTATCAAGGCATGGTTAATTTATATAAAGGATTCAATGAGATGCAAGATCTATATAAATCATTCAAGCATCAGTCGAATGTCCTTAATGACCATCACAAAAGAAGACATGAAGTCACTAAAGCTTATGGTTCCATTATAGACTGGAAAAAATACATTAAAGAAAGACCAGAAGATCTGCCAATACTGGATAAGCTTAAGCTGAAGAAAATTGAAGTGATAATTGAAACATACGAAGGAATATGTGATCTTGTGGAATCCATCATCAAATGTGGACAATTTTCCTGCAAAAGGAGGTGGTTTGCCTCATAAAAATTGCTTTGGTATCTGGATCAGCCATTCTTATATCCTATCAAGGAGGCTATGCCTCCAAAATTGAAATTGGAATAGATTGAGAGGTATTTTTCCAAAGAAATGGAGCAAATCATGGAGATGACTTAGATTACTGTGGAGGAGATCAAGCACTGGATTAAGGAACATCTTTCTCCTTTAATGAAGATTGATATTTTCCTCAAATAATGGGCAAAGATTAAGAGAAATGATATCACGTCCTTAATATGCAAAGCTCAATTACATTTGAAAAATGCTCAATTTACGAAAATCCAATATTTAATGGATGCTTATGCCAAGTGGTGTTCCGCCCTTGGAAAATCATGAAATCAAAATATCTTGTAATCCCAGATATTGGGAAATTTCCTTTTTTGTAAATTTTGTAATATTATTTAAAGGGAGGGTATTTCCCAAGTAAAGGGGGGGACTAGCAGGATTAAGCCTAGGAGAACTCCACAGAAGAGGAGACTACCAAAAACATACCAGTAAAGATTTTAATTTTGTACTTTGTAATGTTTTTTAAGTGAATAAAATTAAATTGTCGCTTATTCTGTGTTCTATTGTTATTCATCAAATGTGTTTCATGAATTTTATTCCTTCTTCCATCTATTTGGCATACTGATTATTGGTTGCTTACCTACTGATGTGTTAGTTTATGTGTTGATTTTTCCTTACAATTTTAACACATTAAATTGTGCATTAAATGAATGTATTTATTTAATTTACATGCTCTGTTTGGAAACTGATGAGTAGTTATTAATCCCTGATACTGATTTTTCAATTAATATTACCTATTAGGACATGTTGTTGGAAAGGGGTTGGAGATAGGTGAGTTGCACAGCATTTATGATGTTGCGTATACTCATGAGGCACCATGCAAGGAAAAGATAGGGCAATAGGCAGAAAATGTTCCACTTTTTATATATTTTTATGTCACGTTTGTACTCATTGACCATTTCTTTGGAATATGGATCCTTAGTTGTTAAATTAGTTGGAAGTTGCTAGGATTTAGTTAAAGCAGAACTTGAATGTAAAGGTGCAAGCCTACATATAGAGTTAGAATTGAAAATGTGAGAGATACCGAAGTGAGAACTGATAGCGGAGAGAAAGTGAGAGATTGACTCTTTTGTTATCTATATGCGATCTTGTGGGTCGATATTTCTCTCACTGTGGAGAGAGACAAATATTATTTTGGATCTGTTGCACAGAAAGTAATATGATACAATGGATGTTGAACTGAACCACTGTTGTATTTTGTCTTTTTATATCTTTTTGTACTGCGATGTCAATGTTTCATGATTATGTTTTATGAATGAAAAATGTGATACTATTGTGATGTATAGATGAATGATGCAATCTATTAGATCTATGGTTATACTGATAGATCTATGATGAATGTTGTGATATCTAATGAATGGCTCTGCTAGATTTGATAGTTCTACTGATAAATCGTTGATGCTCCTATCCTCCTCCTTACAGCCGAAAACTTGGTTCCGATATCTCTCCCTCGAACATCTTGGGTGAGTTTTCATCTGCTCTACGAGTGTCGTCGGGCAGGGTTAAACTTGTCTGGGCCGATGCTCAGGGAGATCACGCTGGTTGGGCATCGAAAAAATGAGAACCCCCGTCGATGAGGATTTGTTGGTGGGTTTTGTCCAATAAATGGTTCTGTTTTCGGGACCTCGTTGCGATTAAAGGAGGATATGTTGTGGCATCCAACGAAACTAGAGATCCAAGATTGGTTCAACCTAAGACTGCGAGAGCTCGCTGAAGATGAGAAACAGAACATGAAGTTGACGAGAAATGCATGGTTGGAAATGTACATTCATGATGGTCCTCATGAATGGTTTTTATGTGAGTTCCCATCATAATCTATGAGTGGTTGGCGTGATTCACCTATAAGAAGTGCAACTTCCAGGGAGGAGAACTGACGTGCTGGAATCTTGAGCTAATTCAAGAACTATAGGAGACAAACAACAAGGCATTGTAAGCTGTCGAAGTTTGGCTGGATAGTATTCTTGAAGGATACATCACTAAGTTTGGGGTTGATACCAACAAGTCCTATAGTGAAGTAGAACATGAATTCTTCAACAGACCATGAGGTAGGTTCTTGTTGTCTCTACGATTATCAATCAAGACGCTTGTTTGTGAAAAGGGAATATTAAACATCCACCTCGAGTAGTAAAACTTTGGTGTGCAGAGGCTGTGAACACAATGATAGAGGGGGGGAAAACAAAGAATTATAAGGGGTATATGGGTGTAAGTTTTGACGAGACTATGAGGGTAGCCGAGGAAGAGAGTGGTTGTACAAGGGGAGGAGCAAGGTTTCAAGTAGGGAAGAGGCAGAGGAAAGGGAAAGGTCCTGCTACAATCAGAACACAAGATTGCGAAGGACAACCACATGGGATGAAGTAGCTCTATAGAGACGAGTAGACCTCGGCTATGCCCATGGTAGAAGCAAGGTCAAACCCTAGTAAAAACGTGTCCACACCTTCATGCACTGCTCCACCATCAGGAAAATATACACAATCTATGTCGACATGTACGACGTGCCAAGAAGCATCTAATAGTAAGGTGGCATCTATAGGAAGAAGTTCTAGGATGGTGAGAGATGATATGAAGCTACCTATGTTCCATGGAAATGACACTAATGACCTAGATCAGTATTGGTTCTTGTGTGAGGAAGTATGGACTACCAGACATACTACTGATGACAATGTAAAGAAAGGTCAGTTAGTGACCACCCTTCGGGGTCATGCACTCGATTGGTATATGAGATTTATATAGGTCCCACAAGGGACCATAGTGAAAAATTTGGATGAGGTTCAGAAGGGACTGCTTGAAGAATTCAAGAAACCAAAATATGAAGTAGAGTACATTACGTAGCTAAAGGAAATCAAACAATTCCCTAATGAGATGATTTGGGACTTTGATCAGAGGCTTAAGATGCTGATGGCATGGGTCACATTTGATATGAGTGACATCCAACACAAAGAATGGTTCATTATGGCACTGGCCCCTCATATATGACACCCATTAATGCAACAAAAGATCGTGGCACAAAGCGAGGATTTGGAAATTGCAATGAAGCTAGTAGCTTCACCTATTGGAGAAACTGTTGTGAGCATGAACCAAATCTAGGCACAGCTGGAGAGCCTAACACTTCAATTGCAGGACATCAAGAAGGTGAAATATGAACATGATGACTTATGGTGCACTTGATGTCATGTGGATGGACACACGAAAGATACCTGTCCTTCTTTCTGGAATTATCTACTGTCGAGAGCATCGAACCCATTTAATTGTGGTGGTGTGCCATGGTTTCGAATATGTCAAGTATATGGGCATTGACATGAAGACTGTACCTACATGAAAAAAATGGTTATGAATATAGAAAGATTATATTGCACCTTCTGTTGCTCAGTTGGGCACGAGGATAACGACTGTCGAGCTTATGATATGCTTCAAGAGAGGACATATTATTCATACTTTGTGAAGGGTGAGGATCCTTGCATGGTTCTATAGCCACAGGTGATATGGCAACCACCTCAAGTCCAATATACACCACCACCATATATGCAATTTATTCTGCCGCAGCCACAGATGCAAGTTGCACCACAACTATAGTTTACACTGCAACCTCAGTACACCTAGGCCCCAATGGCTCCACTAGAGCCGCAGTATCTCCAAGCAGCACACTACATTCAGTAGCAAATGGCACAACCCCAGTATCAATAGTAAGTATCTCAAACACAATATCAACAACAAGGAGGATTCCGCGGAGGAGGACGAGGTTGTGCATTAATCCAGTGTTACAACTATGGGAAATTTATAAACTATCATAGGGACTATCCCCATTTGCAATGTGTATAATGCATGGTGAACACTACAACAAAAACCTATGATTAACCTCCCTTTTAGCTTCCTTTTTAGCGTCCACTATCCCTTTTAGTGTATTTTTCATCATTTTTTTGACAAAGTGGATGCTTTTCCATGAGATGTCACTTTTAATGGCATTATTTGTGTCCCTTTTTAAAAGTTGATGCTATTTTGGATGCTAATTAGCATCCCAAATAGCTTCCCAATTAGAGTCCTTATTAGCGTCTCAATTAGCGTCCCAATCAGAATCCCAATTAGCATCCCAATTAGCATCCATTTTTAAAATTTGGTGCTATTGTGGATGCTAATTAGCATCCCAATTAGCATCCCAATTAGCATCCCCATTAGAATCCCAATAGAATTCCAATTAGAATCCCAATTAGCATCCCAATTAGTGTCCCTTTTTAAAAGTTGGTGTTATTTTGGATGCTAATTAGCATCCCAATTAACGTCCCAATTAGCGTCCCAATTAGCATCCCAATTAGAATCCCAATTAGCGTCCCAATTAGCATCCCAATTAGCATCCATTTTTAAAAGTTGGTGTTATTTTGGATGATAATTAGCATCCCAAATAACATCCCAATTAACGTCCCAATTACCGTCCACAAAAGCATCCCATATAACGCCAATAATAGCCTCCAAAAAAATTCCTAAATAGCATAGCACCATATATGAATCCAGGGTTAGTGACATGAATTGCGCCATGAATTTCAACAAGAAAAGCATTCAACATAGAGCCAGGAAATGCTACACCTGGAGTTGATTTTCTAAATGCTAAGTACTGTTGTTGAGTTGATTTGTTAAATGCTAGTACCACTGCTAATTTCGATTCCCTTAAAATATAAGGTTTGACTATAACTGTCAACTAATATTCTACCTAAAATTTGAGGATATATGCCCCACTATTTCCATAAATCTAGAGAGGATTTCTTGGAATCCTATAGCTTTCAAGTGTTCAATCTATGACCCAAATAGTCTTTAACATCCTATACTTTGATATTTGTCCCTCCTTTGTCCCTCCTTTGAATACCACCTATTAAATGACTGCATGGAAATGATCGATTTGATGCCCTTGAATATGGGGTTGATCTTTATTGTTGATATTTGAAACATGGGATTTGAGTGCTGGTAATGTGGACCTGCTACTTTGCTAGAAGGAGGATTCGACACCATAGAGTCCCAATTATATTTCCTTCTACAAACATCTGTAAATCCCCATTGCTAATATTACTCTTGATTACTAGATATTTTGTAATATACTCTGTCACTTGTTCACAGTATTACATTTCTCAATATGCCACGAATTTTAAGAGCCACTACTACAACAAAGGAATTTTCCTTGTTTAGATCGTTACTAAGAGCTGGTAGAGAATTCAACGTTCCAACACATAGGTATTGATAGGCTAAATATGCAAGTGGAAAAATATCAAATGCATTTTTGATAACCATTCAATAGGGAATCGATGCCAATACGATGGTTTTATATGTGAGAAGTATAACTCTTGCATATTCCTTAACTGTTATCAAACTCCATTTCAAAGCTCCTCCTTCAGGTGTAGGATGCAAGAAATTCAACTCTATATTTTCACCTTCAAGTATTATTTGGCCTCCAATGACCATAAGGTCATTTTTACAAGTATGAAATACAAGAACCAAACCCTTTATTGAACTTGCCATTACAGGAAATTTTCCCAATATATTCCAAATATGGTATCCGTATTATATTTCTTGACTTCATTTTGCTCGTGCTTGATTGCATAAAACTTGATTATTTATCATTACAACCAAGTATGTTGTTGGTTCACTAATTTTGTTAAGTAATTATACTATGCTGCATGTAGAATGCACTTTACTGCTAAAGGGAACCATTTGATACAACCATAAATTGACAAGAAACTTTTTAAATATCATTGTGCATATATATATATATATATTTTCATATTCTAGTTTAGTGTAGAGATCTTCAAAAAAATATGGTCATTTCCACAAATCTCATGATGACAAAGTGTATGCACAGAGCTAGAACACGTGTAGATTTTGAAGTGTGTGGGGCGGTGTTGGGACATGATTGTGGGTACTGGAATGTGCATATTAGCCTCAAATGTGTGCACATAGGGTCTAAATTTGTGACATCCCGTGACATGGAGTCACACTTAAACAACAAGTATAGACTTGGGTACAAAATTGGCAGTGGTTCTTTTGATGAGATATACATAGGCTTTGCTCCATTTTTTATTTTGTTCACTCAATGAGTAATTTTTTTGTTAATCCCATAAAATATTAATCCATCAAGTCCCACAGCTTTGTATTCACCTGAGTTTGTCTGAGAAGCATTACATGTTGTTTGTGATCGACATATTTTCTCTTTATCCATGATTCACGAGTGTCACCATATGGAAATTTCGTATCTTAGAACACCAATGGTTCTTAGTTCTTTATTACTTTTGCAGCAACACATCATCTTGATGGGTATATACTTGATTCCATATCTATGATTTTTTGTATTCACCTGAGTTTGTCTGAGTAGCTTTACATGTTGGTTGTGATCGACATATTTTCTCTTTATCCATGACTCATTGGTGTCATCATATGGAAATTTCATATTTTAGAAATACAAGATTCCTTTACCTTGAAATAATGGGTTACTTCCTTTGGGTGCGAGACACCAGTGGATTTTTACCATTTGACATTTTAAATTTTGATAAATATTTGTAGGCAGTTCTCTTCAGTCCAATTCAATTGGTCTATATGCTACTAAGGGGGTGAGGCTAACATTTGTCTGACTAATTTTGAGATGTTGCCTCTCCCCATCTCTATTGTCTGTTTTACTCTCATATAATTAATTTCCCTTTTCTTATTATCTGCAGCAAGCATGTCTTCTTTGGAAGAGTTGTTGAGGGAATAGATGTACTGAAGAAAATTGAGCAATTATCAACTACAGATCAAGGAAGACCTATTGTTCCAGTAAAGATTTCTAATTGTGGTGAAATATTTCGAGGCAAAGGTAAGAGTATAGTTGTAGTTGATGAAGGTGCATCCAAGTGCAATCCAAGCTTGAGAGATATAAGAATGATAAGGATTGGGAACCTAAGAAAAATAATACATAACTGAGAAAACATTAAAAAAAATTCCCACATACCAAGAAAGTTAGAAAAGCTAGCATAACCCAGGTCAAGGCATCAAAATTTTTTGTTCAACACTTGACGTGAAAGAATACATGTAATATGGAATGGAGGGGAAATGGAATCAAGCCTAAGTCAATTGAATCCTTACAACTCACTACATGTCTATCTCTCAACAATACACCTTTTAAATTGAACCAAAATACCAAAAGAAGTTTATTAATGGCTAGATTTGAGAAAGTTCTAAGTGTGAGTAATTAAGGGCTCAGAGCTCTAAAATTTGTTGTGTTCTGTACCAGTCCACGATTCAGAGAATCGATAGACATAGGTAGTAATTTAAGTTATTTAATAAAAACATCTAATCTGTATACCTCTATGTCAAAAACATTTTCCATGTCGATGTAGGCCACTACCCTCTTTATTGTCTTACCAAAAGGCATGATAATGAGGAAGAAGACCTAAAATTATGGACTTCACCTTCAAAAAATGCCTTGCAATCACATTGGTAGGGACTGATAAGAACATCACAACAATCCAACTTGTCAAATGTTAGTCGATAGTGTTAATTAAATACTTATATGGTAAATTTAATATAAGACTTACTTATAGTTGTCTCTTACTCTTTGTGTCTTGACACATTTAATATTTTATGGTTGTCTCTTCACCTTACTCAATTTGTATTATAAGGTGCTGATGTGCATGCATAATAATCCCTAGTTATTACTATGAGATGAGGATTTAAAGGGGAGAGGATGCAAATACAAGTAATTTTATATGTATTTCGGTGGCGCTGAAGACAAATGTTGTGAGAAACCACAATATATGGAAGGACGGAGGGAGATTACATCACGATCATGCCACCCATCAAATTAAAGACTATTCTTGAGCCAACAATTGTTTTTTAAATTTTATTAATAACCATTGTTTCTCCATATTGTGTGCCCAATGACACCTCTCTATAGAAACATTTGCATAAATTGACCTTTGCACAATTTGTGATCCTAGCTACATGTCATTATTTGTATTTGCATGACATCGAGTGTTGTTTATAGTTGTCACGAGTCCATGATATTCATGCAAGAAATGAAGTCTTGTAGAGGAGGACTTATCAAACCAACCTTTTGAATTTCATTTTGATGAAAAAAAATGGACATTGGTAGCAAGGTTCACATAATCATAAACTTGAGTGGTTTCCATTTGGGTTGTTTCAAGAATATTCAGAGGAGATTCAGTGATTGTATCATTGCATGGCATAAAATTTCACTGATACAGTGATATGTTATTAATTGTAGAGAGTTCCTTTGAAAAATGCGAGTTCAAGAAACTTACTATTTTAAATTTTAGATTATTGATAGCTTCTTTTTGTGTCAGGAAAAATATTACACGCCTTAGCCCAAATATTACTATATTTACAAATTTAAAAAATTGCTAGTTTCCTTGATCAACTTTCAGTACCAAAGTTGGATTTTACTAGCATGGATCCATCTTAGCTCTAGCTAGATCTATTAAACACTAAGAGGGTAAAAAAACCCATGTGCAAATTTGTTGCTGCTTAAATGCCACTGATATGATGGTGGAGTAATGGTGTCTTTTTATTTTGAAATTCTAAGTTTTTTTTTGTGCCAAAATAGTGCAGGAAGAAATAGAGAGGGAAGTTGGAGTCAACAAAGCTATCTCAGATAAGCAAATTTGGTTGAAAATATTTTCTCCAAATGTTCTTAATATAACTCTAGTGCAATTGCCTGGTATAAATAAGGTTCCAGTGGGAGATCAACCTTATGATATTGAAGCTCGAATTAGAACAATGATTTTGTCATATATCAAGTATGAAACATGCATCATTCTAGCAGTTTCACCTACAAATGCAGATTTGTCAAATTTTGATGTGCTCCAGATGGCAAGAATTGCTGATCCTGATGGTAAGTACATTAGTTTATAATTTCTCTAGCTACAACTTTGAGCGACCTAGGTAACCCTATTTTGAACCCATCGAAGGCCTTCACACAATAAGCATTATAATTTTGATGCGTTGTCCTCTAGCTACAAATTTGAGTGACCTAGGAAACCCTATTTTGAACCCATCGAAGCCCTTCACACAATAAGCATTAGAATTTTTATGCATTGTGCTCTAGATACAACTATGATCGACTATTGTGACAATGAGCTAATTTTAAACTTGAACAAGCATGCTACATCCTTATGTGGGGTTTGTATGACATGGATATTAATATTGATGTATCTTTTGAGCAGTTATTGAGATTAAAAAATGCATCATGATTCGTTCAAGTTCAAGAAAGTGAGACTAGTTATTTTTAGGCTCACCATTCATAAAAAAAGATAGGTGTCCATTTACCAAAATGTATTAGTGTCATTTTCTAAATATTTTGGTAATAAAGAAATTCACCTTCCGAAATGGATAAAAACACCCAATTAAGTGTACATCTAACCTAAAGGTAGAACCTACTATACATACTCACTTGCGAAGCAATTTTCATCTCTACAAAAGAAAAATAGCATTGAAATGAAATAAGACAACAAACAAACATACATACAATTAAAGATAAACCAATAATGCATTCATAAAGCAAGTATTATTTATTTATCATTTACTCCATAAAACAAGACATCTATTTTATAAAGTATTCACATTGTAAATATATCCCCAAAAAAAAAATTTATGAAAAAAAAAACTCCTGCAAACAAACGCTTCACAAATATGTATGTTTACACATTCTAACACTACATATTTTACTTTATTTAACCCTTCACATTTCATTGCACATATAAACATATAATACAAAATTAATTCTTCCAACTCAAAAATTAATATATACCATAGAACTTAAATCCAAAGGCACACTTTCCACCATTTGAATTTAATGACAAAAATAGCTCTTAACACCCAAACTATACTTCACGTATGACTCATTCACAATTAAAAAAAAGAAAAGAGCAACATTGTGAATGAGAAAGTAAATTTGAGGAAGTTTGTATGTGGGAGAAATATTAGTGACCCTTTACATTGAGCCACAAAACCCCAACTAAATTTTGGAATGGTCGAGGGGATTGGAATGGTCGAAATGGGGATTGGAATGCTCTCATTTCAGACAGTGAGGAGATCAAAATTGCTCGTGGGGAACTTATGGGCTGTGCAGCAGCAGCACAAGGGCTTGGGACTCAATGGCGAGGGATGGAGGTGGGAAATATCCTTGTCTCCAGTGAGGGAAACATAAGCGAGCATAGAGAAGAGAACGTTGGTGGGAGGAGCATGGCTGGAGATTCCTAAGACGGAGGAAGCTTTTGAGTAACTGTGGATTTCCACCCGGTCAAGATTCTCCAGGGCATGACCATGCTCTAGGCCTACAAGTTAGTGGGGGTCAATATCTCTCAATTCTGCTATCATTCTCACCTATCCATCATTAGAAATTTCCCCATGTGTCTCGTTGAGGTCAAGAAGAGTCCCAAGCCCATGACATCTTGCGCTATGCCTATGCTTCCTGGTAATTAAATGCCTTCACTCTTTTCACCATGGTTTCCACCAATACTGAATATGTTAACTGCTTCTTGAGGGTTTGATTCGGAAGGATGCTGATTTTAGGGTTTACTTGACAAGATTGAAAATAAAGACTGATACCCCAATGGCGAAGAAGGAAAGGGAAGGGGTGATGGAGTTTCATTTGATGAATCATCCGCTGGATTCCCCAATCTGTGACCAAGGAGGGGAGTGTGATCTATAGGATCAGTCTATGGATTTTAGATCAGATCGCAGACATTTCATCAAAACAAAGAGGTTTGTGTTGGATAAGAACCTCATCCCTCTCGTCAATACTATCATGACAAGGTGTATACAGTGTACAAGGTATGTTATCCCAATCCCATCCTCTTCCAGTTGGTGCTAATTTCATTAATTTTACAAATAAACCCACACTACCCCACATACACCCATAAGGAAAATTTAACCGTAGTCATTCTTACAATTATTCATTGTTTTTTTATCAAGAAATATTATTTCTTCAATCTTACAGTCTTTGTTTTCTTCCTTTTACTTGAAACTGATATGCTTAATTATTGTTTCATGTGAAATTGGAAGTCTTTGAGGAAATTTTCAAGTATGGATCTTTTCAATGTTTGTAGATTTTGTTTCATGTCTCTTTGGAATGGATTCATAGTTAGTAATTTGCATGATTGTCCATTCACATCCTCAAATTATAGAATCTAATGAAACTAGGATTTTTTCTCCATTAACATATGCATCTGACTGTTCAAAATTTGTAAGTTGCATATACTTGCAAGCCAACTGTGACACCTTTGGACTAAAGGGGACCTACTGGAACCTAACATAGTGCTAAGTAGTTTCAACCCTGTCAAGTTCCGATCAATCCCTATTTTAACAGATATGATCCTGCACATATTATGTGTTTTGTTCTTCTTTTCTGTTAGTTTCAAATATGGAGTTATGATGCATATTGGTAGATGAAAAAAATTGGTATTCCTGCTCCTAATCAGTACTTCATATGCCAAAAATACTGAAGAATACACAATAAATTTATAAAATAAATTATACAGGGAAAATATTATGTGACAAAAACTATTTATTTAATTGAGGGGAACTGCTCCATATTGCAAAAGGGTGCCTTGCATGGCAACTTGTGAAGGAATTAAGAATAAATTAGACACCCATAAGTGTGTGTATATAGTATATACACACAAAAGAGTTCCTTGCATGGAAAATTATAAAGGAATTAAGAATAGCTCAAATACCCAAGTTTTTGAATTTATTTTTTGCAATGAAGATGCATCTCTTTATTCATGGGGACAACATTTGAGTGTCCTGCAAATCCTTTGAAATCTGGTTTTAATGGTAGAGAGATTATTATTTTCCCTACGACGAAATGCTTTTGGAACAGCTACACAAACCTTTCCCTTGTAATATATTTATTCTATCTGAGCTTTGATATCCTTCCACCTTTTCTGTTTTAATTTCCCTATAATATTCACAGTCCTGGTTTGATATTTTATTGCCAAGATCTGTTTTTCTTTTTGCAGCAATTTCATTCTCGAGTAATCTCTTTACCATCTGATCTGTTCTCACACTATAAAATATGAATTCAACTTCATTAGATAGAAATTTACATCCAATTTGTATTGGTTCGTACAGACTTGACCTATTGGAATCTCAAACATTACCATAGATGAAGATCCTACTGCATGAATAATATGGCGAGTAAATGCCCTGCAAAAAAGAACTCTCATAGAAGTGTAGTCAAATCTTTATAATTCTCTCTAAAAATATCTTTTGAGTTAGCATTAGCACCTTTGAGGATACAATCCCATGAATCTGACACATTGTCAAATCAGCCAACAAGTTTTCCCATATGCTAACTGTTATAGCTGATTTTACCACACCAGGTGAATCACACTTGTATGGCCTTCCCCTATCCCTCTGCAGATTCCATAGACCCCTTGGACCATTTTTTGTCCTTTGATGTTTCCTAGACCATCCCTATAAACATGTGAAATTTTCTATACGTGACTTTTAAACCCCATATCACGTATATACGTGGGTTTGACCCCTAAAATTGCATACATCAGGATGTGTACAAAATCCAAATCCTTTTGGAGTTTTCCTTGACATGGATCCGACTCAATTGTCTCTTGGCCTTCCATATGCCTTGAGATCGCTCGGATTCGACCTTTCATTACCCCTTTGAAAAGCTATATAAGGAACTCTTTGGATACATTGAAGGCATAAGAGAATTGAGAGCAAAGAAAATATAGTCCATTGTTGCCGGGACTTGTGCTTGAGTCTGCATCCCTTTGTCCCTTGGAGCACTTTTGTGTTCTTCGCAAGCTTTCCTTTTTCTTGTGAGCTTGCTATCGAGAGATGGAGGATTGAGGTGGTGGAGGCCCAAGTGGGGGATTCAGTTTCTCCGATTCGCAGACGTGCATACAGAGGTCGTATCCATTGTAATCTCTAATTTTATATTAATAGAAATATCTTTTCCTGTCCAATAATGTATGTTTGAATGAATATTTTATCCATGGATTATTTCAAATGCTTATACATTGTTGATTATATATGATAGAATAGATCTAACACCGATATATATATAGTATGCTTTTCTTGTTTACTTGTTGTTGAGGAAGTGATTCATCAATTCAAGCTGAAGTTGGAAAGCTCAACGGGGATCTACTTCAACCGTCTGGAATAAGGTATGAGGTCAAATCCTTTAGTGTTAGATATTTGATTTCTATTGCATATTGGAAAGGATTGATTTCTGGAGTCAAGTTGTTTGTTGTGGTACCCTAAGCCATAGGAATTTCTCTCCGTAACAGAATTGGCAACATCGTTGGGGAGTTCCTAGTAGTTGTCCTTTGGGGGTTTTCTATTGGCATTCAATGACTTTAAATTGCTCGTTTTTCTCTTGTTTCTGTGTCAGGTATGGGGGCATGCTTGCTTGGTAGTGTTTGATTGGTGTGAATTTTTTCTCAACTTGTCTGTTTTCCTTTATTTTTATGCACCTTTCTTCCTGTACATGAGTTTTTAACTCACGGTCATGTATATACGCGGGTTTCACTGCTATTTTCACGTACACACGCGGGTTTACTGTGAGCAGTCACGTATGCCCTTAGTTTTTCCTTCTAGAGGAAGATAAATTGTTGCTGGGTGAATTTTGATGATTGCTGAGTCTTTTTTGATACTGCTAGAGTTTGTATACACCTCTATTTCTGACCAGAGACGTTCTTTTTTAGGGTAAAATTTCTTTTTTGAAGAATGTTCTTGTCATTGCATTTTCGATTTTTTGTTTTGGGATTAGTGCATTAGGTTTATTTTACCTTAGTACTTTGCTTGAGTGTGCTTGCAGAGTCTGGGAGTTGTAGAACCATTATTTTTCTTTAATATCTCATTTTTATTTCAAAAAATACAAAAATATTTTATTATCATTATGCATTGCATCTTGCATTTTGCATAGTACTTGCACTAGATTTGCTTTGGAGTATTAGTTAGGATTTCATATAGGAAAGTTTGCATCTATCATTCGAAGAAAATTGTGCATTTCACGTAGTAGCATACCGTGTTTTTCAAGGACACAATGCATTTGCATTGATTGTTAAGTGTGCATTTTGCTTCATGTTGTGTCATAACACCATTAGTTGCACGGCCATATACCTCTTTTGAGTAATAAATCCAATTAAAATCAACACTTAATTAAAATGAACTACACTATTTTATTTGATAGGGTTCACCAACAAGATTACGTTTTAGGATCTTGGAATAGTTCATTGTGAGTAAATTCTCCAAGACCAGTAAACAACAACATGTATGTGTCTGTCCAGGTGAGTGTGTGAAATTCCTTGGTATAACCAGTGTTTCTCAGGATTCTCCTCTCAAAAGGGAGTTAAGGACGAGATAGTGTGAGCGATTATTGATTGGGATGACCCCTAGTCATAACTGAGTAGCACCAAAGATATTTCTAGGATTGTATTCGTATTTGAGGGCTCTTTAGAGAGTTTCGGGCTTTGCTACCTTGCCCATATGCTCAATCCCGCCTGCGACTGTCTACCTGAGCATTGATTATATTGAGGTGACCTTAGTGGGATTACCCAGGATATCGAGGGGGCACTCTGTAGGGGTTATTATGCAAGTGTCCCAGCCAGGTTGGGGTCAGATAGCATAGTTGCTTTACGCGTTGAAGCTGAGGGCCACAATAATTGGTTACCTACCTCCGCTTGTTGTGTATGGGAGTCTCAAGCCTCTCCTAGGCGAGACATACCTACTTCATTCGGGAGCTCACTTATCCTACCCTTGATTGCATATGTTTGGATTTATATTTTATTGGTGATTGATCTGTGCATGTTAGCTTGCCTAGGGTTTACATAGATAGAGAGTCTTTTATATTTTTTGAGTCATTGTGGATTGGGGTGCGGCACCTCGCCGTTCTTGTCATTTAGCAGAACTTATGCCTTCTACATTTCCTCCACCTTTGAGAGAGAGTGATAGACAGTCCAGGCGGACTACTTCACACATTGATTAACACACGATGGGAGACCATGCAGAAGGTATTCCTGAACCACCTTCTCCCATTCAAGTGAAAGATGGGGAGTTTACTCCTAACTATGATCCTTCACCTGATTTGACTGAGTTAGGTCCTATAATTTTTGAGATAGGTACTTTTCATGATAGACCTACTTACTCTAGTGTTGATCCCCCATTGACTCATCACTAGTATGGAATGCCGGAATATGATGAGACTCATTTTGAACCCGCAAGCACCAGTTATGGTAGTTATGGTATGTCTGGTTTTCCCACACATGATTTGGCATTTCATGTCAAGTCCTAGTTTTAGCCTAACACTATGCCTGGGAGCACTTTCATTCCTTAACATGTAGAGAGGTTTGGGAGCACAAGTCACATTGCACCTTCCATCCCGATGGTGGAAGCTACAACACATATTCCTCCTAGGCCCAGGGTTAGTGATCCTATTAGGATACTAGATCCGAGACGAGTGCCTATAGGGAATAACACGTACATAGTTACACAGGTCCCTTCATCCTTTGTCCCTATTTCTTCGAATGTTCACCCTCCACCTCGTTCATGTGGTCCTTCGGGCTAGAACGTTGCTACGAGCCATGTCCGTACTGCGGTTACCTGACCAGTTGTGTCTCAGGTTCAAGTACCGCCCATTGTTTCGGGAGGTCATGTTCATACTTCTATAGGTCATATTACTACTTTTAGAGCATATATTCCTACTTCTGGAATGTATATTCCTACTTTCGGAGCATATATTCCTACTTATGGAGTGTCTCATGGGACATCTCATGCAATGACTTATGGACCCTATTATGGGATGCAGTATGGATAGGGTTCTTCACCTTATGGGTGCGGGTATCAATAACCTGCTTACTCTCCAAATTACGGCTTTGTAGCTCCAAATAGTCAAGGTACACCACACTATGGTGCTTCCATGCCACCCTATACGGGTCAAACGGGAGGAGGGCACTGTGGCCAAGGCCATGGTGGTTATTGTAATCAGACCGATGTGAATTAGAACTATCAGGGAGTGGTCCATCGACCTACTCATCCTTGGCTCCCTTTCCTCACAACGCTAAATCTTCCTGAATTTTCGATATTGATGAATGATCCTGTAGCTCATGACCCGGCTTGGCCGGCTATCCCTACTAAGATTCCCTCAGACATACCCAAATTCGAGGGCAAACCAGGAGAGGATCCAAGTGAACATGTTACTACCTTTCACCTATGGTGCTCTTCAAATTCCTTACACCAGGGTTCGATCTGTTTAAGGCTATTTCAATGCACCCTTACAGGGCTTGCCGCAAAATGGTATATAGAGCTACCTATGGGGGAATTCGTTTTGTTCAATGACCTAGCAATGAATTTTATTAACCACTTCCAGCTACCAACGCATTATGACATTGGTAGGAAACTCTTGTCGACATTTCAATAGGATAAAGACACACATATCTTAGATCATATCCAAGAGTGGTGTAGATGGAAGAGGTTGATTAAAGCCTTTATACCGCCGGAATTCCTCCTTGAATGGTTCCTTCAGTCATTATTTCCTTATATAGCAAAGAATGTTTCTACATCCGAATTGCAAAAGGAGGAACAAGCCATTTTTAGGGCATAGGAAATGGATTTGATTTATGCTCAATCTGGTTTGTTATATGAGATCATTCCCAATGCTCCATGTTCTAGTTTTTACCCCAAAGTTAAACTTGGACCACATGCCGATGGAATTGTTGGTTGTGTGAATGCTAAACCTGTAGATTCAGTTGCAAAACAAGTTAGTCAATTTTTAATCAACCAATCTGCTTCGAGACAAGCCACGGCTTCGTCTCAACCCACCCAAATGGCAAGTGTGCTTTTGGTGCAATCGTCTGACCAAAAGGGTAACCAGCAAACCAGAAGGAATAAAAATAAGGGTAAGAACAATCATAAGGATGGGAAAATGAATGAAAATACTAATAATGACAAGAACGCTCATAATGCTGGGGGGGACAAGCAAGCTAAATGTAAGGTTATATTTCCTTGCAAGTTGTGTAAGGAAGATCACCTCACTTACTTGTGCCATCATATCGATGAAGCCTCGATATTCTTAGCACAGGGTCCATCTATGCTGACCAACCCTTTACCTCACAATCAAAACATGAACTCAAGGACCCATGATCAATCTGGTGGTGATCAAGATCCATCGGAGGGTAGTGGTCGTGGTTTCATTAAAATGGTACGTGCTACAAAATTTGTGACCCGTGCGAAGGACTATGGTTCGTCAAAACCCAACCCAAGAAAGGAACTTGATCCACCAGGGACTCCTTTGCATATTGAAAAACCTATGTATAAGCCTGAAGTTGCAGATCACATTCCTAAGGGAGTCCTTAAGCGTTCAGGGCACAATCCTAATGCCCAAGACGCCCAGAAATATTCTGTTGTCGAGGATTTCGGCCACACTCCTTGTGCGATGTCTACACTAGAATTACTTCAGAGTTGTCCTTCACAAAGGAAGGCTTTGCTTTCTGCCCTTGGTGTGAATGATGATAATTCTTCCTCCGTGATTAAATTTGAAACCACAGAACTTCAGCCTCACTTTCCTTACTATGTGTCTCTTTTGATTCATGTAGAATGTATCAACATGACCGTCAAGCGCATTGTGATTGATGAAGGCACTGCTGCTTCTGTGATGTCTTTATCATGTTGGAAGGGTTTAGGTTCCCTTGAGTTGTCTAAATCTGTGACGATGTTAACTGCGTTTGATGGGAGATAATTTAGGATGCACGAGATTCTTCCTTCCCTTAAGGTCCATTTGGGAGGGAAGACCATTGCGATAGAGATCAAGGTGGCTGATGCACCCCTTAAATACAATCTCTTGCTAGGTAGGAATTGGATGTATAGTATGCAAGTCGTAGATTCTTCCCTATTGCACATTTTATGCTTTCCATTTAATGGGAAGATAGTTATGATTGATCAAACGTTATTCAAGAATCCATCGGTTATCGCATCTTTGGGAGCTTCGATCCCGGTTGTAGAGCACTCTCTGCCGGCAAATGGGAGTGTGGGTGTGGGCATGTATCCATCCCTCATGGGAAGTTTTAGTTGTCATGCACCTATCCTTATGATAGGGTTTAGTTTCGGCGAGGCTTTGACATCTACGAGATCAGTGTCTTTTCGCACGAGTCATATGGAATATCCTTGGATTCTTCCTACATCGAATACTTCAAGTGATCCCATCATGACGGATGTGCCATTGCCTGCAACTATGGTAGCTTATCAAGCTAATCTTGAGTGTGTTACAGAGCCTAGTCCTTCCTCTTCACGAACAGTGGAGGAGGACCCGTATGTGCTGCCTGCATGGGAAGTTCATTCTTCTCATGCACACGACTTCCTTGATAGTGTTTTTCCTTTAGATGAAGCAATTATTGAGGCTATGTCAGGAGTTGAGCCACCATGGGAAGAGCTCCATCATAGATCTTACTTTCTTCTTGAGATTGACCACTTGGAGTGTGAGGACTTTAGGGAGGTTCTTAGTGAGAGAATTGGTAGTCCCATGGTTCCATTAAGCTCTCCTGGTCTGATGGTTGATGGGAACATGGAAAATATATCTCCAACGATTCCTATCAATATCTCTCACGATCCTAGCAGGATAGAGAATGTCTATATTGGGGCAGAATGTTCCCATGCTGAAATTCAAGAATACACTAAGATGTTTAAATAATTTCATGATATCTTTTCTTGGTCTTATGATGAAATGCCAGGTATCGACCCTCGCATTGTTGAACATGAGATTAATACTTATCCCAATGCTAAGCTTGTTTGACAACGCTTGCATGTTGTAAATCCTAGGAAAGCACCTGTGATTAAGGCAGAGATAAAGAAACTGTTGAAATATGGTTTTATCTATCCCATTCCCTTGTTGGAGTGGGTGTCAAACCCCATTTCGATTGATAAGAAGCAAGGAGTGATCTGCATATGTACTAATTTTTGTGATTTGAATCGTGCCTGTCCTAAGGACAATTTCCCCACACCATTTATTGATCAGATTTTGGATGAGTGTGCAGGTAGCGAGGTTTTTTCCTTTATGGACAGCTTTTCCGGATACAATCAGATACAAATTAAACTCGAGGACCAACATAAGACTACATTTATTTGTCCTTGGGGAACTTTTGCATATCGGAAAATGAATTTTGGCCTTAAGAATGTCAGAGCTACTTTTCAGCGGGGAATGACCTTGATCTTCCAGGATTTCAAATCAATTATCGAAATATTTTTGGATGACCTTGCTACTCATTCTCGTATGAGAATGCGTCATTCCTATCATTTGAGATTGGTATTCGAAACGTGCTGCCATTATTTGGTCAGGTTAAATCCTCACAAGTGCATATTTTGTGTGAAGTATGGTCGCTTATTAGGATTCATCATTTCTAAATAGGGTAAAAGAGTCGACCCTTTGAAAGTTGAGGAAATACTTCAGTTGTCTCCCCTGAAAAACATTCGTCATCTTCAATGTTTGCAAGGCATGGAAAACTTCTTACAGAGATTCGTGGTAAATTTTTCCAATTTGACTAGAGGCTTCATGCGTCTTTTGAAGAAGGACACCACCTTTTGTTGGGATGAGCAAGCCTAGGATTCCTTTGATGCACTCAAGCGAGCCCTAGCATCGGCCCCAGTGATTAGTCCCCCAGCCTATGGCCGTGATTTTCTACTTTATGTGGCCACGTCCATGGAGACGATTGGTATGGTTTTGGTTCAAGAGGATGAGGAGCTCCAACAACATGTCTTATAATATCTAAGCTGAAATCTTATTGATGTGGAGATCCATTATTCCCATGTTGAGAAGCTTGCCTTAACTACCGTACATGTGGTTCAATGGTTGAGACATTATATTCTCTTTTGCCAGACCTTGGCTATAGCCCATGTCAATCCATTTCAATTCATCCTCACTCGAAGGATGATTGGGGGAAAATATAATAAGTGGATTGTCATCCTGCAAGAATTCGACCTCGATTTTGTTTTGGCAAAGTCGAAGAAATCGTTAATTTTTGCAAAACTTATATCGTATTTCCCAAGCGAAGCCGAGGAGTTGGTTTGTGAAGATACGTTTATTGATGAGCACATCTTCTTAATCTCAACTTTACACCCATGGTATGGGGATATCATTATATATTTACAAATATTAAAGGTCCCTACTCACCTCTCACGGGATGAACAACAATGGTTATGTCACGTGTCTAAGAATTACCTCATAGTGGATAACACTTTGTACCGTCATGGGGTAGATTCCATTTTACAAAGTTGTTTAACTCATGAAGAGGATGAGGTAGTGCTGAATGATTGTCACATAGGGGCGTGTGGTGGTCATTTATCTGGGATTTCTACAACCCAAAAAATATTAGGATCGGGTTATTTCTACCTGTTGATCTTTAAAGATTGTGTAGATGAGGTCACAAGGTGCCATCCTTGCCAGCTGTTTGCACATAATATGCACTCGAAACCTACCCTGTTACATCCCATCATCACTGCCGGTCCCTTCACTAAGTGGGGGCTATATTTTATGGATTGAAACCTAGATTTAGCTGGGGGGAATCATCATATCATGGTGCCTTTTGACTACTTCATGAAATGGGTTGAGGCTATGCCTACAGTTAAATCCAATAGTGAGACAGCTGCACACTTCATATTCAACCAGATTATTACTTGGTTTGGGATTTCGAAAGAGCTTGTCACTGACCATGGCTTGCACTTACAGAATCGTATGATGGAAGAAATGGCATCAAAGTTAGGGTATAAACAAGAGCATTCCTCCTCTTACTACCCTCAAGCAAATGGACAGGTAGAAGCAGTGAACAAATCACTCAAATCCATTCTCCAATGAACCATCATACAAAGAAAGAATAATTGGCACATTATGTTATATCCTACTTTGTGGGATTATAGAACCGCTGTTAAGACTGCCATGGGTTTTTCTCCATATCAACTTGTACATGGAGTGGAGTCGGTATTATCGGTTGAGTGTGAGATTCCTTCTTTGAAGCTAGCCATAGAGCTCTTACCAAACACTTCCCCATTGGAGGAGCATTTGGTCCACCTTGAGCAACTTGATGAGCAGTGTTGAGATGCCTTGGTGGCTCTAGAAGTAAATAAGCGTCGCATAAAGGTACAATACGATAAGTCTATCTGTCCAAGGAGGGTTAGTGAGGGAGACTTGGTCCTTTTGTGGGATCAACCAAAAGAACCCTTGGGGGTAGGAAAGTTTAATCCCATGTGGTGCGGTCCTTACATCATCAAACGTGTGTTAGAGAAGGGTGCTTATGAGTTAGTGGATTATGAGGGAACGACCTTGGTGGAGCCTAGAAATGGGCTCTATCTCAAAAAGTACTATGCATGATTTTCAGCCAAGGCTGGTTATTGTATATTATTGTATAGTTTTGCATAGGTAGGTATTTTTCTTATGGTGATCAGGTTTGTGATTAGTTTCTGTTTCTATTGGCAGATGTCAATGGAATATTCCACCTTCATAGGATTCGCAGATGGTGTGAAACATTACACTCAACACTCAACCTATGCTTCTTGGGTGATTTATACTCCTATGGGTCAGGTATTTTCTTCAGGAGGTGTATGTTTACAGCCATATTCAAACAATGTTGCTGAATATAGTGCCATTATTGAGCTTCTACGGGATGCCATTTTACATGGCGTTCTCTCTCTTGAGGTACGTATTGATTTGAAGTTAGTAGTGTTACAGCTTAATGGTTTGTACCATGTTACATATCTGACATTATTAAGAATATTATTACACGTGATATTATTAAAATCGAAATTTGACAATATAACATACATAGATGTTGCAAGAATTAATAATCAAGTTGCTGACTCATATGCTAACTATGTGTTAGATTAGCATTTCTTTCATACACAATAAGCTCATCACAAACATAAATTTTTACACATGTAAATAAATAAACCAATCATCATAAAAAATTTTAGAAACATCCAAAATGTGGTAATACATAGTGTCATGATACAAAAATGGGGCTCTCGAGCCACCAAAATATAATACATGGTAATACAAAATGTATCACTCCTAGGTATCTAAGCCTGTGGAGGAGGAGGGGGGTTGTGATCATGGAATGCCACTACAGCTCTAGCTAGCCACCAAAATAGCTGCACACATGCTCATGGTACACCCACCACCTGGTGCTGCATGGCCTCAGGCAAGTCCTTGACTTGCACCATGGGTACTCTATGTGTCAGTCTCACAAAGTTAGCATGAATTCTTTGGAGCATCTGCTTCGCATCCACACCCATGATATCGTCTCCTCTTCCCCTCGGTTTATGATGAGGGAAGCCTTCAGGCCACCATGGTCCCACATCTGCATGCATATGGTAGATGTCACTATGTATTGTTACCCAAAAACATGTCTTTTGATTCCACATAATCAGAAAACACGAAAAACTTAAATAACTCAAAAATTTTAAAGAGAGCGTCAAAATTCATTACCTATGTCACCATATGCTGAGCCTGGTGGTAGTGAAATGTCCGGGTCTCCCCATAAATCTATCCCCACATAGGGGTAGTCATCGACAGCAGCTATCTGTTGTTGCCACCATGGAAAGAAATCAGCTAGAGAGGGGTTGGACACCCTACCTCCACCTAGTCTATGCATCACATCTGCCCAATGCCATTGGGATAGATATCGAACCCCATGTAGAGGAATGTCAACTCTAGGGCTTAATACTGGAACACACTCGAATAAAAACATGCTCAGTATGCTGCTGAAACCGAAGCTTCACACTCTTCCTATCTTGCACTCACTGAGATGGTGTTTCATGTTGCCCAGTAGCGCAATGCTCCAATCGTATACCATGGGTCTCATGCAATCCACTGCATAGAACATCAGAGGTCACGAGGCCTGGTGGAGTGAAGCCAAGCTTGCTATCCAACCCAGTGTCAGTATGATGGCCTTTAGGCCCAGCACCTGTATGGAGTTAGTTGGGATCTGACTCCCCACCTTCTCCTTGTCCAGATAGTAGTACATTTCAATGTACTCATCTATAGTTAGGACACCTCTAGGCCCATGAGAACATAGGTTCACCACTTCCCCCCATCGATAAAGTCCAGTAATAAAGTATATGTCCTCCACTTCTATGGTGAGGGACATCTCATCTATCTGAAATGACTCTGAGTCTGGATTCCAGTAGTCCACTAACATCGGCAATAGTCCTGGTTTGGCCCTTAAGCCACAAACACACCAAAATTTGTAAAACCCACATGCACATAATGCTTGTTGAGCCATTAGATCTACCATTACTGCCTCTTCTACATCACCATGTTCACATTCTCTCCATTCTAGGACCATCTTGCACATAAAATTTGAATTTTTTCCATTAGAATACTTAAAAAACATTGAGTGTGGCCGCATACGTAACTGTTTTCCAAACATTCATGCATGTACGCGACTTTGAGGGCGTTTTCCACGTATATCCAGCCCTATATGCGGAAAAACCCTCGATTTTCGTGTGGGCCATGGCGCGTATCTTAGAATGGCCTAGAAACCTAAATACACCATGGAATTTGACAAAATTTGCATCAAAATGAAAGAGTAGAGCATGGGTAAGTACCTGGAAAAAACGGTACTGGATTCTGTCGGCTGGATCTCCTGGAATTCACTGTTGAAGTTCTGAGCTCAAATGGGTAAAAATTTCAAATGTTCTATAATGTTTTGAATTTTTACTATTTATAGAAATTTTTCAAATTTTTGAAAATTTTTACCCCCTTTCCTATAGTTTGTATTGTTTCTAATCCTTTTGGACCGTTGTTTGACTAATTTATAATGTAGGAGACCTTTTTTAGTGTCGTTTCAGCCGTTGGATTGACCTGTTCGTGCCGATTTCAGGTATCATGTATAAACTGGCATATATGTTAGGTTTCATCACCATTTTCGTTTTGCATGACCTTATGATCATTTCATTATATCCTTAAGTATGAAACCACTATATTATTTCATGAAACCTTCTTGCTATTTTAGAAGTGGCATGATAGGAGTGGTAGAGCTTGACCTTTCATGGGTACCCTAGTTAGCGTCTTATTTGCATTTGTTGCCCATACTGACATTTTGTCCCTTAGGGTGTGGGATTTTGTTTTATACTATTACCATGACAGTTCGCAAGAGCCTCATACTCCTCTTGATCTTTTTCTGGCCTATTTCCCTTAGGACTCCCTTATGTCAAGTTGTAATAGCATTATCATTAGCTTTACATGCCTTATTGAGCCTTACATTGGCTTCCCTAACATTGAGTTTCAGCCATATAGCCCAAGCTTGTCTCATGTCTAGCCATGCAGAGGAATTTTGTATATCCTTTGCAACTTAATTCCCTATTTTTACTGGGAGGGGACTTTCCCCCGAGTGTCGCTATCCTACACATGTATCCTTGCATTGAGCATAGGTATGTTCCACTGCTTGGAACTAGTTTGTTTTCCCATATGACACTCGTCTCCTCCTATTCTGTAACTATAAAGCAGTTTTATTCTTTTTCAAGCTTTTTAAATATTTGAAAAAGTCCAAAAAAAAAAACCACTAAAAAGATGGACAAGGAAAGATGTTATCTTTTGCTAGCTGTCGAGTCGTGTTTCCTTCGAATAGAGCACTGTATATCACATATGTTGGTTGGGTTTATAGTTTGACTTTAGGAGCTGTACTCGTTTATCTGAGTTTATCTCCACTGACTGGTTAAGCTTCCAGTCCCCATGGAGCCTTTGTCGATGCCTCCTGTGTTGCAGGGATGTCCCAGTTTTTTATATCGAGTCTATGTTGCCTTGATTTAGTCACCATTCACCATTATTCTCTTGTTCAAAGGAAGTTGAAACTTGAGTCAGCCATTCCTTAGTTATCTTGACTTTGCATGTCGGCCATTCCCGGTACAGTTACTGGTTTGTGTACATTATGATTGAGTCCTTCCACATTATACAGCTTTGCAAATTACCTCATGTTGGATGGTGGGGGATTCCTTAATGCCCTCCTTTTAGCGGATTTCATCCCATCGAATTCAGATCATTTATTCTGGGATTGGAATCTAGAGTCATTTTTGAGTGCCTTGAGACTTGCAGTCATCAGTGGCAGGTTACCTTGCCATCGAAACTTTGTGGGAACACATCAATGTCCCCTAATCAATGGATCCTCTCAAGTGTTTTACCTCATCACATTTATTCACACTTGTTAGTTTGCACTTTAGTACCTTGATTCCCATTTTCATTATCGGTGGGTGATCTCGCGTCTGTTAACGGTATACATCAATGACCGGTAATTAGATGGTGGACTACTATGTTCGACCTCGACACCTCTATTCACATGGTAGGACATGTACTCGTAGCAGTTTGTCTAGAAGACTTTCCAGATTGGTGGCATCTCTTCAATTCTACATCCTTGATCGTTCCAGTGTTCATGAGATTTTAGCTCTCATGACTTGATTCCAGTATATGTTAGACATTTCTAGCTATTATGGAGATCTTGATTCATTATATATCTTCAGCCATTATGGAGATCATGATATTTTGTATATCTTCATCTTGGAGATGCTGATCTATCTATATTGTACATGGCGATGACTATTTTGTATCATGCCTATTCATGGCCATTGTACTCTTCTGTATCCAGGACTGCTATATGTATTTGTATTTATGTGAAAGGTTGTATCATTGTACTATGTTGATTAGGTGGATAGTCTTCCATTTGGGATCCTTCATCACTCCACTTCTGGGATGGACTTATAATGTATTTCGGCCATCGTATGACCCCTCTGGCCTCACACATTAGGGGGCATCTGTTAGAACTGATTTTACCACACTAGGTGAATCACACTTATATGGCCTTCCCATGTCCCTCTACATATTCCTTAGACCCCTATTACGGAGAGAAATTCCTATGGCTTGGGGTACCACAATAGACAGCTAGACTCCAGAAATCAATCTTTCCCAATATGCAATAGAAATAAAATGTCTCAAAACACTAAAGGATCGAACCTCGTACCTTATTCCAGACGGTGGAAGTAGATCCCCGTTGAGCTTTCCAATCTTCAGCTTGAATTGATAGAATACTTCCTCAACAACAAGTAAACAATAAAAGCATACTATATATCATGGTGTTAGATCTATTCTAGCATATATAATCAATAATATAAAAGCATTTGACATATTCCAATGGATACAATATTCATTCAAATACACATTACTGGACAGGAAAAGATATTTCTATTAATATAAATCAGATATTACAAGTGACAACCTCTGACGGCACATCTGCAAATCGGAGAAACTGAATCCCCCACTTGGGCCTCCACCACCTCAATCCTCCATCACTCAGATAGCAATCTCACTAGCAAAAGGAAAGCTTGGGAAGAACACAACAGTGCTCCAAGGGACAAAGGGATGCAGACTCAAGCATAAGTTCTGGCAACAATGGACTATAGTTTCATTACTCTCAATTCTCTCTTATGCTTTCAATGTCTCAAGGGGTTCCTTATATAGCTTTTCAAAGGGATACTGAAAGGTCGAATCCGTGTGATCTCAAGGCATATGGAAGGCTAGGAGTCATATGAGTCAGATCCAAGTCAAGGAACACTCCAAAAGGATTTGGATTATGCACACATCCCGATGTACGCGACTATAGGGGGAATATCCACGTATGTATGCAGTTATCGGGGTAAAATCCACGTATATCACTTTTCTTATGTTTTTAGGGATGATCAAGGACACATCAAAAGACAAAAAGTAGTCCATAGGGGCTAATGAGTCTGCAGCGGGATAGGGGAAGGCCATACAATGTGTGATTCACCTAGTGTGGTGAAATACACTATAACAGATGCCCCCTAATGTATGAGATGAGAGGGGTTATACGATGGCCGAAATACATTATAAGTCCATCCTAGAAGTGGAGTGATGAAGGTACCCAAATGGAAGACCAATCACCCAATCAGCATAATACCATAATACAACTCTGCATATAACTGCAAATACATATAGCAGTCCCGGATACATAAGAGTACAATGGCCATGAATAGGCATGAAACATGATAACACATATGTGGTCATCGCCACTTACAATATACATAGATCAGAATCTCCATGATGAAGATATACAAAGGACCATGATATCCACAAAGGCTGAAGATATACAATAGATCAAGATCTCCATAGTGGCTGGAAATGTCTGACATATACTAGAACAAGTCATGAAAGCTAAAATCACATGAACACTGGAACGATCGAGGAGGTAGCATATAATGGATGCCACCAATGTGGAAGGTCTTCTACACACATCGCTACGAGTACATGTCCTACTATGCGAATAGAGGTGTCGAGGTCGAACATAGTAGTACATCGTCTGATTACCGGTCATTGATGTATACCGTTAACAGACGCAAGATCACCCACCAATAATGAAAATGGGAATCAAGGTACTAGAGTGCAAACTAACAAGTGTGAATAAATGTGTTGAGGTCGAACACTTGAGAGAATCCATCGATCAGTGGAAATTGATGTATTCCCAAAAACTGTCGATGGAAATAGAACCTGCCACTGATGACTGCAAGTCTCAAGGCACTCAAAATGACTCTAGACTCTAATCCTAGAATAAATCATTTGAATTCGATGGGATGAAATCCGCTAGAAGGAGGGAATTAGGGAATCCGCCATCATCCAACACGAGGTACTCAGCAAGGCTGTATAATGTGGAAGGACTCGATCATAAGGTGCACGAACCAGTAACTGTACCAGGAATGGCCGACATGCAAAGTCAAGATAACTGAGGAATGGCCGACTCAGGTTTCAACTTCCTTCGAACAAGATCATAATGGTGTATGGTGACTGAATGAAGGCAGCATAGACTCGATATACAAACTGGGACATCTCTGTGACACATGAGGCATCAACAGAGGCTCCATAGGGACTGGAAGCTTAGCCAGTCGGTGGAGATAAACTCAGATAACGAGTACAGCTCCTAATTCAAACTATAACCCAACCAATGGATGTGATATACAATGCTCTATTCGAAGGTGACATGACTCGACAGCTGCCAAAGATAATATCTTTTCTTGTCTGGACTTTTGGTTTTTTGATTTTTTTGGTCTTTTTCAGTTATTTGAAAAGCTTGAAAAAAGAATAAACTAGCTTTATAGTTACAAACTAGGAGGAGACGAGTGTCATTAGGGAAAACAAACTAGTTCAAGCAGTGGAGCATACCTATGCTCAATGCAAGGATACATGTGTAGGATATTGACACTCGGGGGAAAATCCCCTCCCGGTGAAAAGGGAATCAAGCTGTGAAGGATATAAAGAAAGGCTCTGGATGGCTAGACATGAGACAAGCTCGGGCTATATGGCTGAAATGCAATGTCAGGGGAGCCGGCATAAAGCTCAATAAGACATGCAAAGCTCATGATAATGCATCCACAACTTGATACAAGGGAGTCCGGGGATCATGGCCAGCATAAGATCAAGAGGAGTATGAGGCTCTTGCGAAATGTCATGGCAATACTATACAATGGACTCCCACACCCTAAAGGGAGAAACATCGGCATGGGCACCAAATGCAAATAAGGTGCTAACTAGGGTACCCATGTAAGGTGTGGCTCTACCACTCATATCATGCCACTTCTATAGCAGCAAGAAGGTTCCGTGACATAATAGAGTGGGTTCGTACTTAAGGATATAGTGACATGGTCATAAGGTCATGCAAAATGCAAATGGTAGTGAAACTAACCTATATGCCAGTGTAGACATTATACCTGAGCTTAGTACGAATGGGTCAATCCAAAGGCTGAAACATCACTGCAAACGGTCTTCTACATCACAAATTATGTCAGAAATAGTCCAAAATGGTTAGAAATGGTCAAACTATAGGAAAGGGGTAAAAATTTTCAAATATTTGAAATTTTTTCTATAAATAGTAAAAAATAGAAATCATTTGAAACTTTTACCCATTGGAGCTCTGATTTTCAACTGCAAATTCCAGGACATCCAGCCGGTGAAATTCACAACCGTTTCTTCCAGGTATTTATCATGCTCTCAGCTTTCATTTCAATACAATTTTTACAAGTTTTCATTGTCAAATGAGGTTATTAAGGTCAATTCTACATGAGCATTGTGGCCCACGTGGTTATCGAAGCTTTTTCCGCATATAGGGCTGGCTATACGCGGAAAAGGGGATAGAAACCACGTACATATGCGGCTGTTTGTAAAACAGTCGCATATGACGCCGTGCAAGTGGATTTACAAGAATCTAATGGACATTTGGTCAATTTCTCATGCAGGATGGTGCTAGAGTGGCGAGAATGTGAGCATAGTGAAGTAGAGGAAGCAGTAAGGGCCGACATAAGGGCTTAACAAGTATTATGTGCATGCGGACTCTATAATTTTTGGTGTCTTGGTGGCTTAAGGGCCAAACCAGGACTGCTACAGATGCTGGTAGACTATTGGGATCCAGACTCAGAGTCCTTCCGGATAGATGGTATGTCCCTCACCATTGAGGTGGAGGATATCTACTTTATCACAGGTCTATCTAGATGAGGGGAGATGGTGAACCTTCATTCCCGAGGTAGGCCAGTTCATGGGATTACTATCGATGAGTACATAGCTATATACCGCTACCCAGATACTGAGAAGGTGGGGAGTCAAGTTCCCACCAATGCTATACAGGTACTGGGCCTAAAGGCCATACTACTGATGCTGGGCAGGATAGCAGGCTTAGCATCACTCCATCAGGCCTCTCGGCTACTGATGTTCTATGCGGTGGAGTGTATGAGACCGACCATCTATGACTGGAGCACTTCACTACTGAGCAACATGAAACATCAGCTCAGTGAGTGTAAGGTAGGTAGGATACATAACTTCAGGTTCAGCAGTATTTTGAGCACATTTTTCTTCGAGCGTGTTCTAGGATTGAGCCCTAGAGTGGATGTTCCTCTCCACGGGGTTCGATATCTGGCCCAACGATTTTGGGAAGATGCGATGCACAGACTGGGGGGTGGTAGGGTGTCCAACCCTTATCCAGCTGACTTTTTTCCATGGTGGCGATGACAGATTGTTTCCATAGATGACTACCCTTATGCAGGGATAGATTTTCAGGGGGATCCGGACATGCCATTGCCACTAGGATCAGCATATGGAGACATAGGTAACGAATCTCGACCCTCACTCTCTTTTTAAAATTTTTAAAGTATTTAATTTTTTTGTGTTTTCTTGATTATATGGAATCAAAAAGACATGTTTTTGGGTGACAATACATAATGATATCTACCATTCATGTGCAGATGTGGGACCACGACGACCAGAGGGCTTCCCACGTCATAGATGGAGGGGAAGAGGAGACGATATCACCGGTATGGATGTGGAGTGAACGCTCCAAAACATCCATACCAACTTCATGCAACTGACTCATAGAGTTCCCATGGCGCAAGTCGAGGACTTTCTTGAGGCTATGCAGAGACAGGTGGTGGGTGTACCACGTGCATGGGTGCATTTATTCCGGCGGCTAGCTAGAGCTGTAGTGACATATCATGATCACAACCCTCCTCCACCTCCACAGGACTAGACACCTAGGAGTGTATCTATTTTGTACTACCGTGTATATGATGGTGGCTTTCAAATCCCCAATTTTGTATTATGACACTATGTATTACCACATTTTTGATATATATAAAAAGTTTTATGGTGATCGGTTTATTTCTTTACATGTGTAAAAATTGTGTTTATGATTAATTTATGATGAATGAAACAAATGCCAATCTAACACGTAGTTAGCATATGAGTCAGCAACTTGATTATAATTTCTTGGAATGTGTATATATGTTATACTCTCAAATTTCCATTCTAACAATCTCACACGTAAGAATCTCCTCAATAACGTCGGATCTCTAACATGGTACAAACCATGGAGCTGTGACACTACTAACTTTGAATCAAGACATACCTCAAGAGAGAGAACACCATGCGAAGTGGCATCCTGTAGAAGCTCGATAACGACACTATATTCAGCAACATTGTTGGAATATGGCCATAGACATACACCTCCTGAAGAGAGTACTTGACCCATAGGAGTATAAATCACCCAAGAAGCTAAGGCTAAGTGTTGAGTGTGATGGCTTGCACCATCTGCGAATCCTATGTAGGTGGAAGATTCCATTGACATTTGTCACAAGAAACGGAAACTAATCTCAAACCCGATCACGATAAACAAGACCTAACTATGCAAAAAAGTTGTACAATAATATACAACAAGTAGCCTTGGCTAAAGATCATGCATAGTATTTTTTGAGATAGAGCCCATTTCTAGGCTCCGCCAAGGCCGTCCCTTCATAATCCACTAACTCGTAGGAACCCTTCTCTAATACACGCTTGACCACGTAAGGAACACGCCACATAGGATTGAACTTACATGCCCCCAAGGGTTCTTTCGATTGATCCCACAAAAGGACCAAGTCTCCCTCACTAAACACTCTCGGATGGACAGACTTATCGTATCAGGCCTTTACGCGACGCTTATTAACCTCTAGAGTCACCAAGGCATCTCTACAGTGCTCATCGAGTTTCTCAAGGTGAACCAAACTCTCCTCCAAAGGTGAAGTGTCTGGTAAGAGTTCCACGGCTAACTTCAACGAAGGAATCTCGCATTCAACCGGTAATATCGACTCCACTCCATGCACGAGTTGATATGGAGAAAAACCAGTGGCAGTCTTAACTGCGGTTCGATATGCCCACAAAGTAGGGTATAACATAATATGCCAATTCGTCTTGCTTTTCACGATGGTTCGTTGGAGAATGGACTTAAGTGATTTATTCACTGCTTCAACCTGTCCATTCGCTTGAGGATAGTAAGAAGAGGAGTGCTCTTGCTTATACCCTAACTTGGATGCCAACTCTTCCATCATACGGTTTTGAAAGTGCGAGCCATGGTCAGTGACAAGCTCTCTCGGAATCCCAAACTGAGTAATGATTTGGTTGAATACGAAGTGAGCAGCTGTCTCACTGTCGGATTTTACTGTAGGCATTGCCTCAACCCATTTCATGAAGTAATCAACAACGACTATGATATGATGGTGCCCCCCAGCCGAAGCTGGGTTGCAATCCATAAAATCGAGCCCCCATTTGGTGAAGGTACCGGCGGTGATAATAGGGTGTAACGGGGCAGGTTTCAAGTGCATATTATGTGTGAACACCTGGCAAGGGTGGCACCTCTTGACTGCTTCAATACAATCCTTGAAGATCGATGGCCAGAAATAACCCGCTCTCAAAATCTTTTGAGCTGTAGAAAGCCCAGATAAATGACCACCACATGCCCCTCCGTGGCAATCATTAAGCACTACCTCAGCCTCATCATGAGTTAAGCAACGTTGTAAAAGGGAATCTACTCCATGGTGGTACAAAGTATTGTCCACTATGAGGTAGTTCTTGGAGACGTGACGTAATCGTCATCGTTCATCTCATGAGAGGTGAGTAGGGATCCTCTGTGTTTGTAGATATACTATGATATCCCCATACCATGGGTCAACCATTGAGATTAATAAAATGTGTTCATCAATGAATGTATCTTCACATGCCAACTCCTTGGCCTCGCTCGAAAAATCCGATATGAGCTCTGCAAAGATTAAACATTTCTTTGATTTTTCCGAAACAAATTCGAGATCAAACTCTTGGAGGATGAAAATCCATTTATTATACTTTCCCCCAATCATCCTATGTGTGAGGACGAATTGAAACGGATTGACATGGGCCACAACCAAGGTCTGGCGAAGGAGAATATAATGTCTCAAAAGCTGCACCACATGGACGGTAGCTAAGGTAAGCTTCTCGACATGAGAATACCGAATCTCTGCATCAATAAGGTTTCGGCTCAGATAATATATGACATGCTCCTGGAGCTCCTCATCCTCCTGAACCAAAACCATACTAATCATCTCTAAATACGTGGCCACATATAATAGGAAATCACAGCTATAATCTAGAGGACTAATCACCAGGGTCGATGCTAGGGCTCGCTTAAGTGCATCGAAGGACTCCTGGGCTCGCTCATCCCATTCAAAGGGAGTATCCTTTTTCAAGAGATGCATGAAAAATCTAGTCAAATTGGCAAAGTTGACAACAAATCTTCGTAGGAAGTTTTCCATGCCTTACAAACACTAAAGATGACGAATATTGCATGGGGGAGACAACTGGAGTATTGCCTCCACCTTCAAAGGGTTGACTCTTATACCCTCTTTCGAAACGATGAATCCTAACAAACGACCTGACTTCACGAAAAAGATGCACTTATGAGGGTTTAATCTAACAGCATAGTGCTGGCACGTTTCGAACACCAATCTCAAGTGATAAGAATGACGCATCCTCATGCGAGAATGAGCAGCGAAGTCATCCAAAAATACTTCAATAATAGACTTGAGATCATGGAAGATCAAGGTCATTGCCCCCTGAAACGTAGCTCTGGTGTTTTTAAGGCCGAAAGGCATTTTTCGATATGGAAATGTTCCCCAAGGAAAAATAAATGCGGTCTTGTGTTGGTCCTCGGGTTTAATTTGGATCTGATTATACCCAGAAAATCTTTCCATAAAGGAGAACACCTCGCTACCCGCACACTCATCCAAAATCTGATCTATAAACGGTGTGGGGAAGTTATCCTTAGGACAGGCATGATTTAAATCATGGAAATCAGTGCATATATAGATCGCTCCCTGCTTCTAATCCACCAGAATGGGGTTTGAAACCCACTCCGTCAAGGGAACGGGATAGATGAAATTAGCTTTCAATAGTTTCTCTATCTTTGCCTTTATGGCGGGTGCTTTCCTAGGATTCACCACGCGTAAACGTTGTTGAATAGGCTTTGCATTGGGGTAAGTCTTAATTTCATGTTCGACAATCCAAGGGTTAATTCCTGGAATCTCATCATAAGACCAAGCAAATATATCACGGAATTCCTTGAATAGCTCGGTATGCTCCCAAATCTCATCTTGGGAACAATCCGCCCCAATGTAGACATTCTCAATTGTACCAGGATTGTGAGAAATGTTGATAGGAATAATTGACGATATGTTCACCATGTTTCCATCAGCCATCTGACCAGGAGAGCTTAATGGAACCATAGGTCTACCAACTTTCTGACTAAAAATATCCCTATAATCCTCATGCTCCAAAAGGTCAAGCTCTGGAGGAAGTATGATCTATGATGAAGTTCCTCCCATGGTGGCTCAACTCCCGACATAGCCTCGATAATCGCTTCATCTGAAGGGAAAACCATATCAAGGTAGTCATGGGCATGAGAAGACTGTACTACCCATGCTGACAGCACATAGGGGTCTTCCTCCTCCATCCACGAAGAGGAAGAACAAGGCTCTACAACAGACTAGAGATTAGCTTGGTAAGATATCATGACTGCAGGAAATGGCATGCTCGTCTCAATGGCCTCACTCGAAGGACTCAGTGAAGGAATAATCCAAGGATCTCCCATATGACTTGTGCGAAAAGGCACCAATCTCATAGACGTCGAAGCACCATCGAAACTAGATCCTATCATGAGGACGGGTACATGACAACTAAAGGTTCCCATGAGGGATGGATACATGCCTACACCCACACTCCCAGTTGCCAACTGGGAATGTTCAACTTTTGGAACTGAAGCTTCCGAAGATGTAGTAACAGGCAGATTCTTGAATGCCATTTGATCAATTGTTACAATCTTCCTGTTATGTGGAAAGCATACAATGCGAAACACGGAAGATGCAACGGCTTGCATACTATACATCCAGTTCCTTCCCAGTAAGATATTGTAGTCAAGGGGTGCATCAACCACCTCAACCTCTATCGCAATAGTCTTCCCTCCCAAACAGACTTTAAGGGAAGGAAGGATACCGTGCAGCCTAAATGATCTCCCATCAAAAGCAGTTAACATGGTCGTAGATTTTGACAACTCAGGAGAACCGAGACCCTTTGAACAAGACAAAGACATCACAGAAGCAGCAATTCCCTCGTCAATCACAGTACGCTTAACGATCATATCAAGACATTCTACATGCACCAAAAGGGATACATAGTAGGGCAAGTGAGGCTGATGTCCTGCGGTTTCAAATTTGATCACTGAGGAAGAATCATCACCATTCACACCAAGAGTGGAAAGCAAATCCTTCCTTTGTGACAGACAACTCTGAAGCACTTCCAATGCAGACATCACACAAGGAGTATGGCCCAAGTCCTCGACAACTGAATAATTTTGGGTGGCTCGGGCATTTGGGTTATGTCTTGAACGCTTAAGTACCCCCTTAGGAATGTGAGGTGCAGCCTCAGGTTTATCCATAGGTTTCTCAATGCGCAAAGGGGTTCCTGGTGGATCAGGTTCTTTGCCTGGGTTGGGTTGTGATGAAGTATAATCTTTCGCACACGTCACAACTTTCGCGGCACGAACCATATTAATACACCCACGACCACTAGTCTCAGCTGTATCATCATCACTAGATTGATCATGGGACTTCGAGTTCATATTCTATTTATGCGGTAAAGGGTTCGTTAACACAGCTGGGTCCTGTGCTATGAACTTCGAAGCTTCATCCATTCTAGGGCACAAGTAAGTGAGGTGATCATCCTTGCATAGCTTGCAAGGGAACTTGACCTTGCATTTATTCTTCTTGTCCCCCCCAGCATTTTTACCGTTCTTGTCATTATTGTTGGCATTCTTGTTCTTATTCCCACCCTTTTTATTATTATTGTTTTTACCCTTTTTTCTATTCCGTCTGGGTTGCTGGTTACCCTTCTGGTTAGACGATTGCACAGCAAGTACATTCACCGTTTGGGCAGGCTGAGACGAAGCCATAGCTTGTCCCTAGGCAGATTGGTTGATTGACAACTAAGCAACTTGTTTCACAACCGAACCTGCAGGTTTCTTACTTGCACAACCCACAATGCCGTTGGCATGTGGTCTAGGTTTGACCTTAGGATCTAAACTAGAATGAGGAGCATTAGGTATAATCTCATATAACAAACCAGACTAAGCATAGATCAAGTCTAGTTCCTGTGCCCTAAAGATTGCTTGTTCCTCATTCTGCACTCCGGATGTGGAAACATCCTTCGCTATATATGGCAATAAATATTTGAGGAACCACTCAAGGAGGAACTCCGGCGGTATAAAGGCTTTAATTAATCTCTTCCGTCTACACCACTCCTGAATATGATCATAAATATGGGTGGCTTTATCTTGCCGAAATGTCGACAAGAGTTCAGTACCAACATCATAGCACACTGGTAGCTAGAAGTGATTAAGGAAAGTCATCACAAGGTCGTCGAACAAAGTAAAGGCACCCCTAGGTAACTCTATATACCATTTCGTTGCAGGCCCTATAAGGGTGCGTTGAAATAGTCTCAAATGGACTGAGTCCTTATGCAATGAATTGGAAGAGCACCATAGGTGGAATGTCGTAATGTGTTCGCTCGGATCCTCTCCTGGTTTTCCTTCGAACTTAGGTATGTCCGAAGGAAGCTTGGTAGGGACAGCCGGCCAAGCCGGGTCATGAGCCACAGGATTGTTCGTAAGTCTCGATAAGTCAGGTAGATTGAGTGTCACGAGGAAAAGGAGCCTAGGATGATGAGGTCTATGGACCGCTCCCCGATTCATATAGGATTGATTACCACCATGACCTTGGCCATAGTGACCTCGTCCTGTATGACATGTATAGGGTGGCGTGGAAGCACCATAATGAGGTGGACCTTGAATAGTAGGAGCTACAAAGCCGTAATTAGGAGAATAAGCAGGTTGTGAATAACTGCCTCCATAAGGTGGAGAAACCTATCCATACTGCGTCCCATAATAGGGCCATAGGTCATCGCTTGCGATTCCCCATGAGACACTCCATAGGTAGGGATATACATTCCAGAAGTAGGGATATATGTCATGGAAGTAGCAATCTGACCTCTAGAAACATGAACATAACCTCTCGAAACCACGAGTGGTATGTAGGCTTGAGACACAATTGGTCTAGTAATCGCAGTATGGATCTGACTCGTAGCTACGTGCTGACTCGAAGGACCACATGAGTAAGGTGGAGGGTTTACATTTGAAGAACTTGGAAGCGAGGACGAAGGAATCTCTGTAAGAAGATATGTACTAGTGCCTATCGTCACTCGTATGGAACCTGGTATCCCTATCGGATCACTAACTCTAGACCTAGGAGGTATATAAGATGGAGCTTCCACCACTGGGATGGAAGGTGCAATGTGACTAGTACTCCCAAACCTCTCCGCAAGGTAAGGCATGGTATTGCCCACAGGCATAGTGCTAGGCTCAAAGTCGGATTCAACATGAAATGTCAAATCGTGCATAGAAAAACTAGTTGTAACATAACTACCGTAGCTAGTGCTAGGAGGGTCAAAGTGAGTCTCGGCATCATCCGGCATTCCATACCGGTAACGTGTCAATGGGGAATCAGCCCTAGGGTGAGTAGGTCTATCATGGAAAGATCCTATCTGGGATATCATAGGATCGAACTCAGCTAGGTCAGGTGAAGGATCGTATGTAGGAGTAAGTTCCCCATCGTCAATACGAATGGGAGGAGGTGGCTCAGGAATAGTATCTGAATGATCCTCCATGGTGTGTGAATCAGTGTGTGACATAGTCCACCTGGACTGTCTAGGCCCCTCTCCCAAAGGAGGAGGATAAGTAGAAGTCGAAAGTCCTACTAAATGATGAGAACGACGTGAAACTGCACCCAAATCCACAATGACTCAACAAATAGCAAAGACTCTCTATTTACGTAGACCCTAGGCCAACTAGCGTGCACAGAGCAATCACTAATAAAATATAAAGCCAAATGCAAGCAAACAAGGGCTGGATAAATGAGCTCCCGAATGTGGCCGGTATGTCTCACCTAGGAGAGGCTTGAGAGGCCCTTGTCACCGCAAGCGGAGGTACGTAACCAATTATTGTGGTCCTCAGCTTCAACGAGTAAAGCGACTGTGCTGTCCGACCCCAACCTGGCCGGGACACATGCAGAATAACCTCTACAAGTACCCCCTCGATATCCTAGGTAAGGTCACTAACGTCACCTCAATATAATCAAAGCTCAGGTAGACAGTCGCAGGTGGGATTGACCGTATGGGAAGGGTAGCAAAGCCCGAAACTATTGAAAGAGCCCCCAGATACGAATACAATCCTGGCTATATCGCCAGAACTACACAGTTACCGACCAGGGGTTATCCCAATCAACAACTGCTCACACTGCCTCGTGCGTAACTCCCTTTTGAGAGGAGGATCCTGAGAACACTGGTTATATCAAGGATTTCACACACTCCCTGGACAGACACCTAGTTGTTGTCGTTTAGTGATCTTGGAGAATTAACTTACAATGAACTATTCCAAGATCCTAAAACCTAAGCTTGTTGGTGCACCCTAGAAAAGAAAAGAGTGTAAATCATTTTAATTAGTGTTGATTTTGGTTGGCTTTATTACTCAAAAATAGGATATGGTCGTGCAACTAATGGTGTTATGACGCAACAAGAAGCAAAATGCACACCTAACAATCAATGCAAATGCATTGTGTCCATGAAAACAGGGTATGCATAGTACATGTAATGCACAATTTCTTCTTCAAATTCTGAATGCAAATTTCCCTATATGAAGTCCTAACTATTACTCCAAAGAAAATCTATATCTAGTGCAAGTACAATGCAAAGTGCAAAATGCAATGCATGATGATAAGCAAATGTTTTTGGATTTTTTGAAAATAAAGAGATACACAAAGCAAAAGAATGATTCTACCCACCCCAGACTCTGCAAGCACACATAAACAACATTCCAGCAAAGTACTAAGGTAAAAGGACTCTAATGCCCTAATCTCAAACAAAAAATCAAAGATGTCATGACAAGAACTTTCCTAAAAGAAAAAATTTAGGCTAAAAAAACGTTTCTGGTCAGAAACATAGGTATAAACAGACTCAAGTAGTGCCAAAGGAGAATCATCAACTAACAGAGTTCACCCAGCAATCCACTATCTTCCACAAAAAGGAAAAAACCAGGGTATACACGACTGTGTGCAGCAAACCCACGTGTATACGCAGAAATCCCAGGGGAAACCGTGTGTATACGCAGAAATCCCAGGGGAAACCGCATGTATGCGCAACTGTAAGTGACAAACCCGCGTACAGGAAGAAAAAGATGCACAAATCCAAGGAAAACAGACAGGCTGAGACTAAATTCACACCAATCAGGCTCTACCAGGCATACATGTCCCCATACCCAAAATAGAAACAAGAGAGAGAGAGCAATTCAAATACATTGAATGCCAAGAAATCAACCCCCAAAGGACAATTACTAGGAACTCCCCAGCGGAGTTGCCAATTCTATTACGGAGAGAAATTCCTATGGCTTGGCGTACCACAACAGACAGCTAGACTCCAGAAATCAATCTTTCCCAATATGCAATAGAAATAAAATGTCTAACACTAAAGGATCGAACCTCGTACCCTATTCCGGATGGTTGAAGTAGATCCCTGTTGAGGTTTCCAATCTTTAGCTTGAATTGATAGAATACTTCCTCAACAACAAGTAAACAATACAAGCATACTATATATCATGGTGTTAGATCTATTCTAGCATATATAATCAATAATATAAAAGCATTTGACATATTCCAATGGATACAATATTCATTCAAATACACATTACTGGACAGGAAAATATATTTCTATTAATATAAATTAGAGATTACAAGTGACAACCTCTGACGGCACGTTTGCGAACCGGAGAAACTGAATCCCCCACTTGGGCCTCCACCACCTCAATCCTCCATCACTCAGATAACAATCTCACTAGCAAAAGGAAAGCTTGAAAAGAACACAACAGTGCTCCAAGGGACAAAGGGATGTAGACTCAAGCATAAGTTCTGGCAACAATGGACTATAGTTTCGTTACTCTCAATTCTCTCTTATGCTTTCAATGTCTCAAGGGGTTCCTTATATATCTTTTCAAAGGGATACTGAAAGGTCGAATCCGTGCGATCTCAAGGCATATGGAAGGCCAGGAGTCATATGAGTTGGATCCAAGTCAAGGAACGCTCCAAAAGGATTTGGATTATGCACACATCTCGATGTACGCGACTATAGGGGGAATATCCGCATATGTATGTGGTTATTAGGGTAAAATCCGCGTATATCACTTTTCTTATGTTTTTAGGGATGATCAAGGACACATCAAAAGACAAAAAGTAGTCCATAGGGGCTAATGAGTCTGCAGCGGGACAGGGGAAGGCCATATAATGTGTGATTCACCTAGTGTGGTGAAATCTGCTATAACAACCCCTTGGACCATTTTTAGTCATTTAATGTTTCCTAGACCATCCCTATAAACATGTGGAAATTTCTATACGTGACTTTTAAACCCCTTATCGCGTATATACACGGGTTTGACCCCCAAAACCATGTACATCGGGATGTGTACAAAATCCAAATCCTTTTGGAGTTTTCCTTGACATGGATCTGAATCACTTGTCTCCTAGCCTTCCATATTCCTTGAGATTGCTCGGATTCAACCTTTCATTACCCATTTGAAAATATATATAAAAAACTCTTTGGATACATTGAATGCATAAGAGAATTGAGAGCAAAGAAACTATAGTCCATTGTTGCCGGAACTTGTGCTTGAGTCTGCATACCTTTGTTCCTTGGAGCACTTTTGTGTTCTTCCCAAGCTTTCCTTTTGCTGTGAGCTTACTATCGAGAGATGGAGGATTTAGGTGGTGGAGGCCCAAGTGGGGGATTCAGTTTCTTCGATTCGTAGACGTACTGATATAGGTTGTATCCATTGCAATCTCTTATTTTATATTAATAGAAATATCTTTTCCTGTCCAATTAAGTATGTTTGAATGAATATTTTATCCAATGACAATTTCAAATGCTTATACATTGTTGATTATATATGCTCTAACACCGATATATATAGTATGTTTGTCTTGTTTACTTGCTGTTGAGGAAGTGATTCATCAATTCAAGCTGAAGTTGGAAAGCTCAATGGGGATCTACTTCAACCGTTCGGAATAAGGTACGAGGTCTGATCCTTTAGTGTTAGATATTTGATTTCTATTGCATATTGGAAAGGATTGATTTCTGGAGTCAAGCTGTCTGTTGTGGTACCCCAAGCCATAGGAATTTCTCTTCGTAACATTGACAATGGTTCTTTTCTTCCTTTCCTGGAAAAAAAATACTATATATTTAGGATTCCTCCCTAGTTTTTTAATGTTTTATCCGATAGTTGTTGTTTTTTATTTCGCAAGTGTATGGTAGCAAAATCAATGTATTGTGTGTTACGGTTCATCAAATAAATTGTTGACTTATTGCCAAGTTTCCAATATAAGTGGGTTTGTAGGACTTCCATTTCTACATTTTTTTTCTGGGTATTTCAACTTTTAGTTTTTCTCAGCAATGGTTCATTGAGTAGATGTGTTTGACTTTTCATAAATATTAGATTATCTTAGTCTTTTCACAAATATAATGCTTCCATTTTCAACCTTGTTATATTTTTTCAGGAAAGTAAATAAATATCAGAATATCTCCGCTTGGCAGAAAATGCCAAGAGAAATGGACTACCGTTTGTAGTTTAATTTTGTATATGTCAAGCTCTTTGATCATGCCATCTTTTGGTTTGGAATCAGAATAGAGGCTGAGTTCCACTCTTTGGTCACAACACATAGGTCTTGGAGGAAGATGAGGATAACATGATTATGATTTTTACAATGACATTGTCTCTTTGGATAAATGTTTAAATGTCTATTTGGAGAATTTGTTTCCATCCATCATAATTTTACCATGCTTATGGTTTTTAAAAAGTTTTTTTTAACTTGATGCTATATTCAAAATGGATAATCTGCTCCTAGTTATTATTTAATGCCACCTACCATTTAATTTGCCATCTCAAATTTTGTTCTTTTCAGTTGAAGGGATGATATGTTCAACATAATTCTTGTTCATACAGTGGTCTTCAAAAATATATAATTCATAGATTGTTTTAATTGTGCCAGCACAAATTCCATACTTTTAGTGCGAGAAAATACATACATGTGATGATTTCTACCACCTTCACACTTAGTAAGAAATGGGGATATATACCCAGAAGTCCTGATTTCTTGTCACTTTGAGTGAATTCCACAATTCTTCAGTTAATTGGTAATATATATCAACTCAATCATAAATTTTACACAAGTTAAAAAAATTAAAACTAATATAGTCTTTTCTTAAACCTAAATCTTTCAAGCATAATGAAAGATCGGTGTAAATTTTTTATTTTAAACTTTTTACACAATAAAATTTACACCTCAAAAAAATTCAATCCCTTTGCATGCTTGATAGATCTATGCTGATTTAGTCTATAGTTCAAAAGTAGCTAATCCAGATTGGTTTTTGCATAGTGCTTTCCATCTTTGCTGTGCAGTATTTGGATTTTCGATAATCTCCATTCATCTTTCACCTTATCCCAACAAAGCATATCGATAATCTCCATTCATATTTCACCTTATTTGAAAATGCCCTGAAACAAATTTGAAGTCTTCCTCAATCTGCTTAATATAAACCTTCATTTGTTTTCATTTTCCATTAATTTGATGACTGGAAGCTAAGAGAGCCTTGATGCTCGCACGCCTTTTGATAATTAATGGTAAGGGACTATTCTGGTTATTTTTATTGGAAAGCAACATGGATTTATTGTTAGCCTTCCTTATTGAATGATAGTTTAATCCGTTCTAAGGACCTATTTTGTATTTCATCAGGTAATTTTATGTTTTTTATTTAGGTAAATCCAAATGAGCATTTTACCCTTGCTTACCCATCTTCTTCTTAGGTCATCAAGAAGCATAATGTCCATGCTTGTTGCAGTTGAAGCTCTTGGTATGGCACAAATATTTATTATTCTAGCTAGGGGGCCTTGAATATTATTTCTTCTTATAACCCTCCTAGGATTCATTCTTTCCTCCCTCCATCACCTTCTCAATCAGGGCTAAGTTTGAAACATCCTCATAACTGATGGAAACTTTTTGTAGTCTCATCTCCTCTCCAATAAAAGCATTTGATTACTGCTTAAATTCAAGAAAATGTTCACAACCATTGATTACTTGGACAAGGTTGTGTTCCAATGGACTAAACCATTCATAGAAACCAAAACTAGCTCATTATCCTCAAATGTGTTTCCAACTATTGCAATATGGTCTTTCATCTTTGCTTTTTAATGAGATTGCTTGCTAATGTTTTGCTTGTATGGGAAGAGGTGAGCTTGTTCTTCAAGAGCATCTTATTAGATATATTCACACTCTAGAACAATGTTTCCAAGGAATCATACATGTCTTTGGTTGTGTTTTCCTTGACTATACAAGGGATCAAGTGATCCTTCACTGAATCCAATAGGATTCACTTTGCGGTTACTACCTTGTTGTGTTTTTCCAGATATTTGGGTTTGTAGGTGGTGAAACCATATTCTCTACAAGGTACCACAAGTCTACCATTTTTGCAAGGTTTTACAATCTCAATTTCCACAGCACAAAGTTGAAGAGGCTTCCTCCAACAAGTGACGTTCACATGCTGGGAATGGCCATTGTTTCCACTACTTTTTCGCTGCATCAAAAATAGGATTTCCTACCCCACAAACCTTTTGAGGTCCATGTGCCATTCACTGCACAATTGTGCTTCGATCACTGAAGCTTGTACATACTTCCCACTACAGTCCTCTAACACTTCTCTAATCTAGACAGTGTGTTCCTCTCCATATATGGAATCTGGGAAATTTCAGAAACTGTGCTCTAGTACCATGATAAAAATTTTAAACCTTGGCCAGTATAATTTGTAGTAAAATAATTCATAAACTACTAGATAGTTGAAACTTTAAATCCATTCAAATAATTTTCTTCTAATAATGATTACATTTACAAAACCATATTGCAGAAAAAATTATAATAGAAATCAACAGGTCTGTCTTGACTCCTAAATCAGATCATTTTTACTCACTCTTAAAAGACAAAAAAATCTTAGTAGATGGACTATCAAAATATTTTACTTCTTTCATATTGTCCGATCTGAATTCCGCTACAAGAAAACCATAGGAAACTAATTCACTATTTGTTGCTTCAAAATGAATAGATAAAACTATACCTTTCCCTTCTCTTTTATACACTGAGAAGAAGAGTAGGTACATGCACAATAGCACCTCAACTAAAGATGATATGAGGCATTCAAGCATGCACCCTACCTACTAGACTGCATGTGACTAACTGAATTTAGACTTAAGCTAGAAATTAGAAAACTGCTTAGTATTCTAACACATGTAATTTCATGTGTCCTCTTTTACTTAACTGAGAAACGACATGCAAGATGCTATGAATAGATTACTAAATATAGAAGAGAAATCCACTCTTATAACATTGATTACTCCCTCATAATTAATGTGCCCAAGTGCTAAAGAATAAATGTCTTCTCATTGTCCTTTTAAAGTGCCCAGATCTATTCACTAGTGTGTCCCACTGCCCAGTCCTGCAGAAGACCATTCGAGGTACAATCTAACACAAAGTCCTCATTCATCCATCAACCAAATTATTGATCCAACAAACTACTGAGAAGGAGTATCTCATATGTTTGTCTCCTCAAGGTCCTTTCAGCACTAGTACTATATAAAGAATGTCTTTCATTACAATGCTCATATAAGGAATACAATTTTCCCCTTAGTTCACAATGCTTATATAAGGGAGCTAAATATTTAGTCTTGACTGTGCCCATCACATGGGGCTGATCATGGTGGTTAACACAAGCTGCCACGGGCCAAACAAATATAAAAAGATCATGGCCATTAAGAGTTTGTTTAGTTTTCATATAATGTTATTTGTGTACTAAATGGTTAATGCTATCTACTATGGATGGGATTTCTAACCTTTCGATAATGTAGTATTTATTTACAAGTAACACTCTAATCTATTCTTTTATATTTTATGCTACTATATTGGCATTGGGAATGAATTATAATAAATATAACATATATTATATATGGAATACCCTTTGGATAGGTGTGCTCATGGATTTGTAGCTTTCGATCCTTGCTTCACTTTTCACTCCGTAACATTGGTTTATTGAATACCTTTATGTTTGGTTTAAAACTTATGGTTGATACTTAATATAAATTTCCATGTAGCAACATGTATTGCATGGAATGATATACACAAAGTGTAGTGAAATGTATTTTAACATGCCAGAGTTCTGGTTGCAAATTACATTTTCATTGTTTTTGTGTTTATTTTTCTTCACAAGAACAATTAGATTTTGTATTAGAGAAAATTGCACCCAAGTTGTGTAGTGTTGTAATACAAAAGGAGTAATTGTTGTAGATCAGATAAGATAATTTTATTAATGTTCGACAAGTGACCACTAAGTAGGTCAAATGATTGTTGGTTATAATGATGTCAATACAAAGTGGGAGCTCTAAAGCATCTCCTATAATAAATAATATGCAAAAAGAAAAAATGAAACTGAACTAAATCATGCAGAGATAATCGGTAGGCTCCAAGGTGGAAAGCCCCTCAGGGAGAAAGATGAACAATACAAGCAGATCCAAGTTATGGATCTAGAAATGGTATGGAAATTACATGCAACATGTGCATATTTAATTTGTAGAATTAATGGATATTTCATTTCTTCCCTTATAAAAAATAATCCTCAATCCTGCTCTTTTTTTCTTTCTTTCTTTTTTAAATCAACCCACCCCATTGGAAAGGTTCTACAATATATTTTTTTCTTTCTTATTTTTAATCTCGATCCACCCAATCAACCCACTTTATTGGAAAAGGTTCTTCCACCATCCTCTTTTTTTTTTTTTTAATTTCTTCCACAGGAAATGGCTGAATACTAGACGAACACATCTTGCTCTTGAGGTTTGTGAAATTGGTAGGCATTGTTGAAGTTCTTTATCCCAAACAAACCGTATGATGCAATTACACATTATAGGAGGTATGTATAGTGAAAGGATGTCTTTCCTTGCCATACTATAGTTACCAGCCAATCCCAAGTACTCACTCCTTCACCAACTAGTGATTCACTTATTCTTCGTAACTGGTTATCATTTTTGTGAAGTTTCCAACTCTGAGATAAATTATATTAGACCTTATTTTTCCAAATATTATTGTGGTGAATGTCTTATAAATATGCAATACTTTCATTATATATATGGTGGATCTTTCTCTTGAGGTTTGTGAAATTGGTAAACATTGTTGAAGTTCTTTATCACAGTTTGAAGAAAATACACATTATATGAGGCCTGTATAGTGAATGGGTGTTTTTCCTTGCCATACTATAGTTACCAGCCAATACCCAATGTTCACTCTTTCACCAACCAGTGATCCATGTTTTCTCTGTAAGTAGTTATCATTTTTGTAAATATTATAGCTCTGAAATAAGTTATATCAGGCTTTATTTTGCCAAATATTATTGTGGTGAATGTATTTTAAATCTACAGTACTTTCAGTATATATATGGAGGATATTACTCTTGATAATGGGTAAAAATTGTTGAAGTTCTTTATTTCAGACAAACAGTCTGAAGAAAATACACATTATAGGATGTTTGTACAATGAAAGGGTGTTTTCCTCCACATACTATAGTTACCAGCCAATACCAAGTGTTCACTCTTTCACCAACTAGTGATGTACATATTCTCTATAAGCAGTTATCATTTTTGTGAAGATTCCAGCTGCGAGATAAATTATATCAGACCTTATTTTGCCAAATATTATTGTGGTGAATGGATTTTAAATCTACAGTAATTTCATTATATATATGATGGATCTTTCTCTTGAGGTTTGTGAAATTGGTAAACATTGTTGAAGTTATTTATCCCAGTTTGAAGCAAATACACATTATAGGAGGTCTATACAGTTTGAAGTGTGTTATTCGATATATTTTTATCTCATAACTTGGGAACGCTATACACAAGTTCTCGATCAAGGAACTTGTACCTATGAAAGGCCTCCAAATGCTCTAGGCTATTGGTATATCTAAATTATTTTGAGTCTCCATCCTTAAAACATATTTGGTTTTGATTTTCTTTCTCACCTTTGTAAGAGAATGACATTATTTTCCTACATCCCACTCCAGATAAACTAGACTAGAAGCTTTCTTTTTGTATTCTGAATCCAAACAGGGATGTAGACAATCAAGTGTTAATACATGTTAAATATAGTGCACAGGTACAAGCTCATGGCCACAAGTTATGAGATATAAATATATCGAAAAACACCCTTTCACTATATATACCTCTTATAATGTGTATTTGAGAAGTCACGATACATGTTGTTGTGAATTCTCCTTATACAGTGATGATAAAATTGTATGGAACACACATGAAAATATACCTTGAGAGAGAAATGATTAATTTCCTTGGTCTTGTTAGTCCTATGGGTAAAAGGGGTTGTTTCCCCACATTTATTGTACACCTTAGTCTTATGGGTATTAGGGTTGCCTTACCACCTTGTTTTGACGCTTAGTAGACTTATGGTCCTTTTGGTCCTAGCACCCTTGTTGTATGTGGTACCATGAGAACCTTTGGTATGATGACTTAACCTTAATTTTTTTATTTTATATGACCACTTGATTGTTAGTACCCTATCCTAAGCCAACTTAAAATTATTTTATGTTATGTTTGGTAACAACCCTAAAATATAGGGGTTTGTGGATTAACCTTTCTAGAAGGCTTGTTAATATTATAAATTCAAGTCTTGAATTTCATTTTATAGAGTGCATTCACAAGAGAAATTTGGAGATACGATATTTCACTTGTCTAGGATTTACTGATGCTAATAGATTGACATCCAAGGTTTTTCTTCTATCTCTGAGATGCCACCACCTCTCCTCCCAGCCTGCTAGTGTTTTCATCTTCCTATTCAAGTTGTTGCTGTTATGAATAAGTCATGTCAATCTTCTCAGCTTGTTAAGGGTTTCCTTGACGTGTGTTGATCTTCCTTGAGATGGGCATAATATTTTGTAGGATGCTAATTCTGATAGAATCCCTTCTTGGGGAGGCCATGACTAATAGAAACCTTTCTGTTAAGGGTTGTGACTAATAGAACCCCCTTAGGGTTGGGACGTGACTGATCTAAGCCCCTTATATTTGAACTATGATTGAGTTGCTAGTTGGGTCATGACTATGTGGAACCCTTCTTGAGTTGGGTCATGACTAGGTAAAACCCTTCTTGGGTAGGCCATGACTATTTGACCTTACCTTAACTAAACCATAAAATGTTGATACTTTCTCTAACAGGTCGTGACTATTGATGACTTTTTTGAGCCCTCTTGGACACGTCGTGACTTTTTTGTGACTTCTTAGATTGGGTTGTGATCACTGTTGCTCGCCCAGGCTTAGGATGTGACCCTTATGGTATTTGTTAGAGTGGAACATGACCCTTGGGACTTGAGGTTGTTCAGAATTAAGCTATGACTCTTGGATGCCACCTGTGCTAGGCTATGACCATTGTGTGTGCTCATTGAAATTGAGTTGTGACCGCTAAGATCTCAACTGTGACTTGTTTTAATCTTCTTGAACTATTTGTGATCCTACTGGTGCCTAACTTTGTTTGGGGATGGGTATCATTGTTGGGGTTTTCACACTTGGTGACTAAGTCATATTGACTGCTACTGTATGTGCCTAACCTTATTCCTAACCTTTTCTCTCTCAAAGTATGTCAACTATTTCATAGTTGATCTTTTCCTTTTAGTGACAAGATTTAATCCTAAAATTATCTGAGTATAAGGCTGATTCAAACCAGAAATGAACTGACATTGTTATTTATTAGTTGGCAGTCATTAGTTTGTTTTTTGTACTATATTATTGTTTATGTTCTATAGATTGCATTTGATGAAGTGTATCTCAAGGACCAACTTTAACACAGTGACCATTGGAGTGTTAAAGTTAAAAGAGATGAAATTTATGTTTTCTAAATTTATCTTGCCTTGCTATAGTTGTACCAATTTTGGGGCTGAGTATCACTACTGGGGTTTTTAGACTTGGTGACTGATTCATATTGACTGCTATTATATGTGGGGCTGAGTATCACTGTTGTGGTTTTGACACTTGGTGACTGAGCCATATTGACTACTACCCCATATTGATCTACCCCATTTAGATCAGTTTTTTCATTGAGCAATATGCAATTTTTAAAATTTCTGGTTGTTGAACATCTGCTAGATTATAAATTGTTTTTCTTGGATTCGAACTTTAGAACTCATAGTTTAAGGACATATATAATGTAATGTGTCTATGATTTCATATAATGATAGGGTTTTAGCATAGAGTAATATTGAAAGTACTTCAGATCCGTCCCATTTGGATTATATTTACTGAACACTTTGAAGTGGGTGGCCAATAAATCATTTAAGTAGTTGGGTTGATGATAGTTAGCAACTTAGAGGAATGAGTGGCACTACGATAAAATTAGGAATTGAGGATAATTTTTTTTCTCAGTTATAGAGGGCTCAACTAGTTGATGACACAAAATCAGGTTAGGCCCATGATACCACCAAATCACAGGAAAAAGGTGATGCTACTACCTTACAAGCTGCAGATGTTGATATTGTAATGATAGAAACTATACAAGCATAAGATAATGATATATAGAGAACCAAGGAATGTAATCAATCCCATGTTGAAGATAATACAATCTATCATCCTTTTTCAACCATTAGATACTCAAAGTTGTGTATTAATATTTTTTACCATTATAGAGAACTCTATAAGTTAGGTTCCCAAATTCTTAAAGGGTTCTAGCTCAATGGAAGAGCACCTGCCTTACAAGCAGGAGGTTGGTGGTTCGATTCCTCCATGCCCTAATGATACTATAATATCAGTTAAAAACAACTAAATTAGTAACAAAAAAATAAGAGATAGGTTAACAAACAAAATTACCAAAACTTGTATATAAAATTACTAAAAATGACTAAATTAGTGACCAAAACATGAGAGATGCGAAACTAGGCATTAAAAAGGATGCAATACGTGGCGCTAATGATGAAGCCAAACATGGAATTGATATGGTAGAAAAATAAGACGTTACTTTGGATGCAAAAGATGGTGCTACATAGGAAGCAACATATGGTGCAACAATAGAAGAAATATTTGGCGTCATTTTGGTAGAAAAACACGATGCAAAAAAGGAAGCAAAAATTGATGCAAATTCAGAAGAAAAAATTGGCACATATTTGGAAGTAAAACATGGTGCAAAATGAGATACTAAAGTGGTAGAAAAAATGGATGCAATATTGGATGCTAACATGGTGCTATTAAGGACGCAAATATGGCGCTAATGAGGGTGTCATTTAAGAAGCAAAAGCAAACACTCGCTAGGAAGCAAAATATGACATTATTTAGGAAGAAAACGTGGACGTTGTTTAGGAAGTAAAGTTGGACACTATTCTGGAAGCAAACCTCGATGTTGTTTAGGAAGAAAAGTTGGATGCTATTTTGGAAGAAAACCTTGACATTGTTTAGGAAGCAAAGTTGGACGCTATCTAGAAGTAAAAAAAGAGACGCTATTTTGGATGCCATAAAGGATGCTATTTAGGAAGCAAAAAAAGGTGTTTTTTGAGATGCTTTAAGTTTTGTCCATGACTCATCCCATTTAGTGTCTATTTTTACCACTAAACGTAAAAAAAAATTACACTAAAAAGGGACGCTAAATTGGATGCTAAATCTAGGATTTGTTGTAGTGGAATGATCATACTATTAGATTTTTAACATTAAGCTAGCATTATATTAAGATCTTTAACTGAGAGAATAACAAGCACAACAATAAAACAAAAGAGACAAATAACATAATGTTTTTCCTCAGGGAAACCATAAATGGAGAAAACCCCGCAACTTCCTCAGAGAATCAGCACCAAAAGTAAAACCCCAAAACAGTAAGATGATTTCCTGACAGCAGTAGCCTCTTTCTTTCTAGCCCCAATAGCTTCTTATTCCTCATCTATGCGCTAGAAATGAGTGTGAGTGAGTCTGTGATAAATAGAGAGAATAACTCTCTATTTATACTAATTCTTGACTTGGTAATAACTCGCTAGGGCCGACTTCACTAGGAGAGTCTAATAACCATAGTTCCCCGGAACTGCAGGAACTTTAACCCTTGATCAATAGGAGGTTTACCCACAATGAATTGACATGACTTGTCTACATTATTGAATCTCTAGATAGGAACATCGGGGAATGACATGACTCAAATACATTACAGACACATCTCAGAATAAACACCAGGGTATAATACATAAGATATATGGATCAATACATTTCAAAGTTACAAATACATTAAAACTCCCTCTTAACTAGGAAGGCATTCTCTCGACACAATTTATCAGCACAAGTCTTCTTCTCTATATCATCTAGATCATCATCGAGTCCTTGTCATCTTCAAGTCATCTTCATCTTTGATCTATCTTCATCTTCAAGTCATCTTCATCTTCAGATTTGGATCATCACTCGATCTCGATCATCACTGGATCTGGATCATCACTGTTGGATCATCGTCACTAGATCTAGATCATCACTGGATATGGATCATCATCACAGGTGCTATCTCATGATTCTTCTCGCCACATGAAGTTCTACAGAGCCAGCCCTTTTTCATGTTGGTTGTAGGCCTATCCTCCATATAGGTCTTCTTCAGCACTTATATCTGACCCTAAGTCAGAATGGACCTCCCAACACTTACATCTAACCATTAAAGGAACACATCCAACACCATGTCAGAAAGGCGTGCCCAACACTCACATCTGACCATGCAGGAACACATCCCACAACCCTGTAAGAAAGGCCTAACACTTACATTCACTAGCATGATAGGACACACCTACTATCATTTGTGAAAAGGAACAGCACTCACATCCACCAACATGATAGGACACACCTACTATCATCTGTGGAAAGGCTCAACACTTACATCCACCAGCATGGTAGGAGACACCTACTACCATCTATGGAAAGGCACAACACTTACAATAACCAGCATAGTAGGACACACCTACTACAATCTATGAAAAGGAACTACACTTACATCTGACCATGGAAGGAACTTAATCCTCTCACCATGTCAGAATGGCTCTTAGTCCCAGACTGAGGGTTCCTGGTAACTGACCAGGTGCCTCCATTCTCCTAGAGAATGGCATCATCCCTTATATCTGATCAAGTGGGAACACATCTCTCAATCACATGAGAATGGCCATGCACTCATATCTGATCATGTGAGAACAAATATCCCACAGTCATATTAGAATGGCCCTTAGTCCTGTTGGCTGGAATTTTTGACTTGGACAACTTAAGGAGATTAATCGCACACAAGTTGCTTAGAGAAGCTCCCGGTGTGTTTGAAATGGAAAAAATCTCGGAGGTTATGGTCCTACTACCAACTGAATTTTCCTCTTATGGAGAATTTAAAATTCAGTAAAAATTTATCCTAATCTTATTACTACCTAAATAAACTCTAGAATTAGTTTTCTAAGATCTAAGTTATCCTAAAATGCTTTCTTAAGGAAAGTCTTCACTTTTTTTAGAGTTTTACTTCAAATATTTTAACTTAAAGATTACTTTAGGTTTTACCAAATTAATCTAATGCTATGTAACAACTATTAAATATAAACTAAAATTTAAAAATAAACTACACTAAGACTAAAATTCACTAGCTATCCTATCTCGGCTGAGAGCAACTTGAAAACTAAATTAATTATCAATTAATGATTCAAATAAGCAAAGAGATAGACAATAACGATTTAAATGAAAATATTTAAATCATTATCATAAAATCACTCTGCTGAATATGCACAACAACAAAAAATTAAAATAGATAATTACTTTTAATTTCTCTATGATGTTCTATTAATTAATAACTAATAATCAATACCAAATATTTGAATAAAAAGATGATATTTATTCATGAAAAACATTGTAAAAATACAAATGAAATCAAACATAAATAGGAAACATTTATATTACCAAATTCCAATTCTCAATACAATATTGATTAATTAAACTCAATAATATTATTATTCAAACATTAATATTGTGTAAATAGAGTACTATTTTGGATAATAAATACAATCATAACACAGTATAATTGCACAAAAGCATAATGAAAAAGTGATATATTGAAATATATGTATAGTTTTCAAAAATAGTAACAGATAGTGATACCAGTTTGAGAACTCAAGTCACAATCCTTCGCCAAAGGTAAAGCTTCAGCAAAGAGATTAAAACTAGAACTGAAATTACATTTCAAATAAGTCTATTTCTCTGATACTCCATCGACCCATGTATAATCAGTCTTTCATAGTTTTATAAGAAGGCCCAATAACTGCCTCTCCTATTTCTATGTAACTAGAATTAAAAACAAGCTATTAAGTCTACCCGATCGAACATCTAGAAACTGGGACATTAACTATCATTTTCCTCATTAGTGCACCTCACATTTGAACTGTCAAATTGATAACTGCTTTCTTATCTATGAATGTTGACTTATCCATGTAGGAACTGTTGTTTGACATCTGGCATCTAGATCATTCCAGCTCGAAAACGAATTCATCATTTGTTGGAAAAATAAAAGGAAAGAACACCACCAAAATTGAGGATCCATATGACACCTGCAAAATCAATTAACTATGCATGAGTTTTATCATAAATATTAAAACTGGAATAACAATTTAAATTAAATGATATGCAATGCCTATAGAATCTATGATTTTGTGGGCATGCCAATTACTTGTTCATCAGTAATAACAATTTTAAGGTGCATTTCTGAGTTTCATAACTCGACGAGCCTCAGACAACTTAGCCCTTAATTTTATAATTTCCATTTTATGTTGTTCTTCTTGTTTCAAAAGATTCCTGTTACCAGTAATCCATGATTTTTTCAGAGTTTTCAACCTATCCTTTTTCTCCTTTAAATCCTGCCATCGTTTTATCCAAGTTAATAATTCACTCCTTAAGTTCTGCACTTCATCCTTCAACACAATGGAATTCGATTCCGCTTTTTCCAGTTTTCCTTTTAGTTGTCTAATTTGATGTTTCAATTTTATAGATTTCACGATATTCCCTAACATCTGCTCAGATGAAGAATCATTATTCAAGGCAGATCCTAACTTGATTTCTTTATCATTTGGTAGAACTGGCGATTGATTTTCATTATAATCATTATTCAAAGACACTACAGGATTATCCATTTTTACTTCACACTCTAGTGAGGATACTTCTAATGAACCATAATCCTCTTCCTGACTTAAAATTTTGATAAATGGCAAATTCTGGGCATGAATCGGTTCTTTTGAAGTGGAAGATTTCATGCTTCCAGTAATTCTACGTAAACCCATCCATGTAATGGGGAATTATGATAAACTCGATTCACCATCGAATTTCACCATTCCTTTGTTTAACAATTTTGATTTTTCCCTTGCATTTAAATATACAATATGAAGCTCTTTGTACAAATACGAGACCATTGTGGTTTCAAACTTTAAAGGAAGGGTTTCTACTATATGCCTGGATTATGCTCTATCAGCATCTTAAATTTATATGTTTCAACATCTTTTGACTTCGAATTGGCTTTAGTTTGAGGAAAATGTTTACGTTTTCTATAGGATTTTGGACACAGAGTGGGCCAATACTGGGTTAATCCAAAATTGTTTGCATTCAAAAATTCATCCCAAAACCTACCAAGGTGATTTAACTAGTATTGAAATAAGATTTTAAGGAGACCACGATGAAAAATACTTTGTTCTATATCTCCAACAATATTCTGTATAGTATGAGCCATTTTCCTAAGACTTTGAAGCAGAAAGAAAGGTAAATTAATTTTGCAACCTTTTAAGGTCATCAACAACCATAAATGATAGTAATGTATATGAGAGTAGTGGCCATCGCAGGTAACATACCTGATTAAAATCTCAAAACAAGCCTTCCATTGCAGTTTCAAAAATTTAATAGAAACGCCTCTTCCAAGATTCAAACCCTCTGGTAATGGTAAGAGAAACATTTCACACTTCTTCTTGAGGAAGCTTAGTAGCTTTAGCAATTATATCCTCATTCAAAACCAACTTGAAATCCCTAATTTGAGCTACATCATTCTTCAATGACAAAGCAAATTATCTGGTTATTCCCACATAATGACCACTAAAACCTTTACAAAATGAACCCCAGGCTATCTAATCAAGCAATGTGGCTGCTTTTGGGTTTGATTCAACCAACTCAAGGCCTGAAATCTCAAAACGATTCAAGGGTGCCATTTCCACTTTGCAAAGGTTTCGATCAGGGTTTGGGATGAAGGAATGCGTGAAAATAGATGGTATTGGAATCCATGTGAATGGCATAATGTGAAATATCACATCATAACCCAGTTCATCTGAGATGAAAACTGAAACCCTAAATCTAATTTTAGTAACCATAGTTTCAACATAATGGAAACTAGTTCTGAAATTCTGTTTCTTCAAAAATTGAGACCACCAATCTAAGCAAATCATTATGCAATGATTCCTGGCAACCATTATCTAATTTCAGGATTTGTTCTCCCAACGAAGTGAATTCGAGGTTAAAATCATAAAAACTAAGATCTGAAAATGATAGCCCTGTACGTAAAGATTTATGAGAATCGTTTCGAAATGACAAAATTAACACACTACATTACATGTGTCTGATTATGAGATTTCATATTTAATCCCAATGTGTTAGAATGATGACCCCAAAATTGACAGAACTCACCATTTAATAGATAATGATTTTGCATTGAAATTCTTGTCAATTCGGGATGTAAAAATTAATAGGTGTAAGGATGTATAGGTTCGTGTCATAGTCATTCCCTTCCAGCTCTTAACCCTTGCTATGACAAGTCTAATACGTGGAGGTTAGATGTAACATCAATCTACACAATAGGAAATCATATGTTTACAAATGATTATGGTGTATAAATGATATCATCCATAATAATCGACAAGTAAATCTTTCCAACATAAATTCATCAAAAGTATTAACTTGGAATATCAACTTGTTGATTATTAGAATTAACATTCATAAGCCATATAAATGTTGATTAGAAAACATCATACCAAGCCAACCTTTTAGATCAGAATACATTTCAATTTATCATTAGAAGCATAGATAAAGGATTCTAATCAAAATTTGAAAAATAAAATAAAGGCAAGATCTTTCTATTATAAGTATATAAGGCAACTTTTGTTTATTTACACATTATATGAGACATAAGTTATATAAGTTTGTAATGATAAAAATGTTCAACAAACATATAAAGGTTTTGATATAGTAGAAATTAGCCAACCTTACATATATGTTTGAACATTTTTGTTTGATAAATAACACTATGTCAAATATTTGAAGCCAAGTATTAAAAAAGAAATTTTAATAAGTACAAGGGTTATGAATCACTTAAGCTAATTCTTTCTTACCAAATAATATAAAGCAACATTTCATTTATATTAATAATATATGATCATGGAATAATGATAATGAATATAACAATTGCAAAAAATGAAAGACTTAGCTTGATTCAAAGTGTTTCCTAAACTACCATCTTGTACTCTAACTCTTCCTTTATTGAGAGTTCCTTCAGAATCGAAGATTCTGAAGGCACTCTTATATAATATAGAAGAGTACTGATCAATTTTTCTCAACAAAGCAGAAAAAATTGAGAGGATTGTTGCCTTCCAAAAAATGGCGATGACCTGGGTGAACCAGTTATCTCTGCTCATACAATTTTCAAACGATAATATAAACAAAATCTTAAAATCTATTCAAAACAATAAAAAAGTCTCAGTCTAAGTAAAAACCATTATCTGATTTATATTCGCAAATATAACTCAGAAACATCCCATCTTTGTAAATAAATATTTTGTTAAAGATAAACTTAAAAATATCCTGATAAAAACAAAGTAGTTATAGTAAAGATAATCCGTACCATCAGTATAAAATATAGAAATTTACTTTACTGATAAATTTCTAGGATTTGTTCCATGAATATAATAATTTTTCTTCCCTTTTAATTTAATTTAATTTAATTTTTATATTAAAATTGAAACAATTACCCTGACTGAAGACTACTATCTAGGCATGATAACCTGATGTGATAGTATCATTCACGAGAATTGCCTAGAATAAGCAAGCCAACTCGTGATGAGACCTCTTGTCTCTTGATATTTTAACCAAGAGACATCACCTTGATGGTCAGAAATGAAGTTATACTAGACAACACTGATTATCATGATTATGCCGGCTCATGATGAGACCTCTTATTCTTCAATCAAAGTTATGTTTCACTTATTGAGTTTGAAAGTTTATATTTTATAAAATAAGAGATCATTACCTAGCATGGTAACAAAATGGTAACGTTAGTGACTAATATCACCAAAAAATGAATCAGCTGGCTCATGATGAGGCCCCTTATCTCTTGAACTTACAACCAAGTGCCATTATTAGTTTCCTAATAATGTCATACTGATGATATTTATGATCCTGATCGGATCGGCTTATTACTAAGACCTTCCATCTCTCATTTTAATTTTTTAGAACTTTATTTAATGGAATAGATCTAAAAAATTTCTAGATTGTAAATAACTTTACAATGATTGATGATAAAGATTCATAAAGTTTTTTCAAAGTACAAGTTTTAAAAAAGATATTAATTAGCCATCTCATCTGTTAAAATAAAATAGGAAAATGAGGGATAATCTGAACCATATTTACAAATATTTACAAATGATGACAGGTTCTTAAAAGGCTTAAGAAACTTTGATCATTCTGAACCAATTTTTAAAAGACTTAGTGTAATACCATAATTTTAAACTAATGAACAAACTGAGTTAAACCACAGGACTTATTTATTTACAAATTTCCTCTTAACAACGTATGTACATCAGTGACTGATTATTTTGAAACATATATACAGAGATTCAATGATCCTTAATAAATAATTGATATGTTAATACTTGATTAAGAATAATCTAAAATAAGCTTCAAAAGTATTTACATGGGTCAAATAATATTTGAATGTACATAATAATCATGAATTTATCATAATTCTGCTTTATAATTTTATCAAATTTTATGATAATAATATATACAGGAAATTCTTAAAATTTAAATAAAATTATTTACAAACAGAAACTAAAAGGAAACAAGCTTAGATACAAATTTAAAGGTCTGGAAAAGTCAAAAAAAATATTTTTTTAAGATCAGTCCATTTACTAGAAATGTTTCAAACTGACCTTCCAAGGTTTGTAAACGAAAAGTACTTGGACCTATCTTTTCAGCAATAGCAAATGGGCCTAACCAAAGTTTTTGAACCTTGGTATGATCTCCTTTATCCTCATGGACTTTGTCCCATTTTATCACCAAGTCCCCCACCTGAGATACTCGGTTAGGACTTGAGGATTGACCAAACCAAGACTTAACAATTTGTTGATGTTTTGTAAAATTTTGTTTTGACCTGTCTCTTTCTTCCTCAAGTTTTAATAAAGTGTTAATCATTTTCTCCATTGCTGGACAATCTTCATTTTGAACAGACTGGGCTAACTGTAACGAAGGTAAAAATAAAGTTGGTGGTAAAATAGCCTCAGTTCCATAAACCAAGAATAAAGGTGAGTTACCTATTGCAGCTTTAGGAGTTACCCTGTCTTCCCAAAGGGCATTAAACAACTCTATATGCCAATCACGATGATGAGTTGAAATATTTCTTTTGAGAATTTTCAACAAATTTTTATTTGTTGATTCAGCTAAACCATTTCCATGAGGATGATAATTAGCTAAATATCTAACCCTTATTCCCTTCTCTAAGGAAAATTGAGTGAGCTCAAATGATAAAAAATATGAGGCATTATCAAAGACACAGGAATCTGGAACACCAAATCTCGTTATGATAAAAGATTCTAAAAATAATATAATCTGATTGGTGTTTACAACCCTTAAAGGTACATCCTCTTCCCAATGGGTAAAATAATCGGTTGTAGTAATTATGTACTTGTGTTGCATAGAAGAGGGGGGGTTTATTGGTCGTACTATCTCAATACCCTATTGTTGAAAAGGTCTTTCTACTGAAACAGGTTGTAAAGGAAACGCATGCTTCTTAACTCTTCCTACAACAAGTTGACATTCCTCGCATTTCCTAACAAAAGCATAAGAATATTGAAATAAAGTAGGCCAATAATAGCTAGCCCTAAGAATCTTATGTGCTGTAGTTTCTCCACCAAATTGACCACCTTCTGGTCCAAAATGTATTCCTTTCAAAATCACTTATATTTCATCTTTGTCTAGGCATCGAAGTAAAACACCGTCTGAATTTCTCCTAAAAAAGATGTTATCAATTCGTAAATAAGGAGCAGATTTCAATCTTAGTGCTCTCCCTTTCCTTGGTTCAAGATAATCAGGAGCAGCTCCTATTTAAAGCAATGTCCTTAAATCTGTGTACCAAGAATCCTGTGGCGTAGGATAAAATTATATTTCCTGAGTTAGTAAGAATTCATCCATGACAACTTCGAAAGTACTATTAGGCAGATGAGTTGCTTTAGCAGCAAGTTTACATAATCCTTGACCCTTGACTAGTGTTGAATGTTTAATTTCCAAGTCATACTCTTGAAGAGATCTAGGATGAAGAGATGTCATCCTAGATCTTTCTATACTAACAAATTTCTGACTGAAGGGTAAGAAACTATCACTTTCGTTCTAGATTTCAATAAATACGGACGAAAGTGTTTGACAGCTTTGAAAACAGAAAAAGATTGCTTATCAACCTCATGGTATTTAAGGTCAACACCTTTAAAATTTGAGCTCATAAAAGAAATTGGCACTTCACTATTTTTCTGATTTAGCTGAGTTAAAACTATTGCATATGATATGTCAGAAGTGAAGGTATACAATATGAAATCTTTGTTAAAATTTGGGTTTAAAAGACTAGGAGCTTCCGAAATGGATTCTAAAATTCTCTGAAAAGATTCTTTTTCAATTTGTCCCCAGTTAAAACTAGCATCCTTTTTAATCATTTTTTGCAAAGGACGGATGATTTCAGAAAAACTAGGGATAAATATCCTGACAAAGTTTATTTTACCAAGAAATGATTGCATTTCTTTTTTGCTAGAAGGATAAGTTATTTTTGAGATAGCTTGGCTTCATTCAGGATCAATCATGATCCCATGTTTTGAAACCACACATCCTAATAAAATACCTTTCGAAACAACAAATATTGTTTTCTTTGGATTTAAGGACACTCTGAATTTTCTACAACGTTCAAATACCTTTCTAAGATGATTAATATGATCATGTTGACATTTAGAATATAGAGTAACACCATCTAAATAGACAACTACTGAATGATTAATTAAGCCTCTAAAAGCAATATCCATTTCCCTTTTAAAAGTTTCCCCAACATTGATTAACTGAAAGGGCGTCTTTTTGTAAGCGTATGTTCCCCATGGAGTTCTAAAAGCTGTTTTCAATTGATCATCTGAGGACACCAATATTTGGTTGTATCCTGAGAAACCATCAAGAAGTGATAGTATCTCAGACGTAGAAACTTTCTGAAGGATTTGTTCCATGGGAGGAACTGGGTAATTATCCTTTTCAAAAGACTTATTAAGATTTCTAAGATCAATGCATAGTCTAATATCACCATTTTTCTTCCTAACTGGAACTAAGTTAGCTACCCACTGATTATGCTGAATAGGAAAAATAATTCTGGAAACTAACAGTTTATTTAGTTCCTTCTTAATTGCTTGTTCTAGTGACGGATGATATTTCCTAAGTTTTTGTTGAAAACGTTTGGACTCTTGTTTTATTGGAATAATCTGTTGCATGACTTGTGGATTGAAAGTTTTCAAATCATCATATGTCCATGCAAAGACATCCTTAAATTCCTTAAATAATTTTATGAATGTTGATTTCTCTGTAGGAGTGCAATCTATTCCTAGATTTACAATTTGAGGATTCAGTTCCATTCCTAAATTTATGGTTTCATATTTCATTTGTGAGCTATTGGTTTTACAATTAGGAATATAACTAAATTTATCTTGAAGATCAAAAAAAATTCTAATCTCAAAACTGAGTTAGGAATCAGTTTTACCTTCTCAAAATCTTTTTCAATTGAACAAAAATCATTTATTACCAAAAAATCCGGCATATTTTCGTCATGTGTAACTTCATTAATGGCTGAATCTTTAAAAGTATCATCATTTGTTAGGAAATTCAGCACCTGCACATCATTATCAAAAACACGCCAGTTAAAGATATTATCTGGTATAGAAGGCCTAAAAATCAATTCAACTGAAAAGAAATATGGTGTGAAATTTTCTGATGGAATTAGTTTTGATGCTACATTCGCTAATAAATTTGCCTTTTGGTTCTGAAATCTTGGAACTGACATTATATTAAATGCATAAAAATGTGAAATGAGATTCCATACCTCTCATTGATAATTCTGCAAATGTTCATAACTGCAATGAATAGAGTTACAGACTTGCCTAATGATAATTTCAGAATCTCCATATGCAATTAGCACTTTAATATCCAAATCAATTGCTTTCTTCAGACCCTGAATTAGAGCTTCATATTCCACGGTATTGTTTGTACAATTAAATTCAAGCCTACAAGCTATACATGTTTTATTTCCTTTAGGGTCAATTAACTGGCAACTAGCTCCTGCTCCTTCTTTAGACTTTGCCCCATCAAAATATAAAGTCCAAGTAGAACTATTAACAACTACTTTACTTTCGATAATATTTACAATATTGTGACTATCTACATCATTTGCAATTTCCTTTAATGAAGAATCATGGGAAATGGTTGTAACATTAAGAATTTCTGATTGTTGTTTATTGTCAGAGAAAATAGAATTTTCAGATTTAAAATTACCAAACCCAAGTTCATACATGTAATTCCCCATAATGGAATTTGAAAATAAAACCAGTTCACTAGGATCATGTAATTCTGTCACAGTATGTTTCATATATCTTTATCTGTTTATCTTAATTTGATTTGACTTTCCATTCTTAGGTAACCATAAAGTTGACCAGTCTGTAGAAAAGACTCCATTCAATTGTTGAGACCAATCCCTACTAAAAAACAACCCATACGCGTCAGGAATATCTGGCAACCACAATGTCTATAATTTGAAAAACGGAAGGGTTACAAGCAATCCTGACTAGAACATATTTCATATCTCCTACAACCCTCACATTTGTTCTATCCAATTGAGTAATTTGTGAATTTAATGGAACATAGTTTCCATTCAACCTTTTGCATATAGACAAAGGCATTACATTGGAAGATGCCCCGAAATCAACCATGCAATTATGAACATTCCTATTAAAAATATCGAAGGTAAGAAGGAATGGAGGAGTTGTTTATTTTGAATTTTTCCCTATTAGAAAAGATTTATCAGCTAATGACTTTCCTTTATCAGTTGATGTTAAATCATTATTAGAATTGTTAGCAGCTACACTTTGTTTAGCATTAGGAATTATTGAACTCATGGCAGGATTTATAATAGGACTATTAGTCATTGGGTAAATTTGAAGAGAATCATACATACTAACATTTGCACGTGTCTTCTTTAAATATTCAATTATGTCATATTGTAAATCCAACTTTGGAGTATTTTGAGTAGGATGAGCAATCCTCGCAGATTCAGTCTGTTTGCCAGATTGAGTCTGTTTATTGGGTTGTGAATTATTGTTATCGTTACTTGGGGTAGAACTTGATGATGCTCCAGGAGTATTTGCAAATGTTCTACTATGAATATTATAGGCATGTTGTCCTGAAGGAGGACTTTTACCTTCATAATCTATTACAAGACTGTCCCAAAAATTTCCACTGACTTGTTGAGGTTCTTCCAATTCTTTTTCATTTTCAGATTCCTCTTCCTCTTCATTTTCAGCAGTTTCTTGATTTGAGGGAGTTTTAGATAAAGATAAGAAAACACGAATAGTATTAAAATTTCTTCATTTACTGCTATATCAAGTGGTGTACTTGTTTTATTATTAGTGTTAGGATTCTGTCTAAACTGATTTCTAAAATATCCTCTATAGGAGGAAGCTTCAGAATTAGTTTTTTTTAATCCTACAACTTCATTATTTAATGCCCGAATAACGTTCTGTAGCTTATCTACATCAAATGCCTTATCCTTTTCCGAATTAGGTATTTCGATCTTCCTACGAGGAAAAGTATTAGCTTTTCCACTTCTATCTAGTTCATAGGACATAGAATCCTTATCAACTTTAATGGCTTCCTCAAAAGTTTCTACAAGAGTTGTTTTACTAGCTTTCTTAACAAACATCCTAGGATATTTTGGTAAGGCTGAAGTATAGTTTTCTATGATTATATCCTTGGGTGGTTGAGAAGCAACAAGAATTTTATTTTTTAGTGCAAGAAATATCTGATTAAAATCTTTAATTATTTCTTTGGGTTCCATTTGAATCCGAGATAACTCAAAGGATAAAAGAGCAGGTGTTTAATCCTCCCCAAATTTATCTAAGAAAGCTTTATTGAATTCAGCCCAATTTGTGATTGATCCTTGGACTAACAAAAAGTACAAAGTAGATGCTTTCCGTTCAAAAGTTAAAGGGAACAACCGACAAACTGCGTCTTCATGCTGAATGTTCATTTTTTGAACAACTAACATAAATTTGTCTACATGCACCTCTGCAGGATCTTTGTTATCTAGATTAAACTTCGGAATAATTTTATCTGAATGTTTGGGCAGAGGATGTTGTACACCAAGCATAACTACAACAGTTTTTCTTAACCAAGGAAGTTCTGGATTGGGTGGAGGATTAGGTGGAGGATTACCTCCTCCTCCTATAGGTAAGTTTCCAACCATTGAAATTCCTTCGGAATCTGAAGAACTCCCTAAATTAGATGACCTTGGACTATCAGATGGTGATTCTAGAGGAGAAGGTGGCTGATCAAAAACACCTACAAAATTCAATCTTCTAGCAGTATTTGTTCGAGTAGTTTCTCTCTGATGACTTCTAACTTGATAACATGGAGTGCTATCAGCTTCTACTAAATCTTGAGTAACTATATTCAATTGAGGATTATGTCTTTGTTGTCTCGGGAGACCATAGTCTATTGGAGTTAAACCAAGTTGATGAGCATATGCTCTCATAAGAATATAGCGTGATTCTTCTAAAGTTTGAGTACTCTGTTTAGGATTCAATGGAGATGTAATGTGATCACACTCAAGGATGCTCCTAACTGTTTCTATGAATGGTGATCTACTCACTTTAGATTCTAACGAATTTTTTTGACTTGTTGAAGTTTTATCATTAGTTCTACCTCCAATTAATCATTAACTGTCCCTCCTTCTAGCGCCATTTGTTGGCTGAAATTTTTGACTTGGCCAACTTAAGGAGATTAATCCCACACAAGTTGCTTAGAGCACCTCCCAATGTGTTTGAAATGGAAAAATCTTGTAGGTTATGGTCCTGCTGCCAACTGAATTTTTCTCTTAAGGAGAATTTAAAATTCAGTAAAAATTTATCCTAATCTTATTACTACCTAAATAAACCCTAGAATTAGTTTTCTAAGATCTAAGTTATCCTAAAATGCTTTCTTAAGGAAAGTCTTCATTTTTTTTAGAGTTTTACTTCAAATATTTTAACTTAAAGATTATTTTAGGTTTTACCAAATTAATCTAATTCTATTTAACAACTATTAAATATAAACTAAAATTTAAAAATAAACTACACTAAGACTAAAATTAACTAGCTATCCTATCTCGGCTGAGAGCAACTTGAAAGCTAAATTAATTATAAATTAATGATTCAAATAAACAAAGAGATAGACAATAAATATTTAAATGAAAATATTTAAATCATTATCATAAAATCACTCTGCTGTATATGCACAACAATAGAAAATTAAAATAGATAACTACTTTAAATTTCTTTGTGATGTTCTATTAATTAAAAACTAATAATCAATACCAAATATTTGAATAAAAAGATGATATTTATTCATGAAAAACATTGTAAAAATACAAATTAAATCAAACATAAATATGAAATATTTATATTACCAAATTCCAAATCTCAATACAATATTGATTAATTAAACTCAATAATATTCTCATTCAAACATTAATATTGTGTAAACAGAGTACTATTTTGGATAATAAATACAATCATAACACAATATAATTGCATAAAAGCATAATGAGAAAACGATATACCGAAATATCTATATATGTATATTAAGTTTTCAAAAATAGTAATAGATAGTGATACCAGTTTGAGAACTCAGGTCACAATCCTTCCCCGAAGGCAAAACTTCAGCAAAGAGATTAAAACTAGAACTGAAATTATATTTCAAATAATTCTATTTCTCTGATACTCCATCAACCCCTGTATAATCAGTCTTTCATAGTTTTATAAGAAGGCCCAATAACTACCTCTCCTATTTCTATGTAACTAGAATTAAAAACAAACTATCAAGTCTACCCCATCGAACATCTAGAAACTAGGACATTAACTATAATTTTCCTCATTAGTGCACTTGGCATTTTAACTGTGAAATTGATAATTGCTTTCTTATCTATGAATGTCGACTTATCCATGTAGCAATTGTTGTTTGACATATGGAATCTAGATAATTCCAGCTCGAAAATTGCTTCATCATTTGTTGGAAAAATGAAAGAAAAGAACACCACCAAAATCGAGGATCCATATGACACTTGCAAAATCAATTAACTATGCATGAGTTTTATCATAAATATTAAAACTGAAATAACAATTTAAATTAAATGATATGCAATGCCTAAAGAATCTATGATTCTGTGGGTATGCCAATTACATGTTCATCAATAATAACAATTTTAAGGTGCACTTCTGAGTTTAATAACTCGACGAGCCTCGGACAATTTAGCCCTTAATTTTATACTTTCCATTTTATGTTGTTCTTCTTGTTTCAAAAGCTTCCTGTTACCAGTAATCCAGGATTCTTTTAGAGTTTTCAACTTGTCCATTTTCTACTTTAAATCCTGCCACTGTTTTATCCAAGTTAATAATTCACTCCTTAAGTTCTGCACTTTATCCTTCAACACAATGGAATTCGATTCCACTGTTTCTAGTTTTCCTTTTAGTTGTCTAATTTGTTGTTTCAATTTTATATATTTCACAGTATTCCCCAGCGTCTACTTAGATGAAGAATCATTATTCAAGGCAGACCCTAACTTGATTTCTTTATCGTTTAGTAGAATTGATGATTGATTTTCATTATAATCATTATTCGAAGACACAACGGGATTATCCATTTTTTCTTCACACTCCTATGAGGATGGTTCTACTGAACCATAATGCTCTTCCTCACTTAAAATTTCGATAAATGGCAAATTTTGGCCATGAACCGGTTCTTTTGAAGTGGAAGGTTTCATGGTTCTAGTAATTCTGCGTAAATCCATCCCTGTAATGGGGAATTCTGATAAAGTTGATTCACCATCGAATTTCACCTTTCCTTTGTTTAACAATTTTGATTTTTCCCTTTCATTTAAAGATACAGTATGAGGATCTTCGTACAAAGTCGAGACCACTGGGTTTTCAAACTTTAAAGGAAGGGTTTCTACCGTATGCCCTGGATTATCCTTTGTTGGCATATTAAATTTAGATGTTTCAACATATTTTGACTTCGAATTGGATTTAGTTTGAGGAAAATGTTTACGTTTTCTACAGGTTTTTGGACATTGAGTGGGCCAATACTGGGTTAATCCAAACTTTTTTGCATTCAAAAATTTATCCCAAGACCTACCAATGCGATTTAACTGGTACTAAAATAAGATTTTAAGGAGACCATGATGAAAAAGACTTTGTTCTATATCTCCAACAATATTCTGTACAGTATGAGCCATTTTCCTAAGAATCTCGAGTAGAAAGAAAGGTAAATTGATTTTTCTACCTTTTAAGGCCATCAACAACCGTAAATGATAGTAATGTGTATGGGAGTAGTAGCCATCGTAGGTAACATACCTGATTAAAATTTCAAAACAAGCCTTCCATTGTGGTTTCAAAAATTTAACAGAAATGCCTCTTCCAAGATCCGAACCCTCTGGTAATGGTAAGAGAAACATTTCACACTTCTTCTTATTGACCTTCTTACCTTTGAACCAATGCTCACCAACTTGAGGAAGCTTAGTAGCTTTAGCAATTATATCCTCATTCAAAACCAGCTGAAAATCCCCAATTTGAGCTACATCATTCTTCAATGACAAAGCGAATTATCTGGTTATTCCCACATGATGACCACTAAAACATTTAAAAAATGAACCCCATCCTATCTGATCAAACAATGCGGCTTCTCTTAGGTTTGATTCAACCAACTCAGGGCCTAAAATCTCAAAGTGATTCAAGGGTGCCATTTCCACTCTACAAAGGTTTCGATTAGGGTTTGGGATGAAGGGATGCGTGAATATAGATGGTATTGGAATCCATGTGAATGGCATAATGTAAAATATCACATCATAACCCAGTTCATTTGAGAAGAAAACTGAAACCCTAAATCTAATTTTAGTAACCATAGTTTCAGCGTAATGGAAACTAGTTCTGAAATTCTGTTTCTTTGAAAATAGAGAGCACCAAGCTAACCAAATCATTATGCAATGATTCCCGACAACCATTATCTGATTTCAGGATTTGTTCTCCCAACAAAGTGAATTCGAGGTTAAAATCATAAAAACTAAGATTTGAAAATGATAACCCTGTACGTAAAGATTTATAAGAATCATTTTGAAATGACAAAATTAACACACAACGTTACATGTGTCTGATTATGAGATTTCATATTTAATCCCAATGTGTTAGAATGATGACCCCAAAATCGACAGAACTCACCATTTAATAGATAATTATTTTTCATTGAAATTCTTGTTAATTTGTGATGTAAAAATTAACAGGTGTAAGGATGTATAGGTCCGTGTCATAGTGATTCTCTTCCAGCTCTTAACCCTTGCTATGAAAAGTCTAATACGTGGAGGTTAGATGTAACATCAATCTACACAATAGGAAATCATATGTTTACAAATTATTATGGTGTATAAATGATATCATCAATAATAATCAACAAGTAAATCTTTCCAACATAAATTCATCAAAAGTACTAACTTGGAATATCAACTTGTTGATTATTAGAATTAACATTCATAAGCCATATAAATGTTGATTAGAAAACATGATACCAAGCCAACCTTTTAGATCAGAATCAATTTCGATTTATCATTAGAAGCATAGATAAAGGATTCTAATCAAAATTTCAAAAATAAAATAAAGGCAAGATCTTTCTATTATAATTATATAGGGCAAATTTTGTTTATTTACACATTATATGAGACATAAGTTATAGAAGTTTGTAATGATAAAAATGTTCAACAAACATATAAATTTTTTGATATAGTATAAATTAGCCAACCTTACATATATGTTTGAACATTTTTGTTTGATATATAACACTATGTCAAATATTTGAAGCCAAGTATTAGAAAAGAAATTTTAATAAATACAAGGGTTATGAATCACTTAAGCTAATTATTTCTTACCAAATAATATAAAGAAGCATTTCATTTATATGAATAATAGATGATCATGGAATAATGAGAATGAATGTAATAGTTGCAAAAAATGAAAGACTTAGCTTGATTCAAAGTGTTTCCTAAACTACCTCTTGGCCTCTAACTCTTCCTTTATTGAGAGTACCTTCAGAATCGAAGATTATGAAGACACTCTTATATAATATAGAAGTGTACTAATCAATTTTGCTCAACAAAGTAGAAAAATTTGACAGGGTTGTTTCCTACCAACAAGTCCCAGACTGAGCTTTCTTAGTAACTGACCAGGTGCCCCCATTCAAAGAATGGAAATAGCCCTTATATCTGATCAAGTGGGAACACATCCCTCAATCACATCAAAATGGCCATGCACTCATATATGATCATGTGAGAACACATCCCACAGTCATATCAGAATGGCTCACCACTCATATCTGACATGGAAGGAACCAATCCTCTAACCATGACAGAATGGATCAACCCTTACATCTGACGATGGAAAGAACCAATCCTCTCACCATGTCAGAATGGATCACGGACTCATCACTTCCCTTTGGAGGGAATCTTGATCTAGAGAACACCATGCTTCTTCCTGAAGTATTCAAACTTCACTCGGGCTAATGGCTTTGTCAGCATATCAACTATCTGTTCGTCCATCGCAACATATTAGAGATTCACTGCTCCTCTCTGCACCATATCCCTGATATAGTGATATTTGATCTCGATATGCTTCTACTTGTCATTGAACACCGGGTTCTTTGACTGCTTCACACAAGTCTGGTTTTCACAATATATTCAAGTAGCATCCAACTAGAGATCAAATAAATTAGAGAGTAGCTTCCTTAGTGTTACAGAGAGAAATTCCTATGGCTTGGGGTACCACAACAGACAGCTTGACTCCAGAAATCAATCCTCTCCAATATGCAATAGAAATCAAATATCTAACACTAAAAGATCAGACCTCGTACCTTATTCCAGACGGTTGAAGTAGATCCCCATTGAGCTTTCGAACTTCATCTTGAATTGATAAATCACTTCCTCAATAACAAGTAAACAAGATAAGCATACTCTATATATTGGTGTTAGATCTATTCTAGCATATATAATCAACAATGTATAAACATTTTAAATCATCCATGGATAAAATATTCATTCAAACATACATTATTGGATAGGAAAATATATTTCTATTAATATAAAATCAGAGATTACAATGGATACAACCTCTGTTGGCATGTCTGTGAATCAGAGAAACTAAATCCCCCACTTGGGCCTCCACCACCTCAATCCTCCATCTCTCGATAGCAATCTCACAAGAAAAAGGCAAGCTTGGGAAGAACACAAAAGTGCTCCAAGGTACAAAGGGATGCAGAATCAAGCACAAGTTCTAGCAACAATGGACTATAGTTTCTTTGCTCTCAATTCTGTCATATGACTTCAATGTATCAAAGAGTTCCTTATATATATTTTCAAAGGGGTAATGAAAGGTCGAAACTGAGCGATCTCAAGGAATATGGAATGCCAGGAGTCAAGTGATTCGGATCCATGTCAAGGAAAACTCCACAAGGATTTGGATTTTGCACACATCCCGATGTACACGGTTTTATGGGTCAAACCCACATATATACACGATTAGGGGTTTAAAAGTTGCATGTATTAATTTTCACATGTTTATAGGGATGGTCAAGGAAACATCAAAGGACAAAAAATGGTCCAAGGGGTCTAAGGAGTCTGTAGAGGGACAGGGGAAGGCTATACAAGTGTGATTCACCTGGAGTGGTAAAATCAGCTATAACACTTAGAGATAGTGCCTCACAGCTAGCTGAACAAGATGTGGCATACTTTGCTTCAGCTGTAATCAGTGCCACACATGATTGCTTCCTGCTAAACCAAGAGATCACACTTGATCCCATACTGAAGCAACACCTTGAATTGCTCTTCCTATCGATGGCACTACCTACCCAATTTGAATCAACACAACCCTCCAGGTTAATCTTCTGACTCACCTCATACTTGAGCCCATAATCAACTGTAGCCCTCAGGTACCTCAGAATATGCTTTGCAACAACCAAGTGAACATGTCTCAGATCTGTCAGGAACTGGGTCAAGCTATTCATAGCAAAGAAAATATCTGGTCTCGTGTTCATGAGGTACATCAAGGACACAATCATCTGACGATACATCCTAACATAAACTTCTTTTGATGAAGCATCACTCAATAGCTTCAGGTTTGATGCCATCAGTTTGGTCATGACCTTGTAGTCCATCATCCCAAATCTCTTCAGAATATCGACTGTATATTTCCCTTGACCTAGGGAAATTCCATCTACATTCTGCCATAGCTCCATGCCTAGAAAATAATGCATCATACCCAATTACTTCATTTCGAACTCAGAAGCAAGCTTCCTCTTCACATTAGAAATCAACCCATCCATAACTGTTACAAACAGATCATCTACATACATTAGGAGCATCACTGGGTTTCCATCTTCAACCTTGTTGTAAAGGTTGGAATCTGCTTTACTCTTGGTAAAGCCCAATTTGGATAGAAAGCTGTCAATTCTATCATACCATGTCCTGGGTGCCTGTTTCAAACCATACAGGGCTTTCTTCAATCTACACACATGAGTCCCCCTATCATGTGTCTCAAAACCGAGTGGCTGCTCCACATACACTTCCTATTCCACTACACCATTCAAGAAGGAAGTCTTGACATCCATCTGGTGTATCTTCCATTTCATCACTGTAGCTAGAGAAAGTACTATTCTGATGGAAGTGTATATGGCTACCGGTGCAAAAGTTTCTTCATAATCTATTCCTTCTTTCTGTGAGAAGCCATGAGCCACAAATATTGCTTTATATTTCTCTATGCTGCCATCTGTAGCATGCTTGATCTTGTAAATCCATTTGGAAGTTACAATCGACTTCCCTTTTGGTCTTGGGACAACATCCCAAACATCATTCTTCATGATCGATTGATACTCTTCGATCATAGCATCCTTCCATTCTTTCCTTTCTGCCACTTCTTCATAGTTGGAAGGTTTTTTATTGATGAAATCACATAATAATGCTACATATCCGGAGCAAGACCTGGTCCTCTTTCTTTCTCTGTGATTTTGTTTCATAGCCCCATATCTTTCTGCACCTTGGATAACTTCTCGTACCCAAGCAAGTTTCCTCTTATGAGGATTCTTCTCTTGAGGTGGATCTATAGGTTCTTCAAATTCTCAATCTTCTTCTTGAATTTCTTCGTTCATGGTTGTATCATGAATTCTGGGTGCTTTTATTTCTTCAGAATCTTCAGCATGCCTCTTTCTGGATTTGTTGTAAGCTGAGTCTTTGTTAAATGTCATATCCCTACTGATGTTGATATTCTTAAATCCTAGGAAGTATATTCTGTAATCCTTTGAGCTTTCAGAGTATCCCACAAATATACCCTTCTTTCTTGAAGGATCTAATTTTGTCCTCGTTTCGTTTGGAATGTGTATGTACACTGGACAACTGAATATTCTGAGATGGCTGACTTCTGGTTTCTTGCTGGAAAATACTTCTTTAGGTGTCTTGTTCTCGAGTACTCTATGTGGAGTATGGTTTTGTACATACACCGCTGTTCTAGCAACTTCTGCCCATAGATGCATGGGAATATCTTGATCATGAAGCATTTCTCTTGCATCTTTCATGATAGTTCTATTCTTCCTTTCTACAACCCCATTCTGTTGTGGATTATATGGAGTGTATAACTCCCTTTTAATCCCTGAGTCTTTGTAGAACTCTTTGAATTCATTTGATGTGAATTATCTGCCATTATCTGATCAAAAGGTCTTGATCTTGTTTTCAGTGTGGTTCTCAATTAAGGCTTTGAATTCATTGAATTTGCTGAAAACTTTATCTTTGTTCTTCATGAAGTAAATCCATGTCTTCCTAGAAAAATCATCAATAAAATAAACATAGTATACATACCTCCTTAATGAACTTGATGAAATTGGACCACATACATCGGAGTGGATGATTTCCAAGATTCCTTTTGCCTTGCTCTCGCTACTTGGAAATGTCTTCTTTGTGTTCTTTCCTTTCACACATCCTTTGCAGACTCCATCATGTTTTTCTTGAAATTCGAGAAGACCTTCGACAGCTTTTCTTTCAAGTGGTAGTGCTTTGTAATGCACATGTGTAATCCTTCTATGCCAAAGTTCATTTGGATCTACTATGTCATGGACCAAGGCTTATTTTGGATGGCCCTTCAATTTGTATAGACCTCCCTCTTGTTCCCCAATCGGTACTACACCATTAATAGTCTTTCCCTTTGGCCACATGATAACTTGGCCATCTATAAATGCAACCCTCATGCCTTTTGCATCTAATGAAAATATGGAGAGGAGGTTCTTCTTTAGTCCTGTTACAAACAATACTTCCTTCATTGTCATAGACTTTCCAGAGCCTAGCTTATAGGACGATTCCCCACTACCTTTTATTGGATATTGGTAGTCATCTCCAAGTTTCACCTTGTGTGGTGATTCATGTTCCGATAGTTTCACAAAGGATTGCTTGAATCCTGTCATATGTTTGGAAACTCCACTGTCTATAATCCAATCATTGCTTCCATGTGTAATGTTTCCCGTGAGACCAAAAATCAAAACATATTCTTCATCACTTTCATGTCTGATTCTCTTTGTGAAAGGTTCATCATCCTCTGTAGCATGAGCATGATGTCTTCCCTTGTTTCACCTTTTCTTGTGAGAGAGATTTTTGTTTCTAAGACATTCTCTAGCATAGTGTCCTTTCTCGTCAAATGTATAACATATGATTCTAGACAAATCTTTTCTAGTGTTATCTTTGTGAGAGTGCTTACCTCTGGGATGATGAGAAATTATTTTGGTTTTCTTGGATTGTATCATTAGAGCTTGATCTTCACTTCCCATATTTTCTTCTCGAGCTGCTATTTGAGCTTCTTCTTGAGAGCATTCTTCCCATAGTCTGCTAAACTTGACTAAATTCTTTCTGGCACAGGTTCCTTGAATAAAGGAGTCCCATGATATAGGGAGACCATTCAAGGTGGTCATTACAATCTTTGCATTCTTCACTTCTTCATCTACTGCTTCCAGCTGTTCCTTGATCTGAGAGACCCTTATAAAGTAAGATTGTATGGTCTCTGCATTCTGGATCTTTACATTCTTCAGTTGGTTTCTCAGAGTCATCCTCCGGTTTATGTTCTTCCCTTCAAATAGTTTGGTTAGGGCATCAAACATAGCTTTAGGTGTCTTTATGGAGGACACCTGTGGTATGAGGTGATTCTTGATTGAATCAGCAATAATCCTCTTAGCCATAACCAACTTCTTCTTATGTAGGGCCTTAGCCTCATCTCCCTTTGGAACTTGAACCTCCTCATTGATATAGGAGTCCAACTCATTTTCTTCTAGGACCAGGGAGATCCCATACTTCCAGGCTTGGAAGTTATCATCTCCCTCAAGCTTTTGATCAAGCTTGGTATGATGATACATATTAACTAAGAACCTCAAATGGAAATACAAAAGATTTAGATCTTACCAGGTCAAGATGTTGGATCTGGATTTGGAGCTGAATTTCTGCAGTGCTAGTTCAGGAGTAGATTAGGGTTTGACTTTTCTGGAGTTCTCTCCAACCAAATGTTTTGATCTTGATCTCTAAACTTTGATTTTGAGGAGAATATCAATCGAGTATTGGGATCACTAAAAAATTCCACTTCTGTGGAAAGCCCTAATTTTCAGTAGTAGTTTCGGGTCAAAAACTGAAAATGCTCAGAATCAGATTCTGCTTTGACAGAAAGATGCGCCCTAGGGAGGAGTGTCAGCCCAACCTTCTTTTGCTGAAAATATGTGGAGAGAGATCCAAAAATTAGGAATACCTAGTTTTCGCTGTTGCATAGTGTCTTATTCTCAGGTTAGCTCTGATACCATGTTAGATTTTTAACATTAAGATAGCATTATATTAGGATCTTTAACTGAGAAAATAACAAGCACAAAAATCAAACACAAGAGACAAAGAACAAGGTGTTTTTCCTCGTGGAAACCATAAATGGAGAAAACCTCACAACTTCCTCAGAGATAGAATCAGTACCAAAAGTAAAACCCCAAAACAGTAAGATGATCTCCCGACAATAGTAGCCTCTTTCTTTCTAGCCCCAGTAGCTTATTATTCCTCATCTATGCCATACAAGTGAGTGTGAGTGAGTGTGTGATAAATAGAGAGACTTAGTCTCTATTTATACTAATTCTCGAGTTGACAATAACTCACTAGGGCTGACTTCACTAGGAGAGTCTAATAACCCTAGTGCCACGAAACTGTGGGGACTTTAACCCTTCATCAATAGGAGGGTTACCCACAATGACTTGACATGACTTATTTACATTATTGAATCTCTCGATAGGAACATCGGGGCATGACATGACTCAAATACATTATAGACACATCTCAGAATAAACATTTGGGCATAATACATAAGATATATGGATGAATACATTCCAAACTTACAAATACATTAACACATACTATTGAAAATTCCCCTCAGTTAATTGCGAGATGGCATGCCAAAATTTTTCCTTTAGTACAGAATCAGAACCAGTTCCAGGAATAGAATCAAATACAGAACCAGCAACAACTGTAGAATCAAGGTCAGCCCCAAATTCTAGTTTAAAATCAGAATATCAATCATCCTATGAATGCACTGGTGAACCAGAATATGCCTATGAATCAATCTCCACCACAAAACCAAAATCAAGGGTTGATGGTTGCGACCATTCTCACAGAACCGTGAACAGAGGATGTTGATGTTAGAATTGTTACTCAAGGAGGTGCTATGATTGGATAAGACTAACCACGACCACAAGTATGACTAGCTAGAAATAAGAAAGCACAATTTGATATCGTGACTGAGAGAGATTCCTTTTTCGAGGCTTGCGAGGCACTTGGAAGAAATCATGGTAAGACATCCATTTTTGGCATTCCTTTTTCTTTTGATTCTTCATTAGAAGCTAGACCATTGCAGCAGTATGATACCTTACAACAATTCTTTGAGATTTGTTTATCCCTGGCAAGAGATCCCAATTCTCTAGTTGATATTGAGAAGTTGTTGCACCATCCAGAATGGCCCGCCCAACACTTACATCTTTCATTCTCAAAGAATGGCTCTCAGCTCTAGGCTGAGTGTCAATCCCAGAATGAAACAAATTCCTAGTAACTGAAAAGGTGCCTTCATTCTCCTAGAGAATGGCCTCTCAATACTAAGCTGAGATTCAGTGACAGACTGAATCAATTTCCTGGTCACTGACCAGGTGCCTCCACTCTCCTAGAGAATGGCTTCTCAGCACTAATTTGAGCTTTAGTCCTGGACTAAATCAAATTTCTTGGTAACTAACTAGGTGCCTCCATTCTCCCAGAGAATGGCTTCTCAGCACTAAGCTGAGCTTCAGTCCCAGATTGAATCAATTTCCTAGTAACGGACCAGATGCCTCCATTCTCCCATAGAATGTATTCTCAGTACTAAGCTGAGATTTAGTCCTGGACTGAATCGAATTTCCTGGTAATTGACCAAATGCCTCCATTCTACTAGAGAATTGCTTCTCAGCACTAATCTAAGCTTCAGTCCCAGACTGAATCAATTTCCTAGTAACTGACTAGGTGCCTCTATTCTCCCAGAAAATGGCCTTCAATACTTATATTTGACCATGGAAGGAACCAATCCTGTTTCCATGTCAGAAAGGCACAACAATTACATCTGATAATGGAAGGAAGCAATCCTATCACCATGTTAGAAAGGCACATGAAATCATCACTTCCCCTTGGAAGGAACCTTGATCTAGAGAACACCAAGCTTCTCCTTGAAGTACTCAAACTTCACACTGGCTATTTCTAGCATAGAATCACATCAGGGATGATTATGTCCAAGGATAACTTGCGAGCTTCTCCAGGACTGATTACATTCGAGGACAACCTATAGGACCATTTACATCTGAGCAACCTACGAGATTTGCCAGGATTTATGCTTAGACAACCTATCTCACCTGCTATGCTAGAACTCCTTCCTTTGAAAGATCTCGATCTGGATCAGAAACTGGAGCTTCACTGCTCCTCTTTGCATGATACAAAAAATGCAAGTCATATCAATCAAATCAAATCGTAGTTTTCAAAAGAAACATACTACATCCAAAATAGCAAGTGGAAACATCTTTTGCCTCAAATGTACTCAGTGCCATGTAGGACTCTATCTTGCCAAACCAAGAGATTACACCTGATCTCATACTGAAGTAGCACCTCAAATTTCTCTTCATATCAATGGAACTGCCTACCCAATACGAATCCATATAACCCTCCAAGTTAATCTTCTGATTCATATCATACTTGAGCCCATACTCAACTGTACCCTTCAGGTACCTCACTACATGCTTTGCAACCATCAAGTGAACATGTCTTAATGTGTTCACAACAAAGCAAATATCTGTTCTCATATTTGTTAGGTACATCAAGGAACAAATCATCTGACGATACATCGTGGCATCAACCGTCTCTAATGAAGCAACACTCGACACTTTTAGGTTCGATGCCATAGGTGTAATCATGGCCTTGCAGTCCATTATCCTAAACCTATTCAGGATCTCTACTACATAATTCCCTTGTCCCAGGGAGATTCCATTTGCATTTTTCCACACCTCCATGCCTAGCAAGTAGTGCATCATATCCAAGTCCTTCATCTCAAACTCAAAAGCAAGTCTCCTTCTTGCAACTTTAATGAGTTCCTCTTTTCTGTCAGGAACAAGTCATTGACATATAATAGGAGCATCACTAGTATTCCAACTTCAACCTTGAAGTAAAGGTTGGAATCCACTTTTCTCTTAGTAAAGCCTAAAGCCATCAGTAACCTGTCCATCTTATCATACCATGTCGAACCTAAGGATCTTCTACAGTCACTCCCTTTCAACTGGAGCATCATACTCCCTCTATCTTTCGTACTCTATGCACTAAAACATTCTATACCAAAGTGACAAGTAGCTTTCTCTACTACTATTATTCTATGTATCCATCTAGGGTCATCGGATACCAATATCCTCTATCTTGAACCTTTTCAAAAGTTCTTCTTGCACCCATCTGTGAGCTTGCAATCCTCTATAGGCTTTCATCTTCAACCTTGTAGCAAAGGTTAATATCTACATCACTATATGTATTCTTCAAGCTCCTCATGTATGTGTTATCCCATGGCTGTCTTCTAAGCTCGTACAAGGCCTTCTTTAATTTGCACACATGAGTCTTCTTGTCATGTGTCTTGAATTCCAATGGCTGTAAATGTCTCTTCATAGTTTATGCCTTCCTTCCATGAGAAGCCTCATGCTATGAATATTGCCTTGTATCCCATGATGTTTCCATCTACTGCATGTTGGATCTTGTAGATCCATATGGAACACATTACGGACTTCCCTTCAGGTCTCAATACTGCATCCTAGATATCATTCTTCTTGAACTAGTACTCTCCTTCCCTTTCTTCTTGGCTACTTCTTCATAGCTGGAAGGGTCTGCATCAATGATGTCACTCAATAGTGTCACATAACTGCACTGTGTTTGTAGCCTCTTGAATTCTTTGAAAGTATCATCATATTCATCTTTATCTAGGATTATTTCTTAAATTGTCATCACTTGTTCTTCAGAACAAGTCTCATCCTTCTTTTCTTGTAGGTGATTGTACGCGATCTTTCCTACAAGTCAAATGCATTTGTATGGTTAGAAACATTTCATAAGGCATATTCATAATGGAAAATTATTATGCATAAATATATGATCATGCAACTATTTTAGCCAATACAACATTCATCCATATCTCACAGAAACTTTCTAGATGCCCTCCATCTCTACTAGGACAACATTGAGATTGTGCACTAATCCAATATGTCAGCAAAGATGTTTCATTCTATATAAGTAGCAATGGAGAGTTGTATAGCACCATGAGCTACTTACCCATCACATGTGTATTATTAGTATTCTATCATTAATGAAAACTTTCTATCATGCATAATACATCAACTGAATATAAACAAATGCATAACAAAAAAATATCATGAAATGAAAATTGAATACTTGTCTTTATTTGTTTTGTGGGTAGACTCCTTCTTGAGCCTTCAGCATCATCATATTCTTCATTCATCATTTCTTATCCAAATGCTAAGATGGATAAGAGGTTCTTTAAGAGTTGAGTCCTTTGTATTCCTCATCGCTTGAGGGATCTTCTTTTGATGGTGAGATCTTGATCTACAGTTGCCCCCACCATCTCTTCTCTTATTATGAGTCGAGCTTCTTCTTCTTCCGAGAGTCTGCTGAAAGTAATCACTTCCTTTTGGCACACATTCCTCAAGTGAATGAATCCCATGATCCTGGGAGGCCATTCAAGGTAGTTATCACAACTTCTGCATTCTCCACTTCATCTTCTACTGCTACAAGTTTTTCTTTGATTTGAGAGACCCTTGTAAAGTATGACTGTATGGGCTGTACATTCTAGATCTTCACATTCTTCAACTGGTTTCTTAAAGTCATCTTCTGATTTATGTTCTTCCCTTCAAATAGCTTGGTTAAGGAATCAAACATCTCTTTAGGTTTCTTTAGTGAAGACACTTATGGTATAAGATGATCCTTGATTGAATCAGCAATGATCTTCTTGGCATTGACCAAGTTCTTCTTGTGTAAGGATCTTAGCCTCATCTCCATCTGGAACTTGAACCTCTCCACTTATGTAGGTGTCCAATTCATTTTCTTCAGGAACTAGTGAGATCCAATACTTCCATGCTTGGAATTTGTCAGCTTCACCAAGCTTGTCATCAAGCTGGTGTGATTAGTCATTTATAAATGAGAACCTCAAATGTAAATAGAAAAATATTAGATCTTACCGATTTGAGGTGTCCAACATGGTTCTAGAGCTAGATGATCTAGGGTTTGTCAGAGAAACCCTGATTTTAAAAACTTGGAATCTTTCATATTTGATTGGATAGAAATATACACCTCTTCAAGGTGAGCTATCCAATGTACTCCTTTTCTGAAAACAGTTGGGGGAAGCTCCCGGAATAGGAATCCCTAGTTTCCCAATTTCTACTGCATAAATGCCTGATATTGTTTCTATGGTATCCCTAAAAGTACTACTCCTCTATGTCTAAATATTTGGTCTATGGTAGCCTTGTATTTCCTCTTTCCACTTCCGCAGGTCTGAACAGAATTGGATTCCCCAATTGAGTCTTATGGTCATTTTCCCAAGGTGACCTATTTTAGGACTGTTCAGAAGAGATATCTTGTACAGACTGGCATGTGTCATTGGTTCATATTCTGGGTCTGAAACTTTTACCATCAAAATTACAGTCCTTTCCCTTTCTATAACATCTTGAGAAATTTCAGTTCAACCTTCGTATCCCACGATATAGAAATTATCCCTAGGTGTCGTATTTAGGGATGAATTGTGGGAGAGGATGGAACCCTAACTTGGAGGAGTCATGTCTCCTAGAATATAGCGAATATGAAGATGAAACTTGGGAAACGTGTACATCAGGAATTTATCTTCGACCTGTTAAAGTTTTGGCACCTAATCCTTCTCCAATCTCAAGATATAATGAATCTACCAAAACTATTAGTTTCAGTATTTTAGGGTTTTTCAAGCCCAGGGTCAAACTAGGGTTTTAGTTTCCTGTAGTTTCACCCAACCAAAAATCTTGACCCAGGTCTCTAAACATTGATTTTGATGAGGATAGAAATCCTATGCTAGGATCACTCAAAAATTCCTCTTCTATAAAAAGCCCTAATTTCCTGGACCAAAAACTGAAAATGTCGAGAATCAAATTCTGCTTTGATAGAAAGATGCGCCCTTCAATGGAGAGTTATACTACCCTTTTTTTGTTGATGGATTGTGGAGAGAGACCCAAAAGTAAGATTCACTAGCTTCTGTAGCTGCACAATGTCTTCTTCTCAGGTTAGCTCTGATACCATGTTAGATTTTTATAATTTAAGCAATATGATCTTAGGATCTTATCTGAGAGAATAACATGCACAACAATAATCACAAGAGATAAGAGACACAACGAATTTTCCTCATGGAAAACATAAAGGAGAAAACCCCACAACTTCCTCAGATATAGAATGAGCACCAATGGAAGCAGTAAAACCCATAGACAGAAAAGATGATCTCCAACAGTTGTTATCTCTCTCTCTCACTTGAGAGAACTTCTCCTCTCTAACACATATGCCCCAGTGAGTGAGTGTTTGTGATAAATAGAGAGCCTCCCTCTCTATTTATATTCTTTTGTTCACTTAATGTCCACTCCAACAAGTCAGCCTCACTTAACAATTACTTATCAAGACCGACTTCTCTAGGAGAGTCTAATAACTTTAGTGCCCCACAACTGTGGGGAATTTACCCTCTGATCAACAAGGAGGGTTAACCTCAATGACTTTACATGACTTGTTTACATTATTAAATCTCTTGATCAAAACATTGGGGCATGACATGACCCAATTACATTACAGATACTTCCTGTAATAAGCATCGGGTTACAATACATAAGATATACAATTGAATTCATTCCAAAGTTACAAATATATCAACAATTTGTGCATACCTTTGGCTTTGTAGATGCCAATGCAGAGGTTAACAATGCACTACAGATCATTCGGGATGTTGTCTTGAAAGTTTTCCTATTTGCATATCATGTAGACTCACATGCACAATACCATATACAATCAATGATGGAATGCTACAACATCTTTGGTGAGCTGAAGGATGATGATGAGTTGTGCAATATTAATATTATGAACACTTAAGGAAGTCGGGATGTCGCAGCACCAGATGTGCCTATTGATCCCATGACTCAACCGCTAAAGCTTAGGAAAGTTAACATTGGGATGGAAGAGAACCCAAAATTTGCAATTATTGGGGACTATTGGGATGAGGAGACCATGGAAAAGATCACAGATCTCTTGCATGAGTTTCAAGATCTGTTCTCGAATTTTTTTTTAGAAATGAAGGGGATATTGGGTGACCTAGGGGAAATGAAAATCCCATTAAAACTAGATGCAAAACTAGTGCGACAGAGGCCATATCATTTGAATCCATGATATAAAGAATGGCTCAAGGATGAACTAAATTGGATTGTAGATGCAGGGATTACTGACCCTATTGAAGAATCAGAATGGATAAGCCCTATGGTAGTCCAAGACAAGAAACTGGTGAAATATGAATTTGTGTCGATCTAAGGAGGTTTAATGATGCTTGCATGCATGATCCCTTTCCGACACTGTTCATAGATGAGGTTCTTGAGGGAGTAGGTGGTCAAGAAATGTATTCTTTCATAAATGTATTTTTTGGGTATCAGCATATCATAATTGCAAAGGATGATCTCCATAAAACAACATTTTTCACCCAATGGGTTTGCTTTCAATACACAATGATGCCCTTTGGGCTAAAGAATGCGCCTACGGTATTGTCTCGGGTTGTTTTCACTGCATTTAAAGATATTATTTAGAAATTTTTGCAAGTATATATGGATGAATGGACAGTCTATGGATTGATCACAGATCACTTGGAAAATTTGTGCTTGATGCTAGAAAGGTGTCGACAACATCAGATCGCATTGAATTCAAAGAAGTCCATCTTCTGTTCACCATTTGGGATAGTGTTGGGTCATATCAGTTGTAAGAAGGGGATTTTGGTGATCCAGAAAATATTATGGTCATTCTGAGCCTACTGCCACCTACAAATACAAAAATGCTTAGAGAAACACTGTGACACATGGGGTACTATCGCAAGTTCATCCACGGTTATGTTGCGATTACTGCCCCCATGGAGAAACTATTAAAGAAGGATGCCACATTCCTATGGAGTGAGGAATGTCAAAACAACTTTGACACATTGAAGGAAAATATGGCTTCAACACCCATACTTGTGTTCCCTTTTTAGGCCAAGGAGTTTCATATCCATGTCGATGCCTCGTTCGTTGCACTAGGAGTGGTACTCGTGCAGCTAGGAGAAGGATATATGGATGACCTGATTACCTTTGTTAGCCGGAATATATCCTTTGCTGAGAAGAATTAAATGACCATAGAAAGAGAGGGGTTGGTGATGGTATATGCACTATAGAAGTTCATGAATTATCTCTTGGGTGGTCACTTCAAAATGTTCACTAACCATTTAGATTTGAAATATCTGGTTAATAATCCTGTGTTGGGGAGGAAGATATGTCACTGGCTACTTCTCTTTTAGGATTTTGATTTCAAAATGATTATAGAGCTAGGACGCTTGAATGTTGTTCCTAATCATCTGTCCTGCATTGAAATAGGTGAAGATCCCACCAATATTGACAATGGATTGTCAGATGCACAGTTGTTTCGAGTTGATATCGCAGATGACCATTATGCACTGATAATTCATTCGTTGGCAACTAGAGTTGTGCCAGAGGAAATGTCAACCAGTGAGAAGAAGCAGTTGGTCCTAAAAACTTCATATTTCTAGTTGATCACTAGGAAATTATACAAAATTGGACCAGAAGGGATCCTATGATGGTGTGTTCGACCTCATGAACAAGGGAAAATTCTGGCAGAATCACATGCAGGTGTTGCAGGTGGATATTATGGAGGATGGGAAACTACGCATAAGGTTCTGCATGTCAGGTTATGGTGTCATACATTACACAATGATGCAGCAGACTATGAGTGAAGTTGCAATGTTTGTCAATGTGTCAGGAAGCCATCGTGATGGTACGAAATGTCACTTGTACCACAAGTAACTTTGCAACCTTTTGATAAATGGGCTGTAGAATTTGTGGGTCCCATAAACCCACCAAGGAAGAGAACAGGTGTGTGGTACATAGTCATTGCGACTTACTATTTGACAAGGTGGGTGAAGGCTGCACCAGTTGTGGATTTCACCGCTGTGACAACAAAAATGTTCATATTTGACAACATTGTGACATGGTTTGGATTCCCTCGGATATTGATGAGCGATCAGGGCTGTCACTTTCTCAACTGCACAGTAAGAGCATTGACAGATGAATTCTAGGTGTGGCATCAGAAAAGTACCCCCATTAGAGGAATTTTGGGGTCTAAAATGGGACTCCTAAGGAAAATAATAAAATAATAGTTAAAATAATAAAATAACAGTTAAAATAATAAAATAATATTGATTAATTTTGGAGGAAGAAAGAAAAAACTACTTTTTGTGTTCGTATTTTCGACATATCTCCCTGTGTTTTTACTCAAATTTCGATCGGGAGAGCTCGTTGGATGTGGAATTTGATTCCACATCCAACGAGTGCCCACACTGCATACTTTTGATGGACCCTGCTACCCCAAAAACAAGAAATACTTGAAAAAACGTGATGATGATGTCATCATCACATTGTTTCAGGTATTTCTTGTTTTTTGGGGTAGCGGGGTCCATCAAAAGTATGCAGTGTGGGTACTCGTTGGATGCAGAATCAAATTCTGCATCCAACGAGCTCTCCCGATCGAAATTTGAGTGAAAACACAATGAGATATGTCAAAAATACGAACAAAAAAAGTAGTTTTTTTTAATGACAAATATGCCAATTCAACCATTATGGTTGACTTATTTTATTGAAATTCTATTGGTTCTTGAATTCCAACTCACAAAAACTTATTTTGGCACGTTTTCTTATAAGGCCCATTTTAGACCCCAAATTTCCTCTAATGATATCATCCATAGGAAACTTCACTGATGAAGGTCTGTAATGCTAATCGCGATGACTAGGATTTAAATATTCTTGCGGTTCTCTGGGCATATCGCATCACTTGCAAGAGGCTGATGGGGTAGACATAAATCAAATTATTATATTGGAAAGAGGCAATCATGCCTATGGAATGCATTTTTCCTAATATGTGCATTGCAGTAGTAACTGGCATGGCCGATGAAGATGCACTTGAGGAGCATGCAACAAATATAGTCCAACTGGAAGAGGACCACTTCATCGTAGGATTCTAGTAGTGAGTCGAGAAGGATCGATAGAAGTTGTGGCATGATCACCATATCAAAAAAAAAAATCCCAAGGATATTTGGTGTTGTTGTATGACAACAAGTTCATGAAGCATCCGGGTAGGTTACAGATGCACTGGTTAGGACCCTATCTTGTTAATTCAATTACCTCTGGGGGTGCAGTTAAACTGGACCAGTTAGATGGAGTGGTGCTGCCAAAGCTAGTGAATGGAAGCCACTAGAATCCCTATAGGATAGGGCTGGAGGTGCGTACTGCCTTAAGCACCATGCAACAAAAAAAACAAAGGATAGGGACAAGTAGCAAGAGGAATGGTGGGCCCACAATTTTGGGTCGTATTAGGTTAGAGGGTTATTGATTCAGTAGTTAATAGCCAGTTAGCCTGGGAAAATGGTTGTGCTAGAATAAGATGGTGTGATAGGAGACAAATTGCTTGTCTATAGTAGGCTGCACTCAGAGGATAGGGCCGGGGCATGCAAACGAGATAGATTTGCATGACAAGGGGTCACCATAGATAGAAATATTGGCTTGTATTGTACGAGAGACTTTGTGATGGTGACTGAATTCCACATAAATACTCAATAATGACGGTGAAAGAGGGAAAAAATGGCATGGTTGATGTCACAGTTAATGATAGCATATCCGAAAGGCAGGGTGATAGAATCGACAACGTATTTAGTACACATATGACTGATTCAATCATAATGATGCCTCGAGTGAGTCATGATGGAATATAAGACAAATTCAGTGTTATAATCTCAGGACTGGTAGTCATATGAACCCCATTAGGAAGTGTTGCACTCAGCAAAATTGCAGAAGAGATGGGTTGATTCGTTGAAGGAATATCTTCTACGTAAGACAATGACGTTTGAAGGGGAAATGCAAACTTCCCTTAATACGGGGAAACCTATGAGTAAGAATGTTGTCTCAGCAGAAATTGATGAACAAGTTGTGAGTTACGTGGGTACCGACTAAGACACCCATGAGGAATCCGAATGGGATCAGAGTTCCTGGCCCATTTGACTAAGTCTATAGGAACAGGGAATTGGTTCCAATTTAGGCAGTACTGGATGTGCTCAAAATAACCAAGTGGGCAGAAGCGAGTTGCACCTAAATGCAAGAAAGGACCAAGCATATAGATGCAGGGCTGTAGATTTCGCTGCCCGACACTTCTTGAAGGGTGAGAGTAGATGGAGAGTGATGTAGTATTCATAGAATTCAAAGCATGATGGCATTGTAGGTTACACAAGTCTATAATTTTGCCAAGGTCTGCTGTGATTGACATTGAAGGAAGTAGTTATAGCCAGTTGCGAGTCGACATAACTAGAAACAGTTGCACATCGGTGCATATGTGACGATTTTTGCTCTTCAGGCCCACAGAGGACACCATGGCCAACTGACATGGCTTTAGGATGAGCCACAAGAGTATGTTGGGGGCCTATTGGAAAGGGGTTGGAGATAGGTGAGTTGCACAACATATAGGATGACGTGCATAGTCACGAGGCACCGTGCAAGGAAAAGATAGTGCGACAGGTGGAAAATAGTCAAATTTTTATATATTTTTATGTCATGTTTGTACTCATTGACCATTTCTTCGGAATATGGGTACTTAGTGGTTAAATTAGTTACAAGTTGTTAGGAGTTAGTTAGAAGTGGCCCTTGAATGTAAAGGCGCAAGCCTATATATAGAGTTAGAATTGCAACTGTGAGAGATACTGAAGTGAGAAGTGATAACAAAGAGCAAGTGAGAGACTAAATATTTTGTTATCCATATGTGAGCTTGTGGGTCGATATTTATCTCACTCTGGAGAAAGACAGCTATTGTTTTGGATTTGTTGCACATAAAGTAATATGATACGATGGATGTTGAGATGAACCACTGTTGTCTTTTATCTTTTCTGTATTTATGTATTGCGATGTCAATGTCTGATGATTTTGTTCTATGAATGAAGAATGTGATACTATTGCAATAAATAGATGAATGAAGCAATCTATTAGATATGTGGTTATACTGATAGATATGTGATGAATACTATGATATCTGATGAAAGGATTTGCTAGATCTGATAGTTATGTTGATAAATTGTTAATGCCCCGATCCTCCTCCTTACTTGCAGAAAGTTGGTTTCGACATCTCTCCCTCGAAAATCTTGGGTGAGACTTCATCTGCTCTATGGGTGTTTCCAGGTAGGATAAAACCTTTCTAGGATGGTGCTCAGGGAGATCGAACTAGTTGGGCATCTATAGAATGAGAACCCCTGTCGATAAGGCTTTGTTGGTGGGTTTGGGCCAACATATGTTGTACATCTACAACATTTTTGATAAATCCTTGCAATTTTAATTATTTAGGTTTATTTGAAGTTGGTTAAGGCAATTGAACTTGATTTACATTTATGTACGTTGAGTAATCATTTTCTTATTATCAATTATACCCTACAACTGCCATGCCTAAATTTGTTCTAATCATTGTTTAAATTTTCTTGAACAATTAGTCTAGAGTCTAGTCACTTCAAACTCACTCATATATTCCTTGAGGGAAGAGAAGAACACTCATATCCAAAACCCTTGTGTTAGTGGAGGCCTTGTATCCATAGGATCTAGTCATCCCAAACAACTCGGGAATAGAATCATCTCTACGGGGATTAATTTGAAGCATTTTTGGTTGGACTATTTCCTTTTGTTGACTACCTTGTAGATATTCCAACAACCTACAAGCCCAGGCCATCAACAGGAACCTAAGAACTTTGCAAAAGACAACACATATGATGATTGGATGAAAGCCATGAATCAAGCATTAGATCAAATTGAGAAGATCCAAACTTGGGAACTAGTTCCAAGACCTGCAAATAAGAATATTGTAGGAACCAAGTAGGTATTCAAAACCAAGTCTACTAAAAATGGAAAAGTGATAAGAAATAAAGCAAGGTTAGTGTCTAAAGGATATGCTCAAGTGGAAGGTATTTATTTTCTAGAAAACTTTGCACCTGTTGCAAGACTTGAAGCAATCATATTTTTTTTGGCATTTTCATGTTATAAAAACTTCAAAGAATATCAAATGGATGTCAAGTATGTGTTTATAAATGGGAAACTAAAAGAGGAATTCCTTATTGAACAACCTGAAGGTTTCCTCCTATCAGAAAACAGAGACTATGTTTGAAAACTAAAAAAGGAACTCTATGGTCTCAAGGAAACCCCAAGAGCATGGTTTTCAAGGATAGATAACTAATTGAATAAAAAATCATATATAGAGGAGCCACTGATATTAATCTCTACATAAATATAGAAGATAAGAATATGATCAATGTTGTTGTTTATATGGATGATATCATTGTTGATTTTCTTTAAATTTCTTAGATGATATCTTAAAACAAATAGTCACTAGAATATCATTGAAAGAAAAACATGCATAGAAACATAAGAACACAAGAACAGGAGAACACAAATATTTTCCTCGGGGAAACCACAACGGAGAAAACCCCACAAAACTTCCTCAATATAGAAATCAACCAGTGCATTGTAAAATCCAGACAACAACTGCTCTCTTCTTCCTAGCGCACTAATCCTTCTCTCTCTTTCTAAGACAGCTTGAGTGAGTGTGTACAAATGGAGAGGATTTCCTCCCTATTTATATTTCTCACTTACTTGAATCCTAACTTAGTAGGGATGACTTCTCTAACTGACTGACCCAACTAGACGACTTATCACCACAAAATAACATTTATTATATTGACACTTGGGCACTACGGAATTGAATTACATTCAGAGGTTTACATTTCTTCTTTCAATGACTCTAACAATACCAAACTCATATCCCCAAGGAGGAATACAATACACCATAGAATATCTTCCAAATTTACAATAATTTAACACTCTCTCTTAACTAGGAAGGTGTTCAACCTCTTCTACAACAATTGTACAACTATCTGGTGAGACTCTATATGTCATAGGAATTTTTGGAACAGTGTCTAACATCTTCATCATCGGTCTCAGCTAGGACATATTTTGTGATCTTCATCTTTTGGGCATCTTCTATTTGTCTTCTACTGTATCATATTCTAGAACATCTTCTGTAGTCTTCGTCTTTCGTATGTTCTTGAACATCTTCTATTTTTATTCTATTGGACCTTCTTCTTGAAGCATCAATATGTAAATATTGAATCATCGTCTGTCTGGATCATCTTCTATCATATCAGTACATGGATACTGAAACATCATCTGTAAATTTATTACCTACAATATATGTGTAAGGATACTAATAATCATCAACAATCATCATTAGCCTATTAGTGCTAAAAACTCAATCAACCAACTGATTAATACTGAATCAAATAGACATTAGAACAATACTGACCACCAAAATCTCAATAATCATCACAGCAACAATAATCATTGACAATCATCATCATAACAAGCATTTCAACAATCATCATGATTTAATAGTATAATAATACTACACCAATGTTCAAGCTTCTCAAAAGTAATCAACAATCATCAACAATCAATAGTATAGAAATACTACAACAATCATCCAACATCTCAACAATCATCAACAATCAACAATATAGACATAATGAGGATACATCTTTCCCTTCACCTTCTTGGAGCATCAACACAGTGATTTATCTGGTAGATCCATCCAAGCATTTTGTCTAACTTACTAACTCTTTCGACCCAACCAAGCCTAGTTAGAAATATGGATCTCCTTGGGGACCAAACAAGCCGTTTCTGGATTACTAACCCTTTCATGCCAAAAAATCCTAGAGAGACATACTAATCCCCCTAGGATCGATGGGCATTTAGTCTAGCTTACTAACCTTTTTGGGCCAAACAAGCCTATCTAGACATATCTAGACTGACCTACTCACAACTACATCCATCATTTGTTGTCACTCTCTCTTTCAAGAGATGTCCTTTTGGACTACACCAAGCTTGTCTCAAAAGTATTCAAACTTTACATGAGCCAGAGACTTAGTCAATACATATTCTACTTGTTCCTCATTGGGAACAGACTTGAACTTTACAGCTCCCTTCTAAACCATATCTCGAATGAAATGATATTTGATTTTGATGTGTTTTCACTTATCATGAAAAACAAGATTCTATGTCATCTTGATACAAATCTAATTATCACAAAGGATATCAATGACATCTATTTCTACATCGAATAATCCTGAAAACATATTTCAAATCCATACTGCTTCGCTACAAGATGAACATGCTGCAATGTATTCTTCCTCTACTATACTAAGTGCAATATTGGTCTTCTTTCTACTAAACCAAGAGATCATGAATGATCCCAAACTCAAACAACATCTTGATGTACTCTTCCTATCTTTGGCACTTTTGTCCCAATCTAAATATTCATATCCATGCAACTTGATTTCTCCACTGGATGTATATCTGAGCCCATAATCTAAAGTTCCCTTTAGATACCTCATCACATGTTTTTCACTAATTAGCTGAATGTGTTTAGGATTCACCATGTACTGACATAAGGTGTTTACTGCAAAACATATATCTGGTCTTGTATTGGTTAGGTACATCAGTGAACCAATAATCTCTTGATATAGAGTGGCATCAATGGCTTCTAAAGTGTCATCATTCAATAGCTTCAAACGGGTAGTCATCGGAGTACTCATAGATTTACAATCTAGCATTCCAAATCTCTTTAATATTTCAATAGTGTATTTTCCTTGATTTAGGAAAATATCATCTGGATGTTTCCATACTTCAATACCTAGAAAGTAGTGCATAATTCCAAGGTCATTCATTTTGAGTTCTTTAGTGAGCCTCTTCTTACATTCGATAATCGACTTATCTTCTCCTGTCATAAATAGATCATCTACATATAGCAGAAAAATTAAAATTCCATCTTAATCAACCATATAGTAAAGGTTGGAGTCTTCTTTACTCTTAGTAAATCCTAAGCTCATCGGGAATCCATTGATCCTTCCATACCATTCTCTAGGTGCTTGCTTCAATCCATACAATTCTTTCTTTAGTCTCCATACATAAGTCTTCTAATCATTGAACTCGAATCCTTGTGGTTGTTTGATATAAAATTCTTCAATTAATCCATTTAGAACTGTCATCTTCATGTCCATTTGATGTAGCTTCCATTTCATGTTGGATTCCAAGGAAATGATAGTTCTTATTGAGGTGTATCTAGCTACTGGGGAAACTGTTTCTTCATAATCAATTCCCTCTTTCTGAGAGAATCCTTGGGCTACAAATATTGCCTTGTATTTTTCTATACTTCCATATTTTGAGTGTTTGGTTTTGAATAACCACTTCAAGGATACCACTGATTTGTCCGTTGATCTAGGTACTACTTCCCACACATCATTATTCATAATGGATTGGTATTCCTTGACGATTGCATCAACCCACTCCTTTTAATTTATTACCTCTTTAAAACAAGTTGGTTCTTTATCGACTGGATCACACATCAAGGCCATATAACTGGGATATCACTTTGGCTTCTTTCTTTCTCAGATGGCACTTTCAAGAGAACCATGTATTTTTGCTTCTTTAATTACTTCATGATCCTAGGCAAGTTCTCTCTTTCAAGAAATCAATTCATTTGGTAAATATTCAGGTAGCTGGGGCTCTATCATATTATGCTCTTCAGGTATCTGGTCTTCTTCTTCAAATCTGACTTCTTTAGGAACTTCAATATTTTTAGGATTTTCATGGTCCTCTTCATATTCCTTGTATTTTATTGATTTTTTGAAAGTTGTATCTTCATCAAATTTAACATCTCTACTAACTTCAATTTGATGGTATCCCGGGATATATATTCGATAAGCTTTTGATTTTTCACTGTATCCTATGGACAATCCTTTCTTTCCTAAAGAATCTAACTTTGATATTTTCTCCTTGGGAACATGAATGTACAAAAGACAACCAAAAATATTTATATGACTTACCTCTGGTCTTTATCCAGAGAACATTTCTTATGGAGTTTTTTTCCCAAGGGAACTGTGAGAGATTATGTTCTATACATATACCGTTGTTCTTGCTGCTTCTTCCTGCATATACATTGGGAGATCTTGGCCTTTTCTTTATTTCTGCCACACCATTTTGTTTTGGATTGTAGGGAATGGTGAGCTCCCTGTTAATCAATGCTTCTTTATAGAAATCATTGAACTATTTTGAAGTGAATTATCCTCCATTATCTGACCTTAGAATCTTTAGTTTCCTCTTAGAAAGGTTTTCTACTAGGACCTTGAACTCTTTGAATCTTTCAAACACTTCATCCTTATTTTTCAAGAAGTATTTCCAAGTCATTCTGGAGTAGTCATCAATAAAGGAGGCATAGTAAGAGTACCCAGTTAGTGAAGCAGTTTGCATTGGCTTGCAGATATCTGAGTAAATAATGTCTAAGATCCCTTTTGCCTTACTATCACTTTTTGGAAACGGATTCTTAGTATTTTTACCTTTTTCACATCCTTTTAACACTCCTTCATGTTCTATTGGAATTTCTAGTAAACCAGCTACCACCTTTCTTACAACTGGAAGGGATTTGCAGTGAACATGAGAAAACATTCTGTGACATAGCTCACCTAGGTTAATGGTACTAGTTGCTAATGCAGAATCTGTATGTCCCTTTAGTTTGTAGAGACCTCCTTATTCAACTCCAATCTCTACTGCATCATTGATAGTCTTTCCTTTGGTCCACATGAGGACCCTTCCATCTACAAAGGAAACTTTGAAGTCTTTCTTGTATAAGGATGAAATGGAAAGAATATTATTCTTTAGTCCTATGACAAACATGAAATCCTTCACTTTTATAGACTTTCTAGAATCCATTTTATAGGATGCTCCTCCTAATCCTTTAATGGGATATTCAGAATCATCTCCAAGCATCACTTTGTGTGGAGATTCCTTTTGTTCAAGGCATGAGAGTGACTCCTTGAAACCATTCATGTTCTTGGAGGCACCACTATCAATCATCTAGGTATCATGTCCTCATGATACTGATCCAGCTAGGGAATAAATCAAAACATATTATTCACTGGAGTCTTCATCTTTCTTTGCTTCCTCTTCTACTTCTCAATCAATTTCTTCAGCAGCTTGTGCTTGAAACCTTCTCATCTTCTTGAGTCTTTGTGCTTTGATGGGATAGTTAATGGCAATGTCTCCTAACTTGTGGCAAGTGAAGCATTCAAAACTTGAAAAGTCTCTCTTGTTTCTTTTAAACCCTTGAGTCTTAGGAGGATGGTCATGACTCCTTCTTTTACCTCTACAGTGGGAAGTTAGGGCTTGATCCTCATTTTCATTTAGCTTTTCTTCTCTGAATTCTATCCTCTCTTCTTCTTGTATACATTCTTCCCATAACTTCCAGAATTTGGTTAGTTTCCTTCTTGAACGAATTCCTCAGATGAAAGATTCTCAATTTATTGGAAGGCCATTCAAAGATGCCATTACAATTTTTGCTTCTTCAACCATGTAACCGGTGGCTTCTAGCTGATGTTTTATTTGAGCTACTCTTGAAAAGTAAGATTACATAGTCTCTAAATTTTGAGTTTTTACACTTTTTAGTTGATTCCTCAGGGTCATTCTCCTGTTAATGTTTCTCTCTTCAAATAGTCTAGATAGGGCATCAAACATTTATTTTTGAGTCTCCATGGATGATACTTGAGGAATTAGGTTGTCTTTGATTGAATCAGCTATGATACTTTTAGATATGATCATATCCTACTTGTGCTTGGATTTGGCTTCATCTCCTTCTGGTTATTTCACTTCCTCTTTCACAAACTTGTCTAGATCAATCTCTTGGAGGATGAGCATGATCCTATACTTCCATGCTATGAAGTTTTGAGCCCCTTCAATATTTTTATCTAGCTTTGATTATTTGTCATCTTTAGAAAACTAAAAACCTCAAATGGAAATATATGGAAATATACTTACTTGTAGAAAGAAACTCCTGACTCTCCTCCTTCCTAATGTCCTAGAGTTTTAAGAGGAAACCCTAACTTTATAGATGGGATAAAATGTAGAGATAAATGGTTGAAAAGATGCATCATCTTGAGGTGAGATAGACTGTATCTTCCTTTTCCTGAGATTGATGATGAAACCCTAAGAAAAATGAAACCCTAGTTTGTCCCGACAGTAGTAACAGGTCAAAAATTGAATAATTCTTGGAATTTAGTTTTGTCACCACAGAAATATGCGCTATTTAGAGGTGAGTTGGAGGATCCCTCTTTTCTGGTTGATACATCAAGGGATTTGTTAAAACCAACAAACCCTAGTTGTGCAGTGATTCCTTTCAGGGTGGCTCTAATACCATGTTGATTTTCTTTAAATTTCTTAGATGATATCTTAAAAAAATTAGTCACTAGAAGATCTCTAAAATAAAAACATGCACAGAAACATAAGAACACAATGATGCAAATTTTTTCCTCGAGGAAACCACAAGGGAGAAAACCCCGCAAAACTTCATGGGTATAGAACTCAATGAGTGCAGTGTAAAACCCAGACAACAACTGCTCTCTTCTTCCTAGTGCAATAATCCTTCTCTTTCTTGCTAAGACAACTTGAGTGAGTGTGTACAAATGGAGAGGAGCACATCCCTATTTATATTTTTTAGTTGACTTGAATCCTAACTTAGCAGAACCAACTTCGGTAACTCACTGGCCCCACCAGACAACTTGAAACCACAAAATAACATTTATTATATTGACACTTGGGTAATATTGGCCGGACTTATATTCAGAGTTTTACTTTTCTTCTTTCAATGACTCTAACAAGACTAAACTCATCTCCTGAGGGAGGAATACAATACACCATAGAATACATTATGAAGGTACAATAATTTAGCAATCATATTTGGAAGCAATCTACAAATACTAAGTGTAAACTTTACCTATGAAATGAATAAGGAATTTGAAATGTCAATGTTGGGTAAATTAACATTATTACTAGGATTACAAGTTTATCAATCTGAAAACAAAATCTTCATTTCTCAAACCAAGTACGTCAAAGACATGCTTAAGAAGTTTAAAATGGAAGACTCCAAACCTGCTAATACACCTATGACCACCGGTTGTAAGCTAAAAAAGAATAATGAGTCCTTGGAAATGGATCATATCGTGTACATATATATTATAGGAATCCTACTATATGTGACAGCTACAAGACTGGATATGATGCAAGTTGTACGTTTTGTTGCTAGATTTCAATCAGCTACTAAAGAAACACATGTGGCTGCAGTAAAAAGAATTCTTAGATATCTAAAAGGCACCATGGATTATGGTTTATGGTACCCAAATTGTTAACATTTCACTTTAAAAGAATTCACTGATGCACATTGGGAAGAAAGTGTTGATGACCGAAAGAGTACCAGTGGAGCAACATTCTTTTTGGGAAATTGTTTTGTATCATGGTAAAGCAAGAAACAAACCTCCAGAGCACTATCTATAGCAGAGGATGAATATATTTCTATTGCATCATGTTGTACTCAAGTCATTTGGATGATGTAGAAATTAGAAGACTTACTTGTGAAGTATGGGCATCCAGTAGTAATAAATTGTGATAATAAAAGTGACACAAACATATCAAAAATCTTGTCATGCACTCCAAAGAAAAGCACATACCAATAAAATATCACTTTCTAAGAGATCAAGTGTCTCAAAAACTTGGTCAAATTGGAATATATTAATAGTAAAGAACATATTGTTGATATATTCACTAAGACACTAGCCAAAAAAGCATTTGAGCATCTTAGACATAAGTTGGGGGTAATATCCTTAAAGTGAATAAAAAGAAGAAAAAAGAAGCATGCCAGGGGGAGACATGTTGACATGGGGGCTGTCAGAAGGAGACCTTTGTCATTAATGTCAAAGGAGGAGAAAAATGAAAATTAGGAAATTGTTGACATTGATTCCAAAGGGGAAGAATGTTGAATATGGTTGTCATTGATGTCAAAGAAGTTCAATAATGACAAAGGAATAACAAAATAATTTTGATTAAATGGTCATTGTTGCCAACATAAGATCATAAGAAAACACAGATGAAATAGTCCAAAGAGGTTTTGTGGAAGCCAAAATAACACAAGTTGGCTAAGCAAAGTCGGAAGCATTATAACGGTAAGTTTCTATGAAGTGAATATTTGGACGGACCAAATCATAAGGGAGAGAAATATCAATGGTATATAATAGTTTCCATAATGCCAAGGTGCAAGATTGTTAAAGATACAAAACTATTATTGGGAAAGTCACTTTCGAGAAAAGTCGAAAAGCAGACCAGCAATCCACAATTGCGAAATAAGTTTTTTGGAAAGGGAATTGTGGGAGAAGTTTCAAGAAAATTCAAAAAGAAGATTTGTGATCCAGAACTCACAATTGCGGAAGGATAATTGTGGAAATATTGTTGTGGAAAGGTTAATTGCAAAAAGATAAATGCAGAAAGGTAGTTGTGGAAAGGATCACTGCGGAAAGGTAATTGTGGAAGGTCAATTGCAGAAAGGTCATTGTGGAAAAGTAATTAAGGAAGGTCGTGACTGCTAAATTTAAAACATAGTTAAAAATGATAAAAAGAGAGGTAATTTCAAATTGGTTTTTGTTTGTGAAAAGTAACAATAAAGTATGTGATTGTTAGATGAAGAGATACGTTTGAGGGTATATAAGCAATTCTTTAAAATCTCAAATAAGTGTCTCTATACATCAAATTGGAAGATCCATACGTGTACAAAAGTCAAAGATTGAATAATCATATTGTTCAATATCGTAACTTCAAAGGATATTCTAAATGTAATTTACTGATGTAACCCAATGGAGATGTAATTATTCCTTCGTCAGGGTGTAACTATTGTAATTGGTCATCATAGAGTCATGAGGTAAATCCTCCATTGTAAGTTGGGTTAATAGTACCCTAATGAATATAATATAAAATTGTATTAAGTCTTTGTAACTGAAGTTGGCCCAGTTAGTTAAGTGGGGATGACTTGTTAGGTTAAAATTCAAGTGACAAAAATAGTATAAATAGAGGAGATGTGCTCCTCATTTGAAAACACACTCACTTGTGTATAGTGGATAGGGGGGAGAGAGAGAGAGAGAGAGAGAGAGAGAGAGAGAGAGAGAGAGATCTGCTAGAGAGAAGCACACATGTCTTGGGTGTTATATTGTACTTTTGATACATCTTATACAGAGGAATTCTGTTGGGTTTTCTTCCCCATGAGGGAGTCCCAAGATAAATATTTATGTTCTTTTGTGTGCTTATGCTTATCTATATTTGAGTGATCCATTTTCATATGGTTATGATGTTATAATGATAAATTTTATCATATATGGTATAACCATTAAAAACTTAACATGGTATCAGATCTACCCTAAAAGAATTCTTTGTGTAGCCAAAACACTGGTACAACTACAACTATTGAAGATCAAGGTTTCATGCATGAAAACCCTAGAAGACTAAAGCTAGTCATGTTGGGAATTTCTTTATATATCGATATTGGCGAAGGCTCAGGAACCGAAATTTTTACAGGATGAATACAAAGTCTCTCTGTACCCTATGTAAATGTTTCAGCCTGATATTCACTATAATATAGGATATATGATTCCTCCAACTCAGGGTTCTAGGCTCTCCCAGGATTTGTACTTAAATAGGTCACCTAGGGAGTATTTCTATGTCTTGGGCTAGGAAGGTCCAAATGAAATTTTGTAAGATGTTATAGATAGGGGATAAACTATAGTTTATATAGTAAATGTTTCAAATTGTGAAGGTGAAACAATGACACGTGAATGTATGTACGAGTTCATTATGCTAAACAGTCCTGAAATACATCACCTTGGGAAACTTTGCAGAAGTCCCAATTGGTAAAACCAATTCTTCTCTAACCTATGGGGTTGGAAATCAAGCATACCAGGCTACATTTGTGTGAATATTCCAAAATAGAGGAGCAATAATTTATGATATACAATAGAAACAAGATTACGAAATCTTTTAGAAGAAATTGAAGAAAACTAGGGAATCAGATATTTTGCAGTTATGATCACAGTTTGGGGAAAATGAGTATGTTTCCTATCCTACCTTAATGAGGCACATATTTCTATCGAGTCATATCTGAGAGATACCTAAGTTGAAAAAATAGGGTTTCTTTGTCAAACCCTAGGTCCACCAGATGCATCATTCTAGAAAAGATTTCAAATAAGCATCAAATTGAAGAAATCTCATTGGTCAAAGGAGAAGATGTAGATCCAAAAGGAGATGAAGACAAAGAATAAGAAAGAATGTAGCAAAAAAAAAGATAAGCATTTGCATTTTCATTCCTATAGATGATGTGTATTATGCATGATATAATGTTTGCATTAATGATAGTATACTACTAATATGCATGTTATGGGTAAGTATCCCATGGTGCTATACAACACTCCATTTATACTTATCTATAATGAAACATATTTGCTGACATCTTAGATTAGTGAAAAATATAAATTATTTTATGTTAGAGATGGAAGGATTCTAGAAATTTTCCATGTGATATGGATGAATGTTATATTGGCTAAAATAGTTGCATGAATGTATCGTTATGCATATGAATTTGTCATTATGCATATGAAATGTTTCTAACCATGCAACTGGTGCATTTGACTTGTAGGGAAGATGACATACAATATTCTACAAGAAAAGGATGAGACTTGTTCTGAAGAACAAGCAATGAAAATTCAATATTCATTCCAATAAATGTACATGAAGATGAACCTAAAGCTCCCAGAGTCAAAGACACCACGACAGAAGAAAGAACTTCAGAAGAATACAAGAGAGTGGTATATCAACCTCAAGATATAAAGACCATATTGAGAATGAGAGATAATTCAAGATGAATAAAATTATTTCAGGACTTCCAAACTAAACTAAGAGGCCCTAGATACACTCTAGTTATGTGGCATAGTTGAGTGACATCATTAATGCAGATCTTATCAACTATGGAAGAAGCTATGATTAAAGAGTAACAGTTGATCATGGACAATTATGTCTAAGATATGGTTCCTAGACCTGAAAGGGAAATCCATAGTGTCTTCCATATGGATCTACAAGAACAAGTACACAAATCAAGGTTTGTTCTTTGCCTCAGAAAGAATAGACTATGGCATGACATACTCTATTTACTAGACACACTTCTCTAGTGAAGTATAACTATATATTGAGCAAAGAACCACTTGTGCAGAATATGATTTGTATGAGATCAGGAGGCCCTCATAGATAAGCACATCTAGGATCTTGAATATCACCTAGAGTGATGAATATCTTAACCTTTTCTACAAGGTTCAATATGGAAACCTACAGAAGATAGCAAGCTCACAGATGGGTCCAAGATGAACTTTTTGATAAAGTTCAAGATAAAGGGATCTTGGTATCTAGTAACCTACATAGAATATCAGTTGCAAAGGATTCTACCTATAACTCTAGTACAAAATGGAGAGATAATATGATGGTCTGCTTCAGGGGGAGTGACTGCAGAAGATATCTAAGTTTGACATGGCATGATAGGATGGACAACTTCCTGATGGAGTAATTCTTTACCAAGAGTAAAGTGGGTTCCAACCTTCAAGGTTGAATGTGTAATACTGGGATATGCTGATGACCTAACATGATGAACTCATGGTATAAGAAATTATGGAATAATATGAGTCATGTTTTCGATATAGAACCCAAACCATAAAGAAAGTGTGTGGTATCTTCCAAGTGGATCTACAAGATAAAATAGATTGCTGATAGTAGAATTGAAAAATACAAGGCGATATTTTGGCTAAAGAATTATATCAGAGAGAGGGAGTTGATTATGAAGAGACATTATCTCCAGTATCAAGGTACACTTCCATCAGAACCATCATGGCACTTGTTTCCATAATGAAGTTGGATCTACACCATATGGATGTAAAGGAAACCTTCCTGAATGGTATGATTGAGGAAGAGGTTTACATAGAACAACCACAAGGATTTAAAAAGTCAAATATAGAGTGGCTCATGTATGTAAGTTGAAAAAGGATCTGTATGGACATAAGAAAGATCTTGGATTGATGAAAGATCTTGGATTGATTCATTGTTTCCTTGGGCTGTAAGTGTGGCAGGGCCCATAAGAAATCTTTCTGAACTAGGGAAAGTATGATGTGGAAATATTAAGAATATTTGATATGTTGATTGTACATACATAGAGACACCCATGGACACTAACTTGAATCTGTTGTCTAATGAGTCATCAGATTTAGTGGATATGACTCGGTACAAACATATTATTGGGTCATTAATGTATCTGATGAACACAAAGCCATATATATGCTTTTCTATGAACACCTTTAGTCAGTATCTAGTTAAACATATGGACGTTCACCTGATTTATTCAATGCATGTGATGAGGTACCTAAAAGGTATAGTTATTAACTATGGTAGATATCATGACTACAAATTATATAGATATACGGATTTAGATTGGGAAAGAAATGTCACAGAGAGAAAAATAATCTCAGGTGGATCCACCATTATCTCATGGTTTAGTAAGAAACAATCTAGTGTTTCTCTTAGTACAGCTGAAGAAGAGTACATTGTAGCTTGCTCCGCTAGTTGTGAAGTGAAAGCTTATTTTAGGATTAGTTGACATGGATTTGAATAACCTAGTGATTCTTTGTTACAACCAGAGTTGTATAAAGATGACATAGAATCTAGTGTTTTGTGATAAATCAAAGCACATAGAAATATGATACTTTTATATAAGGGATATGGTACAAAAGGGATCTATAAAACTCCAGTATGGATGAGCAAGTTTCTGATGTGTTGACCAAGATTCTGTGAAAATATTGGTGTAGTTCTAAAAGAATTTCCTCGCAAGGAGGAACAATGATGATGATACTACATACTTTCCTTGTAAGTGGAAATAATGATTATATGGACCCTTATTGGAAAGGAGAAATAGGTCAAATATATAGACTCTGTTCGGAAAGGAAGAACAAGGAAAATATATGGACCCTTCTCGGAAAGGAGAAATAGTTTGAAGATATAGACTCTCTTCGGAATGGAAGAACAAGTCAAAGATACAGACTCTCTTCGGAAAGGAGGAACATGTCAAAGATATGGACTCTCCTCAGAAAGGAAGAGCATGTTGAAGATATGAACACTCGTCTAAAAAAGGAGGAGAAGGTTGTTGACTCATCTCTTTTGACATGGTTTCACAATCTATTGACAACCCTAAACACCTTACCATATCCAGCAAAACCTGTGAAGCAAATGAAGTTTCCCTCGAGATGTTTGAGGTGGAGATGCAAGAACCATGTTTCTACATTAAAGAGGAGGATCTGTACATCTAATTATCCACTATTTTACTATGTCTATATCAAGTAGAGATTCATACTGGGGTTTCTATCATCACTTATTTATGTTTGGTCACATTGATAACCATTAATATTAGATCGCATCCTTTTATCTATTCATCAACAAATAAAAAAACATGGCATCATTCAGGAATACAAACCATGTCGCATCAATTACTCATTCACATCGCATTATTAAAATAATAAAAACAACAAAAAACAAGATAAAGAATTTCCATCAACATCTGCTCATGTCATATTATTGTTGCACATCAAAATGGATTCCCAAATTACATCACAAATTTACAAGACAAAAAAAACACATGAATCATTCCTGCATAAATAATTTATGACAAAACTTTCTTACTCTTTTCACCAACTTATTAATGTATTCCTACTACACTTATAATTCTATATATAGGATTGCGCATTTACAAAATGGTCCACATTAACCGAATCTCTAACTGACTTGGACCAAAAACTATTAAATTATGACGAAAAAGTACCAAAATTATGACCAATACGACTCTTTGTCGACTTCTCCACCTTTCGGACTATCCTTTTCCTTGTGCATCATCCTTTGTCTTATGAACCTTCTGCATATGCTTCCGCACTATGCACATCTATACTGCTTTCCAACACAGGTTGATAATATGGATCCCCCAAGGAAAGGGGGAGTGATGATGATTCTGACATTGATGATGGGATGACAATGATGCTCTAGCATGAAATAGGCCAAGTGTGCCTGAAGATGATGACAAGGTATGACATTAACATGTGGACGATAGTATCCTCTCTTGAGGATGGCAGGTATAACACTATGTTCATGAGACCGATCCCTACTAGCTAAGGATGGCCATGCAAATGTTACTCTTGCATGGATATTACCCACATTTAGTTGTGGATACCATAGAATAACACTCACTCAGGACTAGTCTTGACCTTAGTGGTAAGAATTCTCTATGATGATTCCTTGTTACAGTTGATTTTACCACACAGGGTAGATCACAGATTTATGGCCTTCTTTGTCCCTCTGTAAAATCTTTGGACCCCATGGACTATTTTTGTACCTTTGATGTTTCCAATATCATCCCTAAAAACACCTATTATTTTCCATATGTGACTTTTAAACCCTTTCTCATGTATATACACGGATATAACCCTTAAACCCACATACATCGAGATGTGTGAAAAAGGCCAAATATTTTGTAGTTTTTGTTGATGTGGATATGAGTCACTTGTATCTTGGCATTCCATATGCCTCGTGATTTCTCAGATTTGACCTTCCATTACCCCATAGAAGCAATATATGAGGAACCCTTTGGATACATAGAGAGAGAGAGGAATTGAAGAGCAAGAAAACTATAGTCCATTGTTGTCGTAGCTTGCTTATACTTGAGTATGCATCCCTTTGTCCCTTGGAGCACTTGGTGTTCTTCCCAACATTTCCTTTGTTTGTGATATTGTTATTGAGAGATGGAGGATTGAGATGGTGGAGGCCCAGGTGGAGGACTCAGTTTCTTCGGTTCGCAGACGTGCCGATAGAGGTTGTCATTCATGTAATCTCTGATTTATATTAATAGAAATATCTTTTCCTGTCCAATGATGTGCATTTAAATGAATATTGAATCCATGGATGATTTTAATTGCTTATACATTATTGATTTATATGCTAGATTATGTCTAACACCATTATATAGCATGCTTGTCTTGTTTGTTGATTGTTAAGAGAGCAAATTGTTAACATAAGCGGGATTGGAAAAGCTCAACGGGGATCTAAATCAACCATCCAAAATAAGGTATGTTTCAAGATCCTTTAGTGTTAGATGTTTTATTTCTATTTCATATTAGGAAGGGATTGATTTGTTCGGTTACTCTGTCTATTGTGGTACACCCCAAGCCATAGGAATATTTCTCTGTAACAAAGTCCTACTATGTATGGGAAGTTTTCTGTGGTTACTCTGTCTGTTGATGTCCTACTATGTGAATAGAGGTGTCGAGGTCGAACATAGTAGAACATCGTATGATTACTGGTCATTGATGTATACCATTAATAGACGTGAGATCACCCACCGATAGTGAAAATGGGAATCAAGGTACTAGAGTGCAATCTAACAAGTGTGAATAAATGTGTTGAGGCCGAACACTTGAAAGAATCCATCGATCAGGGGACATTGATGTATTCCAAAAATTGTCGATGGCGAGAGAACCTACCACTGATGACTGTAAGTATCAAGGCACTCAAATGACTCTACAATCCTATCCCAAAATAAATGATCTAAAGTTGATGGGATGAAATCCATTGGAAGGAGGGAATTAAGGCATCCTCCATCATCCAACATGAGGTACTCAACAAAGCTATATAATGTGGAAGGACTCGATCATAATGTGCATGAACCAGTACCAGTACCGAGAATGGACGACATGGAAAGTCAAGAAAAATGAAGAATGGCCGACTTAGGCTTCAACTTCCTTCAAAAAAGATCATAAAGGTGAATGGTGACTAAATGTAGGAAGCATAGACTCAATATACAAAACTGGGACATCTCTGAGACATAGGAGGCATTGATAGAGGCTCCATATGGACTGGAAGCTTAACTAGTTAGTGGAGATAAAATCAGAGAAACGAGTACAACTCCTAAATTCAAACTATTAACCCAAGAAATGGATTTGATATACAATGCTCTATTCAAAGGCGACATGACTCGACTACCGCCAATGATAACATCTTTTCCTATCCAGATTTTTGGTTTTTTGATTTTTTTGGAATTTTTCAAATATTTTGAAAAGCTTGAAAAAGAATAAAATTGATTTATAGTTACAAATCTAGGAGGAGACGAGTGTCAAGGGGAAAACAAACTAGTTCCAAGCAGTGGAACATATCTATGCTCAATGCAAGCAAACATGTGTAGGATAACGACGCTCGGGGGAAAGTCCCCTCCTGGTAAAAACTGGGGAATCAAGCTGCAAAAGATATGTAAAATGTCTCTACCTAGATGGACATGAGACAAGCTTGGGCTATATGGATGATAATCAAAGTCAAGGAAGATGACACAAGGCTCAATAAGGCAAGCAAAAATCATGATAATGCAATTACAACTTGACATAAGGGAGTCTTGGGGAAAAGACCAACAAAAAGATAAAGAGGAGTATGAAGCACTTGAGCGAAGTCATGGTGATACTATACAAAGGATTCCCACACCCTAAAGGAAAAATGTTGGCATGGGAACCAAATGCAAAATAGGAGCTAACTAGAGTACCCATGTATGGTCAAGCTCTACCATTCACATCATGTCACTTCTAAAAGCAACAAAAAGGTTTCGTGACAATATATAATGGGTTCATACCTAAGGTTATAATGAAATGGTCATAAGGTCATGCAAACTGCAAATAGATGTGAAACCTGACCTATATGCCAGTTTAGACATGATACCTGAAATCGACACGAACGGGTCAAAACAATGGTCAAACTGCACTCAAAATGGACTCCTACATCATCAAATTAGTTCAAAATGATCCAGAATAGTCAGAAATGGTCAAAACTATAGAAAGTGGGTCAAGAATTTCAAAAAAAATCTATAAATAGTAAAAAATTTAAAAATTCCATATAATTTGAAATTTTTACCCATTTAAGCTCAAAATTTCCAACGTGAATTCCAGGAGCATCGTCTGACAAAATTCGACACCGTTTGATCTAGGTAACTCCTCATGTCCTCCTCTTCCTATTTCATGCAAAGTTTTAAAGTTTTCATGGTCCAATTATTTTCTTAGGGCATCCTAAGTGATGCATTTTGGCCCACGTGGGTATTGAGGTTTTTTCGGCATATAGGGCTTGCCATATGTGGAAAAAACACCCAAAGCCATGTATGAGGCCACAAATGAGGTTTTCAAGGGAAAATGTTAATCAAAAATCTTTTTTTTTGTGCAGGATGGTGTTAGAAGACTTTCCATATTGGTGGCAACTCTGATATGCTACCTCCTTGATCGTGCCAATGTTCATGAGATTTCAACTCTCATGACTTGATTCCAGTGTATGCTAGATATCTTCAACCATTATGGAAATCTTGATCCATTATATATATTCATCTTTCATGGAGATCATGATCCTTTTTATATCTTCATCATGGATATTCTGATCTATCTATATTGTACATGGCAATGACCACACATGTCATATTTTGTATCATGCCTATTCATGGCCATTGTACTCTTATGTATCCAGGACTGTTGTATGTACTTGCAGTCATATGCAGAGATATTTGTACTATATTGTTGGATGGGTGGTTCTTCCACCTATTTCTTCATCACTCCACTTCTAGGATGGAATTATAATGTATTTCTACCATTGTATCACCCCTCTGACCTCACACACTAGGGGGCATCTGTTACAACTAATTTTACCACACATGGTAGATCACATATTTATGGCCTTCCCCGTCCCTCTACAGACTCTTTGGACCCCACGGACTATTTCTCTACCTTTGATATTTCCAAGAACATCCCTAAAAACACCTGTTATTTTCCATATATGACTTTTAAACCCTTTCTCATGTATACATGCGGATATAACCCTTAAACCTGCATACATCGGGATGTGTGCAAAAGGTGAAATATTTTGTAGTTTTCCTTGATGTGGATCTGAGGCACTTGTCTTGTGGCCTTCCATATGCCTCGATATCACTCTGATTTGACCTTCCATTACCCCATTGAAGCACTATATAAGGAACCCTTTGGATACATTGAGAGAGGGGAATTGAAGAGAAAGAAAACTATAGTCCATTGTTGTCGTAGCTTGCTTATACTTCTGTCTACATCCCTTTGCCCCTTGAAGCACTTGGTGTTCTTCCCAAGCTTTCATTTTCTTGTGAGATTGCTATCTAGAGATGGAGGATTGAGGTGGTCGAGGCCCAGGTGGAGGACTCAGTCTCTTCGATTTGCAGACGTGCCAACAGAGGTTGTCATTCATGTAATCTCTAATTTATATTAATAGCAATATCTTTTCCTGTCCAATGATGTGCATTTAAATGAATATTGAATCCATGGATGCTTTTAATTTCTTATACATTATTGATGATATATGATAGAGTAGGTCTAACACCATTATATAGCATGCTTGTATTGTTTGTTGATTGTTGAGAGAGAAAATTGTTAACACAAGCAAGATTGGAAAAGCTCAACGGGGATCTACATCAACCATATGGAATAAGGTATGTTTTGAGATCCTTTAGTGTTAGATATTTTATTTCTCTTGCATGTTGGGAAGGGATTTATTCTACTATTACTCTATTTCTTGTGGTACACCCCAAGACATAGGAAGTTTTCTCCGTAATCTCTACACAAGATCTTCATACTCCTCTTGATATTTTTGCTGGCCTTTTCCCCAGGACTCCCTTATGTCAAGTTATAATTGCATTATCATGAGTTTTGCTTGTCTTATTGAACCTTATGCCAGCTTCCCTGACTTTGATTATCATCCATATAGCCTGATCTTGTCTCATGTCAAGCCAAGTAGAGCAATTTTACATATATTTTGCAGCTTGATTCCCCATTTTTTACTGGGAGGGGACTTTCCCCTGAGTGTCGTTATCCTACACATGTTTCCTTGCATTGAGCATAGGTATGTTCTGCTAATTGGAACTAGTTTGTTTTCCCCTTGACACTCATTTCCTCCTAGATTTGTAACTATAAATAACTTTTATTCTTTTTCAAGCTTTTCAAAATATTTGAAAAAGTCCAAAAAAATAAAAAAACCAAAATGTTGAATAGGAAAAGATGTTATCTTTGGTAGCAGTCGAGTCATGTTGCCTTCAAACAGAGCACTATATATCACATCCATTGGTTGGGTTAATAGTTTGACTTTAGGATCTATACTCATTTCTGAGTTTATCTCCACCAACTGGTTAAGATTCCAGTCCCTATGGAGCTTCTGTCGATGCCTCCTGTGTCACAGAGATGTCCCAGTTTTGTATGTTGAGTCTATGTTTCCTACATTCACTCACCATTCTCCTTTATGCTCTTATTTGAAGGAATTTCAAGCCCGAGTCGGCCATTCCTTATTTTTCTTGACTTTTCATGTTGGCCATTCCTGGTACTAGTCCTACTTCGAGCAAATTATGATCGAGTCCTTCCACATTATATAGCTTTGCTGAGTATCTCATGTTGGATTATGAGGGATTCCTTAATTCCCTCCTTCCAGTGGATTTCATCCCATCGAATTCAGATAATTTATTCTGGGATAGGATTCTAGAGCCATTTTGAGTGCCTTGAGACTTACAGTCATCCGTGTTGGTTCTCTCGCCATCCAAAATTTTGGGAATACATCAAGCCCCCCTTGTCAATGGATTCTTTCAAGTGTTCAACCTCAACACATTTATTCATGCTTGTTAGATTGCACTCTAGTACCTTGATTCCCATTTTCATTATTGGTGGGTGATCTCGCGTATGTTAATGGTATACATCAATGACCAGTAATCAGATGATGGACTACTATGTTTGAACTCGACACCTATATTCACATAGTAGGACATGTACTTGTAGTGGATTGTGTAGAAGACTTTCCAGATTGGTGGGACTGATATGCTACCTCCTTGATCGTGCCAGTGTTCATGAGATTTCAGCTCTCGTGACTTAATTCTAGTGTATGTCAGATATATTCACCCAATATGGAGATCTTGATCCATTGTATATATTCATCTTTCATGGAGATCATGATCCTTTGTATATCTTCATCATGGAGATTCTGATCTATCTATAGTGTACATGGCGATGAACACACATATCATATTTTGTAGCATTCATATTCATGGCCATTGTACTCTTATGTATCTGGGGCTGATGTATGTACTTGCAGTCCTTCAATTGGACCTATCGAAATGGATGTACCGTTGCCTGCAGCGATGGTAGCATATCAAGCAAATCTTGGTCAAGTTGGAGAGCCTAGTCCTTCCTCTTCGTGGATGGAGGAGGAGGACCTGTATATGCTGCTTGCATGGGTAGTTGAGTCCTCTCATGCACATTATTGCCTTAATTATGTTTTTCCATTAGATGAAGCCATTATTGAGGCCATGTCTAGGGTTGAGCCACCTTGGGAAGAATTACATCATCGATCATATTTTCTTCCTGAACTCAACTGTAAGGAGCATGATGAATTTAGGGATATTCTTAGAGAGAATATTGGTAGTCCCGTGGTTCCATTGAGCTCTCCTAGTCAGATGGCCGATGGGAAGATGGAAAATTTATCACCTACTATTCCTATCAATATTTCTTGCGATCCTGGAAAAGTTGAGAACGTATACATTGGGGTGAGTTGTTCCCCTAAGGAGATCAAGGAGTATATTGATCTATTTAAAGAGTTTCATGACATATTTTCTTGGTCATACAAGGAAATGCTAGGTATTGACCCTCGTATTTCCGAACATGAGATTAAGACATATCCAGATGTGAAGCCGGTTCGACAACATTTGTGTGTGATGAATCCTAGAAAAGCACCTGCCATTAAGGTTGAGATAGAGAAACTATTAAAATTATGTTTTATCTATCCCGTTCCCCTGACGGAGTGGGTTTCAAATACCGTTTCGGTTGATAAGAAGTAGGGAGCGATCTGTATATGCACTAATTTCCATGATTTAAATTGTGCTTGTCCTAAGGATAATTTTCCCACACCATTTATTGATCAGATTTTGAATGAGTGTGTGGGAAGCAAGGTATTCTCCTTCCTGGACGGTTTTTTCGGATATAATTAGATTCAGATCAAACTTGAGGATCAACATAAGAATGCATTTATTTTTCCTTGGGGTACTTTTTCATATCGAAAGATTCCTTTCGGCCTTAAAAACACCAGAGCTACATTTCAGCAGGCCATGACCTTAATTTTTCATGATATCAAAATGATTATCGAAGTGTATTTGGATGACCTTGCTGCTCATTCTCATTTGTGAGTGCATTATCCATACAATTTGAGGTTAGTATTCGAAAGATTCTATCATTACGAGGTTTGTTTAAATCCTCATAAGTGCATATTTTGCGTGACTGTTGGTCACTTGCTAGGGTTCATCGTATCTAGGGAGGGTATAAGAGTCGATCCCTTAAAGGTTGAGGAAATACTTCAATTGTCTCCCCCGTGTAATATTAGACACCTTCAATGTTTGTAATGCATGGAAAATTTCTTGTGGAGATTCGTGGTTAATTTTTCCAACTTGACTAAAGGATTTATGCGTATTTTAAAGAAGGAAACTCCTTTTTGTTGGGATGAGTGAGCCCGGGAGTCCTTTGATGCTCTTAATCAATCCTTAGCATCGGCCCCCATGCTTAGTCCACCCGACTATAGCCTTTATTTCATGATTTATGCGGCCATGTCCATGGATACTGTTGGTATGGTTTTGGTTCAGGAGGATGAGTAGCTCCAGGAGCATGTCATATATTATTTGAGATGAAACCTTATTGATGCAGAAATCCATTATTCACATGTGGAGAAGATTACCTTGGCCACCGTTCATACAGTTCAGAAATTGAGACATTACATTCTCCTTTGCCAAACCTTGGTTGCAGCTCATATCAATCTGTTTCAGTTCGTCCTCACTAGAAGGATGATTGGGGGAAAATACAATAAATGGATTGTTATTTTGTAAGAGTTCGAGCTTGAATTCCTTTCGACGAAGTTGAAGAAATCATTGATCTTTGTGGAGCTCATATCTGATTTTCCAAGTTTGGAGAAGGAAGATATTTATGACGATACATTTGTCGATGAGCATATTTTCCTTATCTCAACCTTGGACCCATGGTATGGGGATATCATTGTATATTTGCAAACATTGAAGGTCCCTACTCACCTTTCACAATATGAATGATGACAATTACGTCATGTAGCTAAGAACTACCTTATAGTGGATTACACTTTCTACTTCCGTGGGGTAGATTCCATTTTACATTGTTGTTTAACCCATGAGGAGGCCGAGGTTGTGTTGAATGATTTCCATGGAGGGGCATGTGGTGGTCATTTATCTGGTATTTATACAGCCCAAAAAATATTGAGAGCAGGATATTTTTGGCTGTAGATCTTCAAAGATTGTGTTAATGCAGTCAAGAAGTGTCACCCTTGCCAGGTCTTTGCACATAATATGCACTCGCAACCAGCCCCATTACATCCCATTGTCACCGCTGGTCCCTTCACCAAGTGGGGGCTTGAATTTATGGATTTCAACCCAGCTTCGGCTAGGGGGCATCATCACATTATAGTGGTTGTCGATTATTTCACAAAATGGGTAGAGGCTATGCCCACTATTAAATCCAGTGGTGAGATAGCTGCACATTTTGTTTTCAACCAAATTATTACTTGTTTCGGCATTTCGAAAGAGCTTGTCACTGACCATGGTAGGAACTTTCAGAATAAAACGATGGAAGAGTTGGCTTCAAATTTAGGGTATAAGCAGGAGCACTCCTCTTCTTATTTTCCTCAGGCGAGTGGACAGGTTGAAGGAGTGAATAAATCACTTAAGTCCATTCTCCAATGAAACCTCGCACAATGCAATATGAATTGGCATATCATGGTATATCCTACTTTGTGGGCCTATAGAACCCATGTAGAACTGTGGTTAAGACTGCCACCGATTTCTCTCCATATCAGCTTGTACATGGGGTGGAGTCTCTCTTGCTGGTTGAATGTGAAATCCCTTCTTTGAATCTAGCTATAGAGCTTTTACCAGACTCTTCCACAATGGAATAATTTTTGGTCCACTTAGAGCAGCTTAATGAGTAGTGCTGAGATGCCTTAGTGGATCTAGAAGTAAATAAGCATCACGTCAGGGTACAATATGATAAGTCTGTCCATCCAAGAAAGTTTAGTGAAGCTGATTTGGTCCTTTTGTGGGATCAAGCTAAAGAAACCTTGGGGGCAGGGAAGTTTAATCCCATGTGGCATGGTGCTTACATGGTCAAACGTGTGTTATAGAAGGGTGCCTATGAGCTAGTGGATTATGAAGGGATAGACTTGGAAGAGCCTAGAAATGGGCTCTATCTTAAAAAATATTATGCACGATCTTCCACCAGGGCTGATTGTTGTATATTATTGTATAGTTTTTGAATTGCATAGTTAGGTTTTCTTATGGTGATTGATTTTGTTGATTAGCTTCCGTTTCTTATGGAATATGTCGATAGATTCTTCCGTTTACATAGGATTCACCGATGGTGCTAGCCATCACACTCAAAACTCAGCTTCCGCTGCTTGGGTGGTTTATATTCCTATGGTTCAAGTATTGTCTTCAGAAGGAATATGTTTACGGCCTTCTTCGAACAATGTTTCTGAATATAGTGCCATTATTGAGTTATTCTATGATTCCATTTCACATGGTATTCTCTCTCTTGAGGTACGTCTTGATTCGCAGTTAGTGGTTTCACAGCTTAATGGCTTGTATCGTATTAGGGATCTGATATTATTATGAAGATTCTTACGTGTGAGATTGCTTGAACGACAATGTGAGAATATAACATACATTCATGTTTCAAGAATTTTTAATCAAGTTGCTTACTCATATGCTAACTATGTCTTAGATTGGAATTTCTTTCATAGACCATAAGCATATCACAAACATATAGTTTTGCACATAGGTAAATAAATAAAATCGATCATCATAATTTTTTTTTCTTAATATCAAAAAAGGGATGTCATAATACATAAGTGTCATAATACAAAATTAGGGCTTTCGAGCCACCAAAATATAATACACGGTCATACAAAAAGGAATACTCTTAGGTATCTAAGCCTAAGGAGGAGGGGTGGAAGCGTTCTGATCATGGTATCACACTACGGCTCTAGCTAGCCATCAGAATAATCAAAATCATGCCCATGGTACACCAACCATCTGGCGTTGCATGACCTCAGGCAAGTCCTCGACTTGCCCCATGGGTACCTTGTGTGTCAAGCATACGAAGTTTGTGTGAATGCTTTGGAGCATCTGCTCCGCATCCTCACCCATGATATCATCTCCTCTTCTCCTCCATCTATGATGATGAAAACCATTCAGTCACCGTGGTCCAAAATATGCATACACATGACAGATTGTCACTATGTGTTGTCACACCAAAACATGTCTTTTGAGTCAATATATCAAAAAACACAAAAAAAATTAATAATTCAAAAAGATTAAAAAGTGTGTTTGGGATTCATTACCTATGTTGCCATATGCCGCTCCTGGTGGTAGGGGCATGTCCGGATCTCCACAGAAGTCTATCCCTACATAGGGGTAGTCATCGATGGCAATGATATGCCTCTGCCACCATGGAAAGAAGTCTATTGGGTATGGGTTAGCCACCCTACCTCTGCCCAATCTGCGCATAACATTTTCCTAATGTCCTTGGGATAGATCTCGAACTCCGTGTGGAGGAATTTCCACTCTAAGGCTTAGCCCTAGTACACACTCAAAGAAGAACATGCTCAGTATGCTGTCGAAACCGAAGTTCTACACCTTGCCCATTTTCCAGTCACTAAGATACTATTTCATGTTGCTCAATAGTGCAGTGCTCCAGTCACACACTGTGGGTATCATACACTCCACCACATAGAAAATTAGTGGCCAAGAGGCCTAGTGGAGTGAAGCTAATCCGGCTATCTTTCCTAATGCCAATAGTATGGCCTTCAGTCCCAGAACCTGGATAGAGTTTTTCTGGATTTGACTCCCAACCTTTTCCATGTCTGGAAAGAAGTACATCGTAATGTACTCATAAATAGTTAATCCACCTTCTGTCCTAGGAGATCGGAGATTTACCACCTCTCCTCGTTGGGATAAACCATTGATAAAGTATATGTCCTCAACTTCTATGCTGAGCGACATCCCATCAATGTGAAAAATCTCAGAGTCTGGATCCCAGTAATCAACTAGAATCTGGAGGAGTCTTGGTTTGGCCCTCAGGCTGCCAAGACACCAAAAATTATACAAACCACATGCCTGTAATGCTTATTGGGCCATAAGATCACCTTGCATGACCTCTTCCACATCACCATTTTCTCTCTCCCTCCACTCTCACACCATCCTACATAAAAAGCAAGAGTTTTGATTAACATTTGCCCTTGAAAACCTCATTTGCGACCTCATATGCGACTATTTGCAAAACAAATGCATATGTACGTGGTTTTGAGTGTGTTTTTTCTATGTATGGCGATCCCTATACGTGGAAAAAAACTCGATACTCATGTGGACCGAAATGCATAACTTGGGAGTTTTTTGAGGTAGAGCACATTTCGAGGCTCTCCCAATGGTATCCGATCATAATCAACCAATTCATATGCTCCTGTCTATAAAACGTGGCTAACAATGTAGGGTCCATGCCACATAGACTAAAATTTTTCTGCCCCCAGCTTGTCATGATTTTGGTCATAGGCCAATACTAGGTCTCCTTCATCGAAGGAATGGGGTTGGACAGTCCTATCATATTGAACTTTCATTATTCATTTGTGTGCCCCATTAGCTATAGAAGCATCACATTGAGTTTCATCAAGTTTATTTAGGTACATGAATCTTTCCTCGTCTATGGGAGTGTTGGGTAATAATTCGACAGCCATTTTTAAACAAGGGATCTCACATTCTATTGGGAGGGTAGCTTCCAGCCCGTATACTAATTGGAAAGGTGTAAAACTAGTGGAATTTTTAACACTAGTCCTGTAGGCCCAGAGTGCAGAGAAAAGTTGTAAATTCCAGTTTGACTTGGCCTTCCCTACCATTCATTGAAGCATTGTTAGTAGTAATTTTATTTATCGCTTCAACCTGGCCATTAGCCTGTGGATAATAGGGTGTAGAGTTATCATGTCGAAATCCTAATTTTATGCTAAGCTCTGCCATTATTTTATTTTTGAAATGTGATCCATGATCGGTCACGATGGCCCTAGGAATCCCAAATCTTATGGTAATATGGTTGAATAAGAAAACTGCAACAGTTTTACCGTCTTCACCATATGTGGGCATTGCCCCAGCCCATTTTTAAAAATAGTCAACAGCCACAATGATGTAGCCATGTCCCCCGGTTGAGGTAGGTCTACAGTGCACGAATTCTATGCCCCATTTTGCAAAAGGACGAAATTCTATGATAGGATGGAGTGGAGCTGGATGTGTGTGTTTCTTGGAAGTAAACATTTGACAAGGTGTACATTTATTAACCGTTTCAATACAATCCTTGAAAATAGAAGGCCAGAAGTACCCAACATGTAGGATTTTCTGGGCAGTAGCCAACCCAGAAAGATGACTGGCACAAGCTCTAGCATGGCAATCATTAAGGACGAGCTAAACCTATTCATGTGTAAGGCAACGACATAGGATAGAATCAACACCATGGTGGTATAGGGTATCATTCAAGACAAGATAAATTTTATCCTGGTGACGAACACGATGCATTTCATCTCCGGAGGCAGTAGGCTGGTATTATAAGGTCTAGAGGTACAAAATGATGCCTCCATACCATGGATCTGCCATACTAATGAGAAACAGTGATTCATTGGGTAAGGAATAAGAGGGCTCTAGATTCTCAGTAGTACGGGGAAGGTCACATATAAGCTCTACAAAGACAAGGGACTTCTTGGAAGTACTTTTGGTGAATTCTAGGTCAAAATCCTGGAGGATCACGATCCAACATGAGTATTTTCCCCCAAGCACCTGAGATGTAAGAACGCAGTACATGGGGTTAGAATCCACGTAAATAGTAGTGGTGTGGATCAAAATATAGTGACAAAACTTCTGGACCGCAATGATTGTGGCCAAAGTGAGTTTCTCTACATGTGAGTATCGAGTTTTAGAGTCCAAAAGACTCTTACTGGTGTAATAGATCACATGTTCTTGGTTGTGCTCATCAGCTTGAACAAGGACCATGCCTATGGTAGACAAGCATGTAGCCACATATAGGGAATAATTCTATGCATAGTTGGGTGGTTTCTACACAGGTGCATGGGTAAGTGCATGTTTAAGATTATCAAACGCGCGCTATGTGAAATCATCCCAAATCAAAGAAGTATATTTCTTTAGAAACCTCATGAAAGCATGTGTCCTCTCTGCATAATTACGTATGAAGTGACACAAAAAGTTTTCCTTCCCTTGCAAACTTTGGAGTTCAGTAACGTTCGTGGGAGTAGGAAGGGCCAAAATAGACTCAATTTTGAAAGGATTGATATGGATGCCATCTTTTGAAACAATCAAACCAAGAAGCCGCCTAGAATCGGCATAAGAAACACATTTGTGGGGGTTTAGAAGAATGTTAAAATGATGACATCAAATAAATACTGCTCTTAGATGATCGACATGGATATCTTACTACTTGGAATGGGCGGGCAGGTCATCTAGATAGGGTTCCACAACATGGCACATTGGAATGTTGTGCCAACATTTTTTAAACTGAAAGTTAGTTTATGATAAGAAAAAGTACCCTAAGGACAAATGAAGGTCCTATTGTGTTGATCGGATGGGAGAATCTCAGTCTGATTATACCCGAAAAATCCATCTATAAAGGAAAAAAGACGCTTCCGGCACAGTTATTGATTATTTGATTGATGTAGGGAGTGGGAAATTTGTCTTTTGGACAAGCTCGATTCAAGTCCCTAAAATTGATATAAACCCTAATAGTACCCTGGTTTTCATTCACAGAGACTATGTTGGACACCCATTCAGTTAGTGGTACGGGTTAAATCAAAACAACTCTCAGAAGTTTTTCAAATTCCTCCTTGATAGCGGCTACTTTTCGAGGATGAACCTGTTGTAGTTTCTAGCGTATGGGCTTGGCATCAGGATAAGTTTTGATTTCATGGAAAATGATAGAGGGATCAATCCTAGTAATTTCTTCATATGTCCATGCGAAGACATCTCAAAATTATTTGAAAAGAGTCGTGTATGTTTGGATTTCTTTAGGGGAAGAGTTCTGTCTTATGGAAATGTTCTCAGAAACACCCGGTTTCATAGATATGTCAACGGGTGTAGTTTTAGTAATGTTGCATAAATTCCCTTCAGAATCAAAACTACGAGCGAGGATTGGAGACTGAGGGTGGAGGACTATATCGGATGAAACCGTGGAGGCAAAGTGGTTTTCTACCATATGGAAAGGGGGAAGGAAAGAAGATATGCGATGATAATATTCCCAAGAAAACTCGTCTAATGACATAACTTCCATGATATAATCATCTATAGAAAGTGTGTGTAAAAGATAATCCAGAGATGGGGAGGGGTGTTTGAGCCAATATGGAATTTGATAATGATCTAAGGCCTCCAAGAAATGATCATTGATAGTGGGATCATTGGTAGATTGAATTACATTGTACACCTCTTCAAAAGGGGAAAAGGATGAGGATTCATTAGCAATTTCTTTTCCTTTGTCTATACGAGAGCTAGAAATCATATTAATGGATCCAATTTACGAAGCAACAGGAGGGTTGGAGGAGGGAAAGACTTCCATAAGTGAATACAATTTGATGAGGCCTACTTCGATGTCTTGATACTGTTGGGTGTTCAAGAGCAGAATTTTGTTTGCATCATTTGTAATAGCACTAGGTGTGATGAAATATAACTGGTCAACAATAACAATATTTCCTTTGAATGGGAACTGGTTGATCCGAAAAATGGTCGATGCTACAACTTACATAGCATAAAACCAGTTGCGACCTAGGAGTAAGTTGTAATCCAAATGAGCGTCAATGACTTCGATATGAATGGAGACTGACTTTCCCACCAGTTCTACATTGATGGCAGATAGTAGTCCATAGGGTTGAAAGCTATGACCATCAAAAGACTTAAGGGTGGTAGGTGAATGGTTGATTTCTGGAGATCCAATGGCTCTCCAGCAAGATAAAGACATAATCGAGGTAGAGGCACCCTCGTCCAAAATGGTACAATGGATAGTCTATCCAGCAATATTTGTAGTGATATGGAAAGCTAAATCATGTGAAAGTCTCCTTTTGAAATCATCTAGTTTGAAAGTGACGATATTACTATTCTCAGGATCCATAGCTCCAAGGGCAGTAAGCAAATTTTTCCATTGAGTTGGGCAGGTTTGAAGTACCTCTAAAACCGACATAGCACAGGGTTCCTGGGACAAATATTCAACAATATTATAGTATTGGGTGACACAAGAATTAGGATTAATTATGGACTTATGTAGAGTGCCCTTTGGTGGATGAAAAATTGCTTCAGGTATAGGTTTTTCAATATGAAGACCATTATTAGTAGGAGGTGTGGAAGTTGAGGTTTTTTTAGATGGAATATCATCAGGGTTCTTTTCTGGAGGAGGGTCATAACTATGTGCTCTTGTATTCGAATTCATCATTTCACTAGACATCATACGAACTTCATCAGTGGAAGAAGAAGTTTATTCTAAGTACTTATGATCAATTAGCTGTTGTTGGGAAGGGAAAGGATCCTTTAAAATGGCTGGGGTGGGTGAGGATTTTAAAAATTTACCAAATTCCTCACGGTGAGGACATTATTTTTTAAAATGATCACCTCCACATATTAAACAGGGGTACTTCACCTTTCTCTTTCCTTTTGAATCATTATCCGTATTCTGTGTTTTATTTCCTTCCTGTTGGTTGTCAGGTTTTTTAGATTTTTTTTTCCTTTTTTCTTTCCGCTTGAAGATTTGGGAGATTGAACCGTATTTACTTCAACGGAAGAAACATGAGAGGGTGCAATTTTGGCAGGTGGTGCTTGTTGATTGGATGGGGTGGCGGCTTGTTTCTTAGAGGATTTAGCCATTGTTTGTGTTTGAACTGAACCAAGTATGCCATCAGCGGGTGGTTCTATAGTAGGTCTCAAAGGGTCTATACTAGGCCGAGAAGCATAAGGAATCAGATCATACAAGGTGCCCGACTAGGAATAAACTAACTCAAGGTACTGAGCACAACTAATAGACTATTCTTCGATAACAACACCTCCCATGGCGACATCTCTAGCTATGGGTGGAAGCAAATACTTTGTGAACCAGTCAGCCAGTAACTGATTAGGAATAGGAGCCCTACGTATTCTTCTCCATTCATAGATATGATCATAGATATGGGTAGATGTAGCTTGTCGAAGTGAGGTCAATAGGTATGTACCTATTTCATACCAGATTGGTAACTGAAAGTGTGTCAAAAAGGCCATAGCTAAAGCATTGAAATCCCAAAATGAATGGTGCAGTAACTCGATGTACCATTTAGCTGCAATGCTGGTGAGGGTTCTTTGGAAAAGGCATAGGTGGATTGAACCGTCCATCAAAGAATTGGATGAACACCAAAGAGGAAAAGTCATAACATGGTTTTTTGGGTCCTCACCAAGTTTACAATTGAATTTTGGGATATTGGAAGGTAGCTTGACTGGGATGGCAGGCCAAGAGTGTAGTGAGGATTTCTCCTCACTGTATGAGCAGGAATATCTCCCTTGCTCCTATAGGGAACAAGGGTGGGTCTTCTACTGTTGGAAAATAGGAAAAATGAAATGGAAAATAGCATAAACATAATAGTAAATGAAACTAATCTAATATAAACAAGAATAAGAAAATGGAAAGAACTGTAAACTAGATCTAATAGCAGAAAGAGGAAGTGGAAGCTTTGTGAACCCCTCTGCAGAAAACGAGTTAGGGTTCTGCCTCCTTAAATCATGTAAAAAAAACCTAAGCTACAATGGAGAAACATGCAAACAATGTTAAATAAAACCTGCAAAAAACAATGGTTAGAAGTCAAAGAAATCTAAATAGCTACGAAGCAAAGACAAAAAACACAAATATACCTTCTCTTAGTGGGTAATGGGCCACCATGCCCTAGCTCCTAGAAGCCTCTCTCTCTCTTAGTTGGGGGAGCAATGGCTCAAATGGGAATGGATGTGGAGGAGAGGGAATGTGGGTGGTTTGAGAGGAAAAGGTCTCAAATCATCTACGAGAAACATAACAATAGGCAAGGGAGAAGTGTTTTGAGAGTGACTCCCTACCCTCCCTTTATAGTTTTTCCAAGGGATTTTAGGGTTTTAAGCCCTTGGTCAGAGCTTTAGCCCCTTTCGCCCTAACTTTAGCCCTTTTTAGGGTTTTAGCCCCTTTTTGAGGGATTTATCTCCTAGGGGACTATTTTGGGCTCTTTTTGGGGGTTTTTAGCCCTTTTCTTCATCCTTGGGCTAATGGAAGGTCTGATGGAGTGATATGGGGGTTGTGAGATGGTGTCCTTGGGTGGTGTAGGCCATAGAGAGCTATTTGAGGGATTTTTGGGTTAACAGATTGCCCCCTGATGTGTGAGGGCAGGAGCTCAACGTATGGCTGATGGACATCATAGGACTAAATGTGTAGAGGTGGTGCTTCTGGGACTGGGGCATGGTGGATTTTTCCTTTTGTATTAATTTGGTTCCCATCAATGGGTGAGATACAATAAATGTGTGACATGTATATGGACGAGGTGGGCATTCCCATGCTCGTGACAATGTAAAAAGAATCATTTGATCTATGCTCTAAAATACAATAGCCGATCATATACAATTGATGTTACAATGTTGGTTTCCTCTATGTGAGGCTAAATACAATATAGATCTGGTTCATTGGACCCATGGCATTCTCATGGAATGCTATATCTTCATGATTGATGGTTTGGTGGATCTGGAATGGTACATAGCTGTATGGACTCGCTGATTGAGAGTTAGAGTCTATGTGGTACAAGTATGTTGTATCAATCATAAAGGTATATCGAAGCACTATTGGGGCTTCTGATCACTGTCCCCAATGCAACCAGGAAATCACAAGGAACATAACCTGTTTAGGTCCCTCGAGTGGAGTGACCAATGTGCTAGAGTCAGGTGACATCTATGGTCTTCGACCAAGTACTGTGTGGAACAAACCCTGTATGAATCTCAATGGTGCGATGATGGATTTGAAGTCGAGCACGTGAGAAACAACCATGCCGAGAGGCACTAAGGACTCCTCTCAAGTGGTCCAAGGAACTCATCAATGATGTTAATGAAACCAAGGTACATGGATCTATGGGTCTATCCTCTGGAATATGTGTGTTGGCATCGACAGAGGGAGACATGCCCCTAGTCAAGGAAATGATGTTTCCTTGACCAAGAGCATGAGAAAGAAAATTGAAAGGTGTGAAGCAATCTATGGACTGACTCACTGAATTGGCGGGGAGGGGAGGGAAGGGAAAGAACTGAACAGGGGCAGGTAGGGGGAGAGTGGGAGACTCAAACTTCCTTTGTTCAGAGTATGACGGAAGGGCAGACCAGGCAGCAATTGAAATTGACTCATGGGAATGGGATCATAGCTGTAATACCAGGAATGTCGCTGCAGATGGGAAATACTTAGAGGAGGAGGACACTTTTAATACTGATGGGATCCAAGAAAGACACATTGAAAAGTACTCTAAACAAAGGTGACCCAATGTGGGGATGCTTCCAAACTATTTTCTGTAGGGTGGTGTCTAGGGACACCGTTGTGGTACGATCTCGTGGATTTTTGGCAAGCCGGAGAAGGTAAATGGTCGATGGTTCTTTCAATTTTAGTGAGTTTGAAAGCACGAAGAAGAATTCAGTGGGGGATATTTTTCATTGGTAGTCTCTATGTCCAAAAAAGGATAAAAGTATACAGAGGATAGCCCACACATCCTATAGGGGATGAGAGACTTCTTTACCGTTGGTAGTCTAATAAGGCCGGAAAAGGTTAAACCTGTATTGACTGGAGGGTTATTCAGATAATTTTATGAGCATGAATGAAACCAAGTTTACTCAGCAACCTTTTCTTGCTGAGATGGATAGAAAAGGGCTTAATGACAACCAGTGGTGAGCTTTCTCATAAAGTGCGGCCCCTCTGCCTACAAAAGCATAAAAGTATGTAGAGGGGAATGGTCTTGCTTGAGTGTGGCAAGGAGGTCCTTTTCATGAAATGGTCTACATGGTTTGCAAAAGGATATAAATGAGATGATGTATATTCCTTTTCCTATACTTTAGAGAGCGGGAAAGGAAGCAGCTATGCTCGGCGATCTTTTCATTTTTTAAGGAGTTAGAAAAGAGCTTAAATGAAAATCTAATGTGGTCAACTGACTGTGGTGACATGCGCGGTGCCCCATGTCAGGATGGTGGACAGAGGTCCAAAGGTCATCCATGCAGTATGGACAAAGTAGAAGGCTCTCAAACATACCAATACATTCGTGGGATAGATCGCAACAGAGGTCTGCGAGTCGGTGCAACAGCGGCATGCAAACCAAGGTGGCTCTTGGACAGAGGTCAGAAGAGTGTGTGTGTGTTGCAGTGAATGGAATTGACTACATGCAATGTGAGTGTAGGGTTGGGGGAATTTATATGCCAAATGCATGCAAGAAAAATAAATTGTTTTATGGACAGTGGTTCAGTGGTCCGTGCAACATGCGGTGAATGGAAAAGACAACTATGTGTTAAAAATGAAAAATGAAAAAAAAAATTACAGTGCTTAATGGGTGACGACCCGACATCTTGCATGAGTTGCAATCAGGAAGTGTGATACGAGTACCGGTCCATAGACACTCACATCATCATGTCATGGCTCGTAAATCGAGGTGACTTGTGGGAAATGGTCCCAAAATTAATTTATTAAACATGAGACAATGGTCTCATAACTAGATAGAGGGTGAAACTCTGAAACCAGTGGTGCAAATGATGTCTCAAACGGAGTCCGTATGGTCCTATTATGTTGATTGGAATAAATCAGGTCAAATGGGGCCTATAAAAAGGGGGGTCCACATGGTGAAGTGTCATTGTCACTATTCATTTTAGAGTTGGAGAGGTGGGCCCTAATTCTTCATTTGCTGATTTATTTTGATCCGACCGACAGTTTCACAAGCCACGACTTGCAGGTAAAAGCTCTCACTGAACCTCTTCATTTTCATGGTTTACTTACTAGATTTGACCACCTGCAGGCCCCCAATGAGCTGTTTGGGGTTTCATGTGGGTCTGGTCGCTCATTTCAAAGGAAAAGATGCACCCTAGGTGCACCTGTTGGGCAATTATGAGTGCCCTGGGTGCTCGATGCACCCCAACCTCTTTTGGGTGGTTTTTTTTATGGTGGGAATGTCTGACATCAAGGTTTTTTCTTTATGCAGGATGGTGGAGATCAAATGGAGGGAGAGAGACTACAAACCTGTCAGAGATGCATCATTGTGTGATGGGGGTGTTAGAGATACACTAGCCCACTATCGATTACTGAAATTTATGAGGATACTACTTATGTAGAGTTTTCATTTGTTGATGTAAACACTCATAGGTTTCTGGGATGTTGCTGAGGAGGTGTTCCTCTTCCAAGGCCAGTGCATTGAGATTACGTTGGAGGATGTGTATTTCATTACTGGGCTCCCAGTATTGGGAGATGTTGGTGACCTCTCACCTGTACTATCTCGAGGGGAGACATTAGAGGATCTATGTGATCAGCATTGTTATGCTACGACGTATGTGCATAACTCCTACATCCTGATGTGTGACATCGAGGAGTTGTCCACACGGGCAGTGGGGACTTTACTATAGCGTATCTTGGGTTCCATGGGGAGCCACAAGATTTCTGGTGGTCAAATGTAGCTAGTAGACTATGCCATAGGTGGTACATATTATGAATGGGGCCAGATGTACTTGCAAGCTGTTCGGCATCAGCTAAACAAGTCGAAGACTACTGGTGCTGGTTTTTTCTTTGGCTCCTTTCTATGTGCTTTCTTCTTTGAGAAAGTACCTACACTTCGTCCTCATCGGGCTGTACAAGACAGTCGTCCGCGGGAGCCAAGGATGTATAGGTGGTGCCAGATGATGATTCACAAGGGTGGCGGTAGTGTGGGTCACTTTTTTACAGAGGAGTTACTGGAGCAGTGGCTTCAGCTTCCTATGGTGATTGAGGAGTACCCGTATGCGGGTATGGATTTCTGAGGAGACCCTGAGATGCCCTGACCTCTTGCTCAGGCATGGGGACGAGCTAGTATATATGATTGATGTTTTTATGTTGATCTTTATGCATAGTACAGTTGGGATAGTTAGTGATTTTCATATTGATGTATGTGGACTGATGGTGTCCTTGCTTATATATGTAGATGTTGGTCCTCGCCTACCACCTGGGCATCGAAGGCGGGTTGTTACCGTACCTCATGCAGCAGATTCTATGAAAACCCCTTCTGGGAGCCCCCACAGGCGGCAGCAGGACATGGATGGACTGATGCCATATCTGGATGAGCTTGCTACTGGGGTGTCAGATATTGGCTAGCAACATCTGAGTACCAATTTTATTGCTGCAATTCACAATATTCCTCCTGAGATAATGGTCGTGATGAGGAAGATGGAAGTGGCTTGCGAGCACTTTCGCTAGACAGCAAGAGGTGGTCTTCTTGCAGAGGATGTGTCCTCTTCACAAGATGATGAGGCCAAGTCAGATGATGGGTCTGAGTCGGGTTAGTAGCCTTGTGGGGCTATTCCTAGTGCATTGGTGCACTTAGGGGTTTTTGTGTTGCCTATGTATATCCTATTGAGAAAGCTTTGTGGCTTCTCGTTTTTGTATTGGACATGTTGTCGACATGCGACTTATGTATTTATATCTATATATATTTTTGACGCACGTGGATGTTCTTTTGTGGTTTCATTATGTGAGTCTTTTTATTATGCTGTGGAATGCAAATGTCTATGTCATGTATTATTACACTGTGTGTGTATTTTTAGACATGATTATGCATTATGTTATGGTTGTATGTTTCCTATATACTGTTATAGATGTGCCAATTTAGAATATCATTAGCCATTTGATCTGTGACACTATTGAGGTTCCTGGGAACATGTACGAATGTGATAGATTCAAATGTTCTGACCATGTGTTTAGTGTGCAGGTACTTTCTAAAGAGGTAGGGATTGCGAACTCGGTAGTGGTTGTTTAGTTGAGAAACAAGCAGCTAGGAGTCTAAGAAGACATCGAGATGATGAATTCCTAATTGTAGAGTGGCGGCCAAGAGGCCATTGACACCATCATACTACACCTAGTTGTTGGTTGCGGTGCCCATGCATATTTCGTCGATGTGGATCAACTCATGCGATGGGGAGTAGATTACCCATGCAGCCGAGGTGACGTTTGGGTACCATCTTCTTGCTCCATCTGCAAATCCCATATACTGATCTGAGGTGTGCTCCATCTGAAGCAATGAGAGGAAATGATACATAAGACTCAATTGGGAAAAATGTGTAAAACAAAAAATGGAAAGACTATAATACAATTTAGAATGTTGTCACTCAAAGGGGTGATGTTAGGGGGAAAGTCATTTGGACTTTCCCAGGATCAGTCGTCATTCCTTTGTGTGACATGATGAATCCTTGGAGACGGCCCATGGGGACACAAAAAACACACTTGGATGGGTTCAAGTGGATCCTGCACTGGTGACATCGCATGAGGACTTGTCGCAAGTCATCTATGTGTTGTGTGTGGTTTTGCAACCACGCAATGAGGTTGTCGAAACAAACCAACATTATGTGCACGAGATCATGGAAGCAATGCATCATGGCACGCTGGAAGGTGGCTCCAGCATTTTTGAGGCCAAAGGGCATGACTCGGTAGGCGAATGTGCCCCATGGGGTTGTGAATGACGTTTTGTAATGGTCTTCTTTCTGGATTTGGATTTGGTTGTATCCTGAAAAAATGTCCATGAAGGAGAAGGCCTCATGTCTGTCACATGCATCAATGATCTGGTCAATGAACAGGGTGGGGAGGTTGTCTTTGGGACATTCCCCATTAATGTCTCAGAAGTTTTTGAAAACGCGAATGGTACCCTATTTTTTATTCACAAGAATAGGATTAGAAACCCAAGTTGTGTATGCAATGGGATAAATGAAGCCAGTTATGTCCAGCTTCTCTATCTCAGCTTCTCTGGAGATAATCCCACATAACTCCCAACTGGTTGCATGTGGGGGTGAGGTTGTGGTTGAAAGCTACATGTAATGCTGCTACTGTAGGTGATGTTGCAGCTGCTATTGGCATTGCAGCTATGGATGATGTCGTGGTTGTGGTTGGGGCTCCGGCTGTGGTTGTTTTTTGGGTGCAACGTTGCTTGATGAGACCATGCATAAGTCCACAGTTTGCTTTTGTGTCAGTGGTGGTGACACCAATGGGAAAGGAACGGTCATGGTAGGATCGGTAAACAACCCAGGGCCCACATTCAATGGTGGGGAGGCTGGTATGTTTTCAACCACAGTGTTGGTTGCAGGGATGATGTTAGCGTGTGCGATTGCCCCTTGCGGCTCAATGGAGGTGATGGTAGGGATAATGTTGGAAGGTGCTGTTAACCCTTGTGAATCATGGTAGCTGAGCTGGTCAACCATCATAGTATTCCCTTTGTGGGGGAACATCATGAGGTCGAAGACAGTTGATGCGATGGCTAGCATGGTGTACATGTAACTCCTCCCAAGGAGGAGGTTGTAGTCCAGTTGAGCATTGACAACTTCGATGTCAATATGGACTGTCTTCCTGGCTAACGTGATGGGGACATGGGGGAGGATTCCTTGGGCTTTAGTGGGGTGTCCATCATAAGCCCACAGAGTCATGGAGGATGGTTGCAGAATTGGTGAACCAAGCTTCTACCAAACTAAGGTAGACATGACGCACATGGATGCCCCCTCATCCACTATGCATTGGTGCAAAACCAAGTTCTATATGGACACCGGGATTTGGAAGGCAATAGTGGAGGGCATGCACAGCTCTTCGTTCTCCATGTCAAATGTGATCAAATTAGAGTTGGAGGGGTCTACTGCCTCTAGAGAAGCTAGTAAGGATTTCCACTATGTTGGGAATGTTTTAAGTACCTCAAGAGTGGACATGGTAGTTGGCGTTTGGGCCAAATCGTCCACAATGCTATAGCTGACTGTAGCTCTAGCTGTGGCATTACTGGCAATGCTGCGTATGGGGGGGTGCATAAATGGGGGTAGATGAAGAGGTAAGTTGACTATTTTAGACGTGGATGTTACTGATGAGTCAGCAGGTTCAGTGGTGGTACCATATTGATTCCGTTGAGTTTGCAAGTTGACCTCTTCAGTGGTTATGGCTAGCAGGTAGTGAACACCTGTTTCGGCTGTGAGTGATTTCCCTGGAGCGTTGGGATTGGATTTGGGAAGGGGTGTGGTTGCCACTAATCCTTGGACTAGCAGTGGGTTTTGAAGTTGCATGGGGGGAGGTCCTTGAGGTGCCAGGTTGGGTTGTGCTTGGTTTGTACCATTGGTAGCCTGTTGGGCTTCATTCTGAATGGCCTGCTTAGCTCAACCCATGAAGGGACACTCGAACGTGTAATGCCCATAAACATCACAGGAGTGTACATGGTTGGTTTGTGTGCAATGGAGCGTTGTGTCTTGGTGCATTTTGTCGTGGGGGGTTTTGGGCTGGCCGGCTAGCCACAACATTATTGGGAGAGTTCTGTTGCTGATCGCCTCCCTGCAGTTGGTTATTTCCTTGGATGCAGGGCCGGTTGTTTCTAGCTTTCCCTTGTTGATTATTGGGGGTAGGCTAGTTGGGACGATTTTGTTGCGCCAACACTTGTCCGAATGGAGCGGGTGGAGCAGGGGCAGGGGCTTGAACTTGTTGCACTAGTGGTGCATAGTATATTTGTGGGGGTGGTGGTGCCACAAATGTGGGAATTTTCGCCACATACTATTATGTTGGCCAAGCCATGGCCTTAGCTTGCTGCGGTGGCAGAGGTTGTTGCTCCAGACTGGGACATCATTCTAACATAGTCCAGAGCTTGGTTTTGGTAAGCAACATTAGTGGTGTTGCTTGGTTGTGGTGTAATAGCAGGTGGTGTCGGTGGAGGCTGTGGTTGTTGGGATACTGACCCTATGATGTTGTCCACAGCATGGGGTGTCCCGGGTGCATCACGGTAGGAGGTACTTGGACAGGGAGCTTCTAGAATGATGATGTACAGGTATCCAGACTGGGTAAAAATGAGGTCAAATTATTGGGCCTTTAGTATGGCCTCTTCTTCAGATTGGGGATGTTCAGATGTGACCTTCTTTGCGATGGGTGGGAGCAAAGTCTTAAGGAACCAATCCAAGAAGGTCCTGTCATCTAATTGGATTTTGCATACGCTACGGTGTCACCGCCACTCATGGATAAGGCCAGTTATGTGAGTGGTAGTGCTTTGGCGATAGGATAACAAGATCTCCACCCCCTCGTCATATTTGATAAGGAGTTGAAAATATTGTAGGAAAATGAGGCTAGGTATTTCAAGTTGAGGTACTTGGCTTGTGGAAGCTCAATGTACCACTTGGCCATGGCACTTGTAAGGGTGTGTTGGAACAGCCTCATCCTGATGGAATCATCTACGATGTTGTTGGATGAGCACCATAGATGGAATGTCATTATGTGATTTTGGGGACATTCCCCGGCTTTGCCTTCAAACTTTGGGATGTCTGATGGCAGCTTCGTTGGCACAGGTGGCCAAAAATATTGGTGGTCGATGGGATCATTTGTTAATCTAGGCAAATCAGGCAATTTTAAACAAGCTTGAAGGGAATATTTGATCCCAAGTTAATGTGGGATGGGGCTGTAATGGGGGTGGGGTTTGCAGGTGCATAGTGCATCTGCACAGTTGGGGGTGCTTGCGGTGGCACCATGGCAGATGGGCCAATGCCCCCAAGTGTTGTGGGTGGGATGGTATGGGTAGCGAGGGAATTTCCCCCATGTATGATAGTAGGGGAAATGTAGGTGGATGGTGCACTCCCCCCCTGTGTGGCAGGAGGGGCACTATGTGTGGAGGGGCCACTACCCCCATGTGTTACCACTGGGCCATCTTGGCTGGTCACTATGGGTGGCGACAGTTGGCTAATGAAAGTTTGCATGACTATGCTTGGGCCACTTTCCAACTTGTGGGTGACAGGTTGTGATGTGGACATAGGTCCACTTGCTAAGGTTAGGCCGAAAAATGGATCTGGATTTGCACTAGCCATGGGGCTTGATGGTGTGGTGTGGAGGTTTGGTTCAGATTGATATGGGTCTGAATTAGAATCAGGGGTTGTGTGGCCCTCTGACGGTGTGGGATATCACTGAGAGTGGCCTCAATGGTGCCAATTGAGTGTTCCAAATGGTGGTGGTTTTCCTCTCAAACATGAGGAAGATCATGGAGGATCAATTGTGTTTTCTTTTGTGTCTGATACTGGTAGGTATGAGATTTGGACCCTAGTTTCAATGGATTCCTATTGGCTGAAGGTGGTCTCTCGGCCACTAAGACTGCCAGAAGACATCGCTTGGCTTGTTCCTCACGGGTGCTTCTACTCAATCCGAAGGGGTCATTGCCCATTTCGCTTGGAAATTCCTCTCAATGGCCAGCTACTTTGGGGTTCCTATGATACTCCTCACAATGAGTTTCTGGGAAAATCCCAAGTACTTCCTACAGTTAAAGTAGTCAGGGACTTATGTCCTCAAAGACTGTAGAATTAATTGAACTTAGTGTAAATTTGGTAAATTTTAAGGCTTACTTAGTGTCATGAACTAGGTTGGGTTAATTATTTGGTATGGTGTGTTGGTTTTCTTATTTGTTCTGGTATTTGGTTGTTGCAATATGGTTTATGAATTCATGGTAGAGTTCATATCATGGTTTTGTATGCAAGCATAAACATAAATTTGAAAACAACTACAGTGATTAACCCTGGATTGCTGGCCTAACTAAATGTTTACCTCATAGTGATATTCTTCTTCAACCAAGAGAAGGTGCTGGGCTCTCAACACAATGGGACTAAGCCCATCCGTAGATCCTCGGGTCACCTCTCGGATGCTAGGTTGGTCAACAGGGAGGATTCTTAGCGCTATGAGAAGCCCTCCTTCCCTACCCCCTCTACCTTCTAGGTCACCCGGTTTTAGTTGTTTGGGAAAATTATCATGGAGTGCCTAGATCTATATGAGCTTTCCCTTCATCGTATCCTAGAATACCCGAGAGGGTGATGACTAGGTAGAGGAGGAAGGGGGAAGCAAGATGGTTATTTTTAAGTTATTTTTAGTTAGACTAGTTCATTTTATTAAGCCTTAATGGTTCATTTAACAATTACACATTGTTCATGGATTGATTTGCAGAAAATACAAACTGGAACTGAAAAAGACCTACAATGGTGGAAATAGGCGGCTGGGTCGCGCTAACCGTCCTATGAAACTGAAAATTACTGTCAATTAAACTTAAATTCAACTTCTGTTTGACATGCCGCACATTTTTTTCCAAATCTAGAAAGGGGGCCGCGAGATTTTTTCAGAACTGGGTGAGGGGGTCGCACAGAATGCAAAAATAGTCGCAACCTGAGTTTATGGGCTGAAGTCATTCCTATCTATGGATTAAGTGTGCCCTAGGCACACCTGTTTGCTCATTAAGAGTGCCCCAGGCTCACCTTTTTACCTGATAAGAGCGCCCTGCTCTGGAAAGGGGTTTTTTAGTGAGATAGGGTCATATCTGGCCAACAGTAACTGGTATTGGGGTCAGTATGACTTGGCTTGGCCTAGCAGAGGCTTCGACACTAACTAAAATAGGAAATAAACAATATTTAAGACAGATCTAACATAAGATTTCTGAAAACTAGGGTAAAATTGAAAAAACTTGAAAACTTGAAATTTTGGACCAGGGATCCTATGGGGTCAACCTAGTATGCTCGCCAATGCTATAGTGAGGATTTCTACTCACTGCAGGAGCAGGAATGGCTCCCTTGTTCCTATAGGGAACAAGGGTAGGTTCCTACTATTGGAAAATAGGAAAAACAAAATGAAAAATAGCATAAACATAATAGTAAATTAAACTAAGCTAATCTAAACAAGAATAAGAAAATGGAAACAACTGTAAACTACATCTAATATCATACAGAGGAAGTGAAATCTTTGTTAACCCCCCTGCAGAAAATGGGTTAGGGTTCTGCCTCCTTAAACCCTACAAAATAAACCTAAGCTACAATGGAGAAACCTACAAACAATGTTAAATAAAACCTACAAAAAACAATGGTTAGAAGTCAAAGCAATCTAAATAGCTAAGAAGCAAACACAAAAAACACAAATATACCTTCTCTTAGTGGGTAATGGGCCACCATGCGCTAGCTCTTGTAAGCCTCTCTCTCTTAGTTGGGGGAGCAATGGCTCAACTGGGAATGGATGTGGAGGAGAGGGAATCTGGGTGGTTTGAGAGGCAAATGTCTCAAAGCATCCACAGGCAGCATAACAATAGGCAAGGGAGAAGTGTTTTGAGAGTGACCCCCCACCGTCCTTTTATAGTTTTTCCAAGGGATTTTAGGGTTTTAAGCCTTTGGTCAGGGATTTAGCCCCTTTTTTGGGCCTTTAGCCCCTTCCTCCCTAACTTTATCCCTTTTTAGGGTTTTAGCCCCTTTTTTAAGGCTTTAGCTCCTAGCGAGCTATTTTGGGCTCTTTTTGGGGGGTTTTAGCACTTTTCTTCATCCTTGGGTTGTTTTGGAGATGTGGGGGTCTAATGGAAGGTCTGATGGAGTGATATGGGAGTTGTGAGATGGTTTCCTTGGGTGGCGTAGGCCATAGAGAGCTATGTGGGGGATTTTTGGGTTAACAAAGAGGGGTCAAGATGAATTGGGTCATTTATTAATGTCGACAAGTCTGGAAAATCTATAGTGGCCAAAAATGGTAGTTGTTGATTTGGTTGTGGGTACTGATAATATTGATAGGGAATTTGTTGACCAGTAGGAACATATGCGAATTGATAGATAGGTATAGATGATTCCCCCTAAGCTTGTTGAAAAGGCTATTGGTTTCCCTAATTTCCATGGGGAGGTGGGTCCCCTGAGGGAAGGTGTCCTTTGGAAGGTGGTGGTGGTGGTCCTCCTCCTCCAGGTGGTGGTTGGGGTCAACCTAATGGCCAACCAGTTCCTCCAGGACCTCCAAGTCCTTCGACTCCTCCAAGTCCCTATGGTGGTCCTCCAGGGGGAGGTCCACCATATCCTCCGGCAGCATTAAAAAAATTCCCTCCATATGATGGAATATTTGACCAATTTGGTTGTCCCCAAGGTACGAAAGTATTTTCGGCATAAGCCATTCCAGGATCAATGGTCGTAGGTGGTGGTTGTTGGTAAACTTGATTAACCATAGTTTGTTGATTTCCTGGACAGGTATATCCCCAAGAAGCTGTATTGTTGACAGGTTGTGACCCTAAGGGTTAGCCTATACTAGATAGGGGGGAAAAAACATGGGTATTGGTGGGGGTTATAAGTAATGTAGGTTGTGCTGCAGCTACAACTTGTCTTGAACTAGGCATAGTTCCACTAATATGTAACGTAATGCATGCTAGGGGTTGCCCCACGGCGTGAGAGTTTACTAACAGGGCTTGATTTGAGGATTTACCCCAAACCATGATAGGTATGGAAGGTCTAGAAATAGGTTCAGGATGTGACACTCTAGGGTTTTGGTTTAGACCTGGATTACCTTGAAATGGAATTTCTTCAATAGGTCCTAACACTTGAGCTAGTGAATGATATCCTTCAGGCCATGGGTTGCGAGAATTCTCACCATAAGTTGGGAGGCCTTTAGAAGAAGGTTTAATTTATTCTTTAGGCCAATGGTATGTATTACAGGGTAATCATTCTTGTAAAGTTTCATAACGAGACACATGTGGAGGAATAAATATTTCTATTCTCTCTCAAAAGTTACAAGCTCGATCAAGAGATGCATTAATTCTTCTCTGTTCCTTCTCTCCTAAGGGAGGATTTCCTGGTGAAGGTCTAATAACCCTAAATTTAGCAATGGATTAGCCCATAGAAGTCCTCTAGAAAGGAGCATCTGTACCATAATCCGGTGGGGCAGAAACATCGCCATGCCCTTCCAACAGTGGATCCAAAGAAGCATTGGTTGTAGGAGGCAATTGGACTAAAGGATTCATGTAAATAGTGAAATATTATTCTCTACGTGGAGTAAGTTCGATACGATTCTCAACCAAAGCTGGTATCTCCACAGATACCCCTTCTTCCCCTTCCATGGATGGAAGAAAGTCAAGAGGCAAACCCTACAACCTATGGGATTAACATCGCGCAAGATGCTCAGCCATGGTGGTTGCTGGAATCCTTCTAACCTAGGTCAAATAAAAAATCACACAAAAAACACCTACACAGAGCTAAATGTCACAAGAAGTCTTAAATAATAGGAGGGGTTCAAATTCCAGTTTCTCACCAGGATTATCAATACTTTACAAGCTTCACCCGTAAAGACAAGACAACCAAGAGGTTAACTTGGTTTGGAAAGGGTATCCTACTGGTGTCTCTCAATATATGCAAGGTACGTGGGAGCTCAAATCAGTAGTAGTGTTGGCTAATGCAAAACTGTTCACAAGGGGCCTCCCTATATATAATTGAGTACATGAAAGAACCTTTCTATATACCTCAAGGGTAAGTGAAAGACCATTTCTATATACTGAGAGTACGAGGGAGAACCGCAGCGAGTCCCAAGATGTATTGAAGACAAATAAAGATAGCTCCTATGATTAACAATGCCCAAACACGTCTCTAGCCTATCACTCAACATTCTATACAAATTTTAACCTAAAGCTACCGTTTATTTTATCTTGATGATTAGGTGAATGTTTGTGGAAATGTTATCTCCAATAATGAATATTAACTCTATATGCAACAGAAAACACTTCTTTGTATTTCGATGAAAACTATTTAGGATAAGGAGAAAATTTTCTCTTTTTATTTTTTCAGGAACCTTAAAATAATTCCATTTCAACAACACAAACTTGAATCGATAAATGCAATAAAATGAAGCTTTTTCAAACACAAAATTTTTTCAACACGCACTCAAAAGATATCTGAAAATTTTGACAAAGAAACTAAGCCTCTAGTGTGCATGCATACTATCTTTGCTACAATGTCAAAAAATCTATTTCTTCTAATCTATTTATGTAGAAAAATGACAACTTATAAAGCATAAACAAGAAGAACCTAAAATGGTTATTTTTTGTATTTTTCTGGAAAATATAAGGCACTCAAAATAGTCTAAAATGAACTAATTAAAAGAGGCCATGATTTCCTTTTCAAAAGTAAAAGTTTCCAAATATTTCGTTGAAACCAGAACTAAAAATATCTACCATTTTCCCGTATAAAAAAGATCAAGCCTTTGGAACTGAACTCGAAAGAGAATCAAGATCACAAAGTACTCTCAAACAGCAGGAAGATGCAAAGAAGACAGCAAAATCTTATAGAAGCAAGCAAACCACACAGACTTTTCAGAAGGATAAAAATTTTCCAAATAGACAAAGGAAAATTTTACAAGGAGTTTTGAAGCCTACCTCACAAGTCGAATTGACACGGTAGCAACTCAAGACTTAGGTTCCTACGACGCTCTATCCATTGAAAAGAAAAGTTCTCTAGAAGGAAGGATGGTGCTCTGTCAGTTGAAGGGGGGGGGGTGCCTTGGAAAGAAGGTAGCACTCTGTCAGTCAAGGGGAAAGGCACCATGAACAAGGATCGATGGTCTATCAGCCATAGAGAGGCATGTCGTCTAGACATCGTACTGAAAAATTCAGAACTGCAGGAGAAACAAAAAGTCTCAATTGAACTAAAAATAGTAAGAAAAAAGCAATTACCTAGAGAATAGTAAAGACTATAATCCAAAACTGAGGAAAATTATCTTAAATAAAATGAAAAGAGTAGCTTACCTTGTAGACTGAAACAACAGAGAGCAGAGAGAAAAACTTCACTAGTGGAATGGTTACCAAAGAGTTGTAGATCTGATTGGATCTACACTAGATCTAAATGGATCTTCCCCAGATCTGATCTGGTTTATCCCCAGCGGAGTCACCAATTTTTTTACTAGGAATTATCAACCACTGCTGACCCTGCTTGTTCCTCTGTAATGCAAAACACAACTACAGAACAAAAGAATCACATCCACATATCCTTCCCTTGAATAGTTAAATTAATTAACATAACACATCACATACCTCAACCGTAGACCTTTTTACCTGTTCTTTAAAAATTCCTTGAGATGATTCAATACCTACAAGAAGGATCACAAGACAAATGAAAACATGAGAGCATCATGAAAATCAACTATCCATACCGATGATTAAGGAATTCAATAATATTTAATCACAAACACAATAATCAAATATAGGAAAGGGTAATGTTTTTGTATTAATAATGGGTGAGAAGAAGTACAACCAAATGCCTTGATGTTGATAGCTTCTGTCTCAACAAATGTCTACAAAATCCAATGAAGACCTATCTAGCTATAAGCTACCTCTACTTTGCCTCTATCCTGACTTCAAACTAGCAGCATAAGAATGCTTTTTCTGGTTTCCCTCACTCTCTTCATAGAAGCTTCCTTTATAGGCCAAAAACTCATAGGGTGACTTGACAAAAGGACATAATAAGATCCCTATAAGTGAGGGAGGTGAGTGCCACCTCTCCTAGATATGCAGGAACTAATTCCATGAAGGATTCCATATAGAACCTTCTAGAAACTTCATTTTTCCCATTTTAAGACCATCGATGCTTTTAGGAAAACTAGAGAGAGCGCCAACCTAGGGATTTTTCTACTGCAAAGGGTCAACGACACTTCTTGCTCAACTAATGGAGGCACCTACGGTGCTCCGTGAAAAAGTTGAAAGAGAACCGTACCTTTTAGGCCAGGGAAAAAAATGGCCAAGGTGATCCAGATCATGCTTTTTGGGAGATTGACAGGAAACAAGAAAGTCATCTGAAGGCTAACTAGGCAATATGGGATTTTCATGTGCAACAATTAGGAAATCCAACTTGCCTAGCATTAAAAATAGAAAATATCCAAAATATTGGAAAAATAAATCTGTTAGAAGAAGATGGAAACTTTCAAAACTAAGGAAAAGTAGTCAGTTTCAAAAGAAGAAAGTGTAGGAAAAGTAGTTAGTGCAAAAGCATGAATCTTTGGTCAAGCAGGGCATAGTTTTCATTTTTATGAAAATATGCAAGAAGGGAAACATAATCAATCATAAAAAACACATATTTTTCTCAATATTTCCATATTGGGTTGAGTGATACACACAGAGAAACATTATCTAAGAGCCATACTTGATATTTTACTCAAGGAGGGCACACACATGGACTAGGGTTACGGTTTGCAAGTGGTTAAATTGCTCCATAGGTGGATGAACTGCTAAAAAGTAAATAAATTATAGAAATGGATTCTTCCAACTACATTTCATAGTGTATTTTTAATCTTTTGGTGTTGTGTGAAGCTAAGCTTTAATTATGAGTGTTGACCCTCAGATCCCTTGGGTGATGCACCCCAAGTCTCCATTCTCTTCTCTTATCTCTCTTCCATTATTTAGTAAAGGTCACACAAAGGTCAAGGATATTCCATATATAATTCATATCAATATTTTATAGCATCCATTCATCCATTTAATTCTCTCTCTAGTGAAGGAAGCTTCACGTACGCTCTGATATCAGTGTTGGGTGCTAGTTTTGGGCCTCCAATTCTCATTTTTGGACACCTTTTGAGGAGATCGTCTCTTAAAATATTTTTAGGAGATTATTAGATCCACACTATTTTTTTATCTTTGTAATATAGTAATAATTCTTTCCAATATATTCATCATGCTGAACCTTCATGAGAGAAGTCTTTCAATACCCATTTAATGGGTCTTTTTGTCAGTTTATGCACTAAATATGAACTTATGACCATGAATAGTATATACGAATTAGATGATACATAAAATGTGTCATATAAATCTCTATGTATCATTATTTTTAGGTATTATAAAATTCATATTCGGAATTTATCATTATCTTTGTACCCTTGCTCACTGACTAGTTTTACAGTCTTTAGTATTATTAATGATTTGTAAAGCCATTGCGTATTCTATAATTCTATGTAGGTTTTTAATTAATGAAAAATCCAAAAATAACCCTCATATCAAGATTTTGTTTGTGTTGTACTTTTTTTGAGTGGTCTCTCCTCTGCAAGCTTTCTCAAGGACAAAATCCCATTTTTTTCCCAAACAACCCTAAACTCCCTCAAATTGTTTCATATATGTTCCAAACATGTTCAAATATCATTGTTGCTTAATTAATGACTTAAAAATCATATAATACTTCCATAAGAATTGGTTGATTGGAAGTGATTGTTCAATATCAGTTGCACCTATTGGGACACCTAGAAGACTGGGAGAATACTTCAACATAGTTGATGCTTAAAACCTAAAAGGGGCCAACATCCAGGTGGTTAGGTATCTGAGCTATATTTTTCCAAATCTTTCCTTTGGTTTCTATGACCAACCCTCTCTCATTCCTACTTTTGTCAGTACTTCCTTTGTTTTCCCTTGTATATAGAAAGTGATTGATCTCAATGTAATATTTTTATGTCACATTTTAAATAATATCAGTACTAGAGTTAGTATTATGATCTAATATCATATCAGGGATATTACAGGACTGTGGTCATCTGTAGGAGATCTATGGTAGGCAATGTGATAGACCCAGCTAGCCTTGTCTAAATTACTAGTCCTTTTGGGCCAAACAAGCCTATCAAGACATACTGATCTACGTAGGGATCAAACAAGCCTTCTCAGCACTAATGTACCAATAACTTTGACATACCAATATTATACTGAGATTCCATACCATTCTCTACAAGAAACTACAACATCAATAACAATATCATCATCATTCAAACTTTCAAGGGATGTCCTTTTGGAATACACCAAGATTGTATTAAATGTATTCAAACTTTACAGGAGATAGAGGCTTATTCATCTATTTTTTCCTCCCTCCTAATATGATAAATCTTCATTTATCATGTCTACACAATATCCCAGACATATTTATATCAGATATTGTTGGGCTTCTGCTTGTCATGAAATACACACAAGTCATTTCTACTTGACATCAAATAATCCCACAAGTAGCTTTAAAATCCACACTTCCTCAAAAATTGTTGAGAAAAATGAAATATACTATTCCTCGAGTATACTTATTGTTATTCTCATCTTCTTTTTTTTGAACCAACAAAATGTGTGAGACCCTAAGCTGAAGTAGAAACCTAAAGTGCTCTTCCTATCTATAGTACTACTGGACAAATTGGAGTGAACATATCCTTATAGGAAGATCCTCTATTTTGTTCGCATATCTGATACCATACTTGATTGTACCCTCTAGATACCTCTGTTAATGTATTTGTAACTTCAAAATGTATTCACTTGTATATTTCTTATTGTATTTCATTGCACCCCAATAGAAATGTTTGTTCCTCTGATCAGGAGAGTCATTAATATAATTAAAACATGTAGATTCCTTGAGGTTAATCATATGTTGTAAGTCAGGGCATTAGACGCAATAGTTGGGTTATATTAGGGTTATTAGACTCTCCTAGAGAGGTCGACCATGTAGGGTAATTGTCAAGTGGAAATTAAGTATAAATAGAGAGTGAGACTCTCTATTTCACACACACACACTCACTCAACTATAGAGAATGAGTGAGAGAGGAGGAGCTCACACAAGTGAGAGAGAGAACAGCTGTCAAAGATCATGTTTTTGTTTTTGGGTTTTAATTTTGCTATTGTGCTCATTCTATCTCTGAGGAAGTTGTGGGTTTTTCTCCTTTATGGTTTCCCATAGGAAAAACCCCTGTGTCTCTTGTCTCTTGTTATTATTGCTATGCATCTTATTCTCTGGGGTACAATCCTAGATCATATTGATTAAATGATAAAAATCTAACATGGTATAAAATCTATCCTGAGAACAAGACATTGTGTAGATGTAGAAGCTAGGGATTCTTACTTTTTGGGTCTCTCTCCTTAAATCATTAGCAAAAGGAGGCTAGTCTAACTCTCCATTGAAGGGTTCATATTTCTGTCGAAGCAAAATCTGATTTCGATCATTTTCAGTTTTTGACCTGCCACTGCTGCAAGAAATTAGGGATTTTCAAAGAAGAGGAATTTTTGAGTGACCCCAACATAGGATTTCTCTCCTCGTCAAAATCAAAGTTTAGAGACCAAGATCGAATTTTTTTGTTTGGTAGAACTCGGAGAAAGTCAAACCCTAATTTGAAGCTAGACCAAAAAATCAGCACTGCAAAAGATCAGCTCCAGATCCAGTTCGGGAATCCTAAATTGGTAAGATCTAAATATTTTGTATTTCCATTTGAGGTTCTCTATAAATATGTCTTATCATAGCAAGCTTGATGAAAATATTGAAGAAGATGATAACTTTTGATCATGGAAGTATAGTATTTCACTTATTCTTGAAGAGAATGAATTGGATACCTACATAAGTGGAGAGGTTCTAGTTCCATAGGGACATGAGACTAAAGCCTTAAACAAGAAGAACTTGGTCAAGGACAAGAGGATTATTTATTATTCTATCAAGGATCACCTTATACCACGTGTCTTCCCCAAAGACACCTAAAGAGATGTTTGATTTCTTGTCCAAGATATTTGAAGGAAAGAATATAAATTGGAAGATGACTTTGAGAAATCAATAGAATTATTTGAAGATTTGAAATGCAGAGATCATACAGTCATACTTTACGAGGGTCTCTCAAATCAAAGAGCAACTTGAAGTAGTGGAAGAGGAATTAGATAATGGAGAAATTGTGATGCCTACCTTGAATAGTTTCCCTAGGTCATGGGACTCCTTCATTCAAGGGATTTGTGCTAGAATAAAGTTAATCACTTTCAGTCGGCTATGGGAGGAATTATCACAAGAAGAATATCGATTAGTAGCATGAGAGGAAAATATGGGAAACGAAGATCAAAATCTCACATCACATACCAAGAAAATCAGAAGGGGCCACCATTATCTCAAAGGTAATCATTCTCACCAGAATAAAAAAGATAACCCTAGAAGAGTTCTTTCTAAAATAAGATGGTATACATGTGATGACAAAGGACACTTTGCCAGAGATTATTTTATAAATAAAGGTGTCTCTCATAAGAAGAATAAAACGAAAAGAAAACATCATGCTCACACTGCAGAGGATGATGAACCTCGCAAGAAGAGAGTCAAAGAAGAAAGTGAAGATTCTTCAAGTGATGAAGAGTATGCTTTGATTTATTCCCTTATAGGAACTATTACACATGGAAGTAATGATTGGATTATAGATAGTGAGTCTTCCAAGCATATGAAGGGATTCAAAGAATCATTTGTGAAACTATCCAAACATGAGTCACCCCACAAACTGAAACTTGGGGATGACTACCAGTATCCCATAAAAGGTAGTGGTGAAGCTTCCTATAAGCTAGACTCTGGAAAATCTATGAATATGAAGGATGTCCTATTTGTACCAGGACTAAAGAAGAATCTCCTCTCCATATCTGCATTGGATACAAAATATATGAGGGTCTCATTTGTAGATGACCAAAGGGAAATAATATAGATGATGTAGTAGTGAGTGGAGAGAAAGAGGGAGGCTTATACAAATTAAAGGGCCAACCAAAACAAGATTTGGTCCATGACTCAGTAGAGCCAAGTGAACTTTGGCATAGAAGTCTTGCACGTGTGCACTATAGGGCACTACCACTTGTAAGCAAAGCTGTTGAAGGTCTTCAAAAAATACAAACAAATCATTAAGGAATTTGCAAAGTTTGTGCAAAAGGAAAGAACACAAAGAAGACATTTCCAGGTAGTGAGAGCAAGGCAAAAGGAATCTTTGAAATCATTCACTCCGATGTATGCGGTCTAATGTCATCCAGTTCATTAAGTGGGTTTGTATATTATGTTTATTTCATTGATGATTTTTCTAGGAAGACAAGGATATACTTTTTAAAAGGAAAGGATTAAGTATTTAGTAAGTTCAAGGAATTCAAAGCCTTGATTAAGAACCACACAGAGAAGAAAATCAAGAACTTTTGATTAGAAAATAGCAGAGAATTGACATCAGATGAATTCAAGGAATTATGTAGAGATTCGGGGATTAAGAGGGAGTTGACCACTCCACATAATCCACAACAGAATTGGGTAGCAGAAAGGAAGAATAGAATGATTATGGAAGCAACAAGGGCAATGCTTCATGATCAAGATATTCATATGCATCTATAGGCAGAAGGTGCTAGGACAACTATGTATGTACAGAATCATACTCCACATAGAGTACTTGAGAACAAGACACCAGAAGAATTCTTCTTTGGTAAGAAATGAGAAGTCATCCATCTCCAAATATTTGGTTGTCCAATGTACATACACATTCTGAAAGGAAAGAGAATGAAGTTATATCCTTCAGGAAAGAAGGGTATTTTTTGGGATATAGTGAAAGCTCAAAATCTTACAAAATATATTTCGCAAGATTCAAGAATATCGACTTCAATAGGGACATGAATTTTGATGATGAATCATCTTACAACAAATCTAGAAAGACACATGTTGAATACCTTGAAGAAATAAAAGTACCCAGTATCCAAGATACTACACAGAATGAAGCTCCAGAGGAATATCAAGAAATGGAAGAACCTCAAGAACCTATAGATCCAACCTGTGAGAATAATTCTTATAAGAGGAAACCAACATGGGTATGACAAGCTATCCAAGGAGAAAAGAGATATGGTGCTCCAGAAGAGATGCACGTAGAAAGGAAGAGAACTAGGTCCTACTCTAGCTATGTATCCCTGCGATGTGACTTCATTGATAAAGAACATTCCAACTATGAAGAAGGAATAGAAAATGAAGAATGGAAGGATGTTATGATCAAGGAGTATCAATCAATCATGTAGAATCATGTATGGGATGTTGTCCCAAGACCAAAAGCAAAGGATGTTGTGACTTCCAAATGGATCTACAAGATCAAGCATGGTGCAAATGGCAACATAGAGAAAGATGAAGCGATATTTGTGGCAGATGGCTTCTCCTAGAAGGAAGGGATATATTATGAAGAAATTTTTCCACCTGTAGCCACATACACTTCCATCATATCAATACTTTCTCTGGTTGCAGTTATGAAATGGAAGATACATAAGATGGATGTCAAGATTGCATTATTGAATGGTGTAGTAGAAGAGGAAGTGTATGTGGAGCATCCACTTGGATTTGAGACACATGATAGGGAGACTCATGTGTGCAAATTGAAGAAGGCCATGTATGGTTTGAAATAGGAACCTAGGACATGGTACGGTATGATCGACAACTTCTTGACTAGCTTGGGATTTACCAAGAGTAAATTGGATTCCAACCTTTACTACAAAGTTGAGGAAGAGAACCTAGTGATACTCCTACTATATGTAGATGACCTGTTTGTGACAGGTGAGGATGGGTTGATTGCTGACACAAAGAGAAATCTTGTTTTCGAGTTCAAGATGAAGGAATTGGGCATGATGCACTACTTTCTAGGCATGGAGGTGTGGCAGAATGCAGATGGAATTTCCCTTGGGAAAGGGAAGTATGTAGTGGATATCCTGAAGAGATTTAGGATGATATACTGCAAGTCCATGGCAACACTTATGGCATCAAACCTGAAGCTATTGAGTGATTCTTCATCAAAGTTTGTTGGTGCCACAATGTATGATCAGATGATTAGGTTCTTGATGTACATGATGAACACAAGACCAAATATTTTCTTTGCTATGAACACATTGAGCCAGTTCCTGACGGATTTGATACATGTTCACCTGATTGCTGCAAATCACATTCTAAGGTACCTAAAGGGTACAATTGATTATGGGATCAAGTACAAGGTGAATCAGAATATTAACCTAGAGGGTTATGTAGATTCATATTGATAATGAAGTGCCCTTGATAGGAAAAGCACTTCAAGGTGTTGCTTCAGTATGGGATCAGGTGTGATGTCTTGGTTTAGTAGGAAATAGTCCTATTTGGCATTGAGTACACATGAAGCAGAGTATGTCACAGCTTGTTCAACTAGTTGTGAGGCATTGTTCCTGAGGAAGCTACCATCTGACCTATTTGATATCTAGTTGGATGCTACTTTTATATATTGTGACAACCAAAGTTGTGTGAAGTTATCGGAGAACCAAGGGTTCCATGATAAGTCGAAGCATATTGAGATAAAGTATCGCTATATCAGGGATATGGTGCAGAGAGGAGAAGTGAATCTCCAGTATGTTGCGATGAATGAGAAGATAGCTGATATGTTGACCAAGTCGTTATCTAGAGTGAAGTTCAAGTACTTCAGAGAGAATCTTGGTATTCATTAGATCGAGGTTCCCTCCAAGGGGAAGTGACGAGTGCATAAGTCTTCCCGACATGGTGGTAGGTTGGTCCTCCCATGATCATTGATGTAAGTGTTGGAGCCTTTCTGACATGGTGGTGGGTTGGCCCTCCCTTGGTCGTTGATGTAAGTGCTGGAGCCTTTCTGACATGGTGGGAGGTTGGTCCTCCCATGGTCATTGATGTAAGTGTTGGAGCCTTTTCGACATGGTGGCAGGTTGTTCCTCTGATGGTTATTGATGTAAGTGCTAGATCTTTTCAGACATGCTGATAGGTTGCTCTTCCCATGTTTGTTTATGTAAATGCTGAATATTTTCCGACATGATGGTAGGTTGGTCCTCCCATGGTCATTGATGCAAATGTTTTACCGGATGGTGGTAGGTTTTTCCTCCCATTCCTACAGATTTAAGTGTCGTGTTATGTGTATCTAGGTTGTGCTCCATGTGATGATGAGATGATTTCAATATGATGAGGTAATAGTAGGGTACACAGGTTTTGCATGGCATGTAATCAGTATTTGGATGCTCCTTCAGGTTTTGTAGTGGCATATAATCAGTCCTCAAAGATCTTATAGGTTTTGCAAGGGGCATATAATAGGTCCTGAGATGTACCTACTTGATGGCTTTCTCGCAGAGATGATGAGGACCTGGCAGAGGGCTAGGCCTACATCTATCATGAAAAGGGGCTGGCACTATGGATGAAGACCTAGTAAAGGGATAGTCCCACATCCAACATGAAAAAGGGATGAAACTGTAGATGAATACCTACATGGAGGCTAGGCATACATCCATCATGAAAAAGGGTTGTCTCTATAAATATTCCTTTGACGAGTATTATAGAGAGAGAACACTATTTGCTCGAGATAGTAGCAACAATGATGATGATGATCCATTGATGATGATGATCCAGTGATAATGAGTCCATAAGTCTTCCCAACATGGTGGTAGGTTGGTCCTCCCATGGTCATTGATGTAAGTGTTGGAGCCTTTCTGACATGGTGGTAGGTTGGACCTCCCATCGTCGTTGATGTAAGTGCTGAAGCCTTTCTGACATGGTGGGAGGTTGGTCCTCCCATGGTCATTAATGTAAGTGTTGGAGCCTTTCCGACATGGTGGCAGGTTGTTCCTCTCATGGTCATTGATGTAAGTGCTAGAGCTTTTCAGTCATGCTGATAGGTTTCTCCTCCCATGTTTCTTTATGTAAATGCTGAATATTTTCCGACATGATGGTAGGTTGGTCCTCCCATGGTCATTGATGTAAATGTTGAGCCTTTACCGGATGGTGGTAGGTTTTTCCACCCATGCCTATTGATTTAAGTGTCGTGTTATGTGTATCTGGGTTGTGCTCCATGTGATGATGAGATTATTTGAATATGATGAGGTAATAGTAGGGTACACAGGTTTTGCAAGGCATGTAATCAGTATTTGGATGCTCCTTCAAGTTTTGCAGTGGCATATAATCAGTCCTGAGAGATCCTATAGGTTTTGCAAGGGGCATATAATAGGTCCTAATATGTACCTACTTGATGGATTTCTTGTAGAGATGATGAGGACTTGGCAGAGGGCTAGGCCTACATCTATCATGAAAAAGGGATGGCACTATGGATGAAGACCTAGTAGAGGGATAGTCCTACATCCAACATGAAAAAGGGATGGAACTGTAGATGAATACCTACATGGAGGCTAGGCATACATCCATCATGAAAAAGGGTTGTCTCTATAAATATTCTTATGACGAGTATTATAGAGAGAGAACACTATTTGCTCGAGATAGTAGCAACAATGATGATGATGATCCAGTGATACTTTTCCAAATCTTTCCTTTGGTTTCTATGACCAACCCTCTCTCATTCCTACTTTTGTTAGTACTTCCTTTGTTTTCCCTTGTATATAGAAAGTGATTGATCTCAATGTAATATTTTTATGTCACATTTTAAATAATATCAGTACTAGAGTTAGTATTATGATCTAATATCATATCAGGGATATTACAGGACTGTGGTCATATGCAGGAGATATATGGTAGGCAATGTGATAGACCCAACTAGCCTTGTCTAAATTACTAGTCCTTTTGGGCCAAACAAGCCTATCAAGACATATTGATCTACCTGGGGATCAAACATGCCTTCTCACGATTACTAATCCTTTCTAACAGTCAAACCCTAGTCAGACATACCAATATCTCTAATATTAAACAAGCATTCTCAGCACTAATGTACCAATAACTTTGACATACCAATATTATACTGAGATTCCATACCATTCTCTACAAGAAACTACAACATCAATAACAATATCATCATCATTCCAACTTTAAAGGGATGTCCTTTTGGAATACACCAAGATTGTATCAAATGTATTCAAACTTTACAAGAGATAGAGGCTTATTCAGCTATTTTTTCCTCCCTCCTAATATGATCAATCTTCATTTATCATGTCTACACGATATCCCAGACATATTTATATTGGATATTGTTGGGCTTCTGCTTGTCATGAAATACACACAAATCATTTCTACTTGACATCAAATAATCCCGCAAGTAGCTTTAAAATCCACACTTCCTCAAAAATTGTTGAGAAAAATGAAATATACTATGCCTCGACTATACTTATTGTTATTCTCATCTTCTTTTTTTTGAACCAACAAAATGTGTGAGACCCTAAGTTCAAGTAGAAACCTAAAGTGCTCTTCCTATTTGTAGTACTACCGGACAAATTGGAGTGAACATATCCTTATAGGAAGATCCTCTATTTTGTTCGCATATCTGAGACCATACTTGATTGTACCCTCTAGATACCTCTGTTAATGTATTTGTAACTTCAAAATGTATTCACTTGTATATTTCTTATTGTATTTCATTGCACCCCAATGGAAATGTTTGTTCCTTCGATCAGGAGAGTCATTAATATAATTAAGTCATGTAGATTCCTTGAGGTTAACCATATGTTGTAAGTCAGGGCATTAGATGCAATAATTGGGTTATATTAGGGTTATTAGAGTCTCCTAGAGAGGTCGACCATGTAGGGTAATTGTCAAGTGGAAATTAAGTATAAATAGAGAGTGAGACTCTCTATTTCACACACACACACTCACTCAACTGTAGAGCATGAGTGAGAGAGGAGGAGCTCACACAAGTGAAAGAGAGAACAGCTGTCAGAGATCATATTTTTGTTTTTGGGTTTTAATTTTTCTATTGTGCTCATTCTATCTCTAAGGAAGTTGTGGGTTTTTCTCCTTTATGGTTTCCCATAGGAAAAACCCTTGTGTCTCTTGTCTCTTGTTATTATTGCTATGCATGTTATTCTCTGGGGTACAATCCTAGATCATATTGATTAAATGATAAAAATCTAACATGGTATCGAAGCTATCCTAATAACAAGACACTGTGTAGCTGTAGAAGCTAGGGATTCTTAATTTTTGGGTCTCTCTCCATAAATCATTAGCAAAAGGAGGCTATTCTAACTCTCCATTGAAGGGTGCATTATCTGTCGAAGCAAAATCCGACTTCGATCATTTTCAATTTTTGACCTGCCACTGCTACAAGAAATTAGGGATTTTCAAAGAAGAGGAATTTTTGAGTGATCCCAACATAGTATTTCTCTCCTCATCAAAATCGAATTTTATAGACCAAGATCTAATTTTTTGGTTTGGTAGAACTTGGAGAAAGTCAAACCCTAATTTGAACCTAGACCAAAAAATCAGCACTGCAAAAGATCAGCTCCAGATCCAGTTCGGGAATCTCAAATTGGTAAGATATAAATATTTTGTATTTCCATTTGAGGTTCTCTATAAATATGTCTTATCATAGCAAGCATGATGAAAATATTGAAGAAGCTGATAACTTTTGATCATGGAAGTATAGTATTTCACTTATTCTTGAAGAGAATGAATTGGATACCTACATAAGTGGAGAGGTTCCAGTTCCAGAGGGAGATGAGACTAAAGCCTTAAACAAGAAGAAATTGGTCAAGGAAAAGAGGATTATTGGTTATTCTATCAAGGATCACCTTATACCACATGTCTTCCCTAAAGACACCTAAAGAGATGTTTGATTTCTTGTCCAAGCTATTTGAAGGAAAGAATATAAATTGGAAGATGACTTTGAGAAATCAATAGAATTATTTGAAGATTTGAAATGCAGAGATCATACAGTCATACTTTACGAGGGTCTCTCAAATCAAAGAGAAACTTGAAGTAGTGGAGGAGGAAGTAGATAATGGAGAAATTGTGATGCCTACCTTGAATAGTCTCCCTAGGTCATGGGACTCCTTCATTCAAGGGATTTGTAATAGAATAAAGTTAATCACTTTCAGTCGGCTGTGGGAGGAATTCTCACAAGAAGAATATCGATTAGTAACATGAGAATAAAATATGGGAAATGAAGATAAAAATATCACATCACATACCAAGAAAATCAGAAGGGGCCACCATTAACTCAAAGGTAATCATTCTCACCAGAATCAGAAAGATAACCCTAGAAGAGTTCTTTCTAAAATAAGATGGTATACATGCGATGACAAAGGACACTTTGCCAGAGATTATCCTATAAATAAAGGTGGCTCTCATAAGAAGAAGAACAAGAAAAGAAAACATCATGCTCACACTGCAGAGGATGATGAACCTCCCAAGAAGAGAGTCAAAGAAGAAAGTGAATATTCTTCAAGTGATGAAGAGTATGCTTTGATTTATTCCCTCATAGGAACTATTACACATGGAAGTAATGATTGGCTTATAGATAGTGAGGCTTCCAAGCATATGAAGGGATTCAAAGAATCATTTGTGAAACTATCCAAACATGAGTCACCCCACAAAGTGAAACTTGGGGATGACTACCAGTATCCCATAAAAGGTAGTGGTGAAGCTTCCTATAAGCTAGACTCTGGAAAATCTATGAATATGAAGGATGTCCTATTTGTACCAGGACTAAAGAAGAATCTCCTCTCCATATCTGCATTGGATACAAATTATATGAGGGTCTCATTTGTAGATGAATAAAGGGAAATAATTTAGATGATGTAGTAGTGAGTGGAGAGAAAGAGGGAGGCTTATACAAATTAAAGGGCCAACCAAAACAATATTTGGTACATGACTCAGTAGAGCCAAGTGAACTTTAGCATAGAAGTCTTGCACATGTGCACTATAGGGCACTACCACTTGCAAGCAAAGCTATTGAAGGTCTTCAAAAAATACAAACAAAGCATTAAGGAATTTGCAAAGGTTGTGCAAAAGGAAAGAACACAAAGAAGACATTTCTAGGTAGCGAGAGCAAGGAAAAAGAAATCTTTGAAATCATTCACTCCGATGTATGCGGTCCGATGTCATCCAGTTCATTAAGTGGGTCTGTATATTATGTTTCTTTCATTGATGAATTTTCTAGGAAGGCAAGGATATACTTTTTAAAAGGAAAGGATTAAGTATTTAGTAATTTCAAGGAATTCAAAGCCTTGATTGAGAACCACACATAGAAGAAAATCAAGATCTTTCGATCAGAAAATGGCAGAGAATTGACATCAGATGGATTCAACGAATTATGTATAGATTCAGGGATTAAGAGGGAGTTGACCACTCCATATAATCCACAATAGAATGGGGTAGCAGAAAGGAAGAATAGAATGATTATGGAAGAAACAAGGGCAATTATTCATGATCAAGATATTCCTATGCATCTATAGGCAAAAGATGCTAGGACAACTGTGTATGTACAGAATCATACTCCACATAGAGTACTTGAGAACAAGACACCAGAAGAATTCTTCTTTAATAAGAAACAAGAAGTCATCCACCTCCGAATATTTGGTTGTCCAATGTACATAAACATTCTGAAAGAACAGAGCATGAAGTTATATCCTTCAGGAAAGAAGGGTATATTTTTGGGATATAGTGAAAGCTCAAAATCTTACAAAATATATTTCCCAAGATTCAAGAAGATCGACATCAACAGGGACATGACTTTTGACGATGACTCATCTTACAACAAATATAGAAAGACACATGTTGAATACCTTGAAGAAACAAAATTACCCAGTATCCAAGATACTACACTGAATGAAGCTCCAGAAGAATATCAAGAAATGGAAGAACCTCAAGAACCTATAGATCCAACCTATGAGAATAATTCTTATAAGAGGAAACCAAAATGGGTATGACAAGCTATCCAAGGAGAAAAGAGATATGGTTCTCCAGAAGAGATGCACATAGAAAGGAAGAGAACTAGGTCCTACTCCAGCTATATATCCCTGTGATGTGACATCATTGATAAAGAACATTCCAACTATGAAGAAGAAATAGAAAATAAAGAATGAAAGGATGTTATGATCAAGGAGTATCAATCAATCATGCAGAATCATGTATGGGATGTGGTCCCAAGACCAAAAGGAAACTATGTTGTGACATCCAAATGGATCTACAAGATCAAGCATGGTGCAAATGGCAGCATAGAGAAAGACGAAGCGATATTTGTGGCACATGGCTTCTCCTAGAAGGAAGGGATATATTATGAAGAAAATTTTCCACCTGTAGCCACATACACTTCCATCATATCAATACTTTCTTTGGCTGTAGTGATGAAATGGAATATACATAAGATGGATGTCAAGATTGCGTTATTGAATGGTGTAGTAGAAGAGGAAGTGTATGTGGAGCATCCACTTGGATTTGAGACACATGATAGGGAGACTCATGTGTGCAAATTGAAGAAGGCCATGTATGGTTTGAAATAGGAACCTAGTACATGGTATGGTAGGATCGACAACTTCCTGACTAGCTTGGGATTTACCAAGAGTAAAGTGGATTCCAACCTTTACTACAAATTTGAGGAAGCGAACCTAGTGATACTCCTACTATATGTAGATGACCTGTTTGTGACAGGTGAGGATGGGCTGATTGCTAACACAAAGAGAAAGCTTGTTTCCGAGTTCAAGATGAAGGAATTGGGAACGATGCACTACTTTCTAGGCATGGAGGTGTGGCAGAATGCGGATGGAATATCCCTTGGGAAAGGGAAGTATGTAGTGGATATCCTGAAGAGATTTAGGATGATAGACTGCAAGGCCATGGCCACACCTATGGCATCGAACCTGAAGCTATTGAGTGATTCTTCATCAGAGTTTGTTGGTGCCACAATGTATCATCAGATGATTAGGTTCTTGATGTACATGATGAACACAAGACCAAATATTTTCTTTGCTATGAACACATTGAGCCAGTTCCTGACGGATCTGATACATGTTCACCTAATTGCTGCAAATCACATTTCGATGTACCTAAAGGGTACAATTGATTATGGGATCAAGTATAAGGTGAATCATAATATTAACCTAGAGGGTTATGTAGATTCATATTGAGAATGAATTTCCCTTGATAGGAAAAGCACTTCGAGGTGTTGCTTTAGTATGGAATCATGTGTGATCTCTTGGTTTAGTAGGAAATAGTCCTATTTGGCATTGAGTACACCTAAAGCAGAGTATGTTATAGCTTGTTCGACTAGTTGTGAGGCATTGTGGCTGAGGAAGCTACTATCTGACCAATTTGATATCTAGTCGGATGCTACTTGTATATATTATGACAACCAGAGTTGTGTGAAGTTATCGGAGAACCAATGGTTCCATGACAAGTCGAAGCATATCAAGATCAAGTATCACTATATTAGGGATATGGTGCAGAGAGGAGAAGTGAATCTCCAGTATGTTGTGATGAATGAGAAGATAGCCGATATGTTGAACAAGTAGTTATCTAGAGTGAAGTTCAAGTACTTTAGAGAGAATCTTGGTATTCATCAGATCGAGGTTCCCTCCAAGGGGAAGTGATGAGTCCATAAGTATTCCCGACATGGTGGTAGGTTGGTCCTCCCATGGTCATTGATGTAAGTGTTGGAGCCTTTCTGACATGGTGGTAGGTTGGACCTCCCATGGTAGTTGATGTAAGTGCTGGAGCCTTTCTTACATGGTGGGAGGTTGGTCCTCCCATGGTCATTGATGTAAGTGTTGGAGCCTTTTTGACATGGTGGCAGGTTGTTCCTCTCATGGTCATTGATGTAAGTGCTAGAGATTTCCAAACATGCTGATAGGTTGCTCCTCTCATGTTCATTTATGTAAATGTTGAAGATTTTTTGACATGATGGTAGGTTGGTCCTCCCATGGTCATTGATGTAAATGTTGATCCTTTACCGGATGGTGGTAGGTTTTTCCTCCCATGCCTATTGATTTAAGTGTCGTGTTATGTGTATCTTGGTTGTGCTCCATGTGATGATGAGATTATTTGAATATGATGAGGTAATAGTAGGGTACACAGGTTTTGCAAGGCATGTAATCAATATTTGGATTCTCCTTCAGGTTTTGCAGTGGCATATAATCAGTCCTGAGAGATCCTATAGGTTTTGTAAGGGGCATATAATAGGTCCTGAGATGTGCCTACTTGATGGATTTCTTGCGGAGATGATGAGGACCTGGCAGAGGGCTAGGCCTACATCTATCATGAAAAAGGGCTGGCACTATGGATGAAGACCTAGTAGAGGGATAGTCCTACATCCAACATGAAAAAGGGATGGAACTGTAGATGAATACCTACATGGAGGCTAGGCATACATCCATCATGAAAAAGGGTTGTCTCTAGAAATATTCCTATGACGAGTATTATAGAGAGAGAACACTATTTGCTCGAGATAGCAGCAACAATGATGATGATGATGCATTGATGATGATGATCCAGTGATGATGATGATCCAGTGATAATGATGACGATGATCTTGAGGGAAATGAGCTTATTTATGTACGCTAACAAAATCTCTAACTTGGTTAAGTAAAATCATGCTTCCAATGAAACCATACAAATATCTAACTAATTGGTGAAACTTTCAATGTAGAAATGATGAAAAAAGGATCCCATGGATTACCAAAGTGCAATTGAAAAGAATAGAAAATACCACCTTTATTTGAAAAAAATAATTTGACATTTAAATTGCTTAAAGACCCCATATAATAAAAAAACAGATCAATGAAGATGTAAAGAAATATCTCTTGATGTTATATGAAAATGATAAGTTGTCCATAAGAATCTTTTGTTCCATGAATATCATCCATACATTGGCAATCAAAGACATCAGGATCAGCCTGACTTTGCTCCAGAATTTCTTGGACAGTATCAACAATAATGTCAACAAGATGGTCTTCCTTTTCCACGATGTCTTCAAATGGATAACTATCATACATCGTCTTTCGTTGTTCAAGGATAATGGACTCAATTCCTTCATGAATCTACTAATTAGATTGTGCCATATCACATGCATCACACATTTCAGGATCTTGCTTTTTGATTTCATCATCGTATTAATAAAAAATTGGAGCATCTTCATAATGGTTTTGAAAAATAGATTTATCATAACCATGAATAGAAGAAACTTATTATATGATGTTAAAAGTGTGAACATTCTAGCTTACATCAATTTGAGCATCAAAACAATTATGAAATTCCTCCTTTTCAATAAAAGGATTAGAATATAATTCATCATGGAACTCTCATCATATAAATTCAATGTTTATATCATATTCATCATAATGTGGAGCATTCTGAGAAATTTCAAATGATGATGCTGAAGGTTCATGCTTGTCTCCATTATAAGGACGATTTTCAACACAAAAAATATTTCCAATAGTTTGTTGAACAAGAGATTTATCTTCATAAATAGTGTCCATAGGATTAGCATTCAGATGATTATTAAGACTGTTAAAAGTATTATGAGAATATTCCAAACTATCTCTGCTGATCTCATCACTAGAATCATTTTCAACCTGACTTAAACAACATCTTTGTTACCGTAATGATGATTGAATTCTTCCTTGATAGCAAAATTTGAAAATGTTTCCTCTTCTTCTTCAACAAATTTAGAAACTACAGCTTCTTCATGACATGTTTTGAATCCTTGATTATACTTATTATCATGATTTTTTGAATCAGAAATTGTATTATGAAAATCAACCTACTCACAACAATATTTTAAGAGGAATTCAGCTGAGAACATATACTTACAATGTTTCAAAAAACATAAGTGGAATTATTTCAGTGAGGAAATGATAGCAGTAGGAAGAGAAAAATACCATTCTCGTGCATCTCACTCGAGTGAATACATGAACATCTTCATCAGCACATATTCATGCGGTATATTTATTTGAACCATACATTGATGAAATATGATGAGGTGATCTAAAGGATTATATTCTTTTATTTCTCTGAACCATGGAAGGAAATTTCCCCAAACATCCATAATAGGAACATCATTTGGAAATCCTGTAACAACTGAAAAATTGAAAGGTGCGAACCTCCAAGACAAAATGGCTTTCATGGTCTTCGACATCTTTGAACCAATGGATTTTGTTGGGTGAATAATTGCATTCATTTTCATATTCCTATTACTTGTTCTCCTTCAAGCAATAGATCTCTTCGTTGTTGTTCTCTCAGGGAATATATCTTCACTCCTCCATCCCTGGTAACGGCTCCAAAAAATGTTAGTCCTAAAGTTTGTACCGACTACTTAGCACAAATTTTAGGCACCTCAAATTGAACAAATCGATATTTTTAATAGTAGAAGAGGAACTTCAAAGGGTGGATGAATGATAAGCCTAAAACACAGACCTATAAGCATATGAAAGAAGAGGAAAACTAGGAGGATAAAAACGATGCTTCTATAGATAGTAGCAATGTATGAACCAACAAACAATGAGTTATGAAATAACAAACTTTTGATCACATAACTAGTAGTATTCTTCAAACAAAAATATGTTCTGTATAAAAAATTACAAACATTAAAATTTGTAAAAAGAAACTAGGACAGAGACACTGTCCATCATAATATTTATTACAGGGATAAACAATATCTTCCAGAAAAGAAATCATAAACTGGTTCATAAAATATCTCTCATCCTCATACAATTCTAAAATATACTGACATGCTGAAACAATATTAGACTGATAATAACACCCTTTACAAACACAACACATATCCTGAGTGGTTGGAAACCCTCCCTATTACATTTCAAATGGCTATATATATAGACATTACAACCAGCTAGATAATGCAAGTTTTTTTTTTCTCTCAAATTGGATCTATCCTATAAAATATAAAATTAGATAACATTAATACTCTATCTCAAAAAATCTAGAATCGATCCTCAAAATTTTCCTTTTGAATCTGAAGTTGATCATTGAAAACTTGTACTGCTTAGTGCTTGACACTTTCTTGTTGAATATATAGATTAATCATTCTAAGTTTTGATAAATTTTATGCTTCATTTAATCCTCAGCATCTGTGATAGCTCGAACTGCTTCTTAAAATTCAAAGCAATCTTTTGCATTCTGATTTTTGTGCCTAAGAATATAGCAACAGTGGTTGACTGAAAATGATCCTCGAAATATTGTGTTCAAGGTATGTATCCAAATTCCTGAATGTTATAGCTGTCACATGTAGCATTTAGTTTTGATCCAACCTATATTTAAACACTCCAAATTTTGTTGCAAGATGTCCTGTAAACCTCATGTCAATGCTTTGTGCAATAATTCAACTATAAACTTGCTCTTCAACCTGAAATTTTATGCACTTGAAGTATTCAATAACTATTGCAACCGAATTCCCTTGAATATGGATCTTTTGATTGCCACATGCAGTCAAGTTGGAACTAGTCTTTGGTCTGCTGATTCCATACCTAAAAATATGACAATAATTCCTTCAAATTTGGAGTTGCTTCCTGACTTGTTATTGATTATTTTCCTCATAATATGGAAGTGTAGCTGACTATCACCTATTTGAATATGTTTTTCCACATGTTTCTTTAGCTGTCATCAAAATTCTCTTCCTCTCTCTAATTTCCAATTGATTTGATGCATGATAATTTTGTTGCAAATTTAAGAAAATACTCTAGCACATATTTCCTTTGATTTCCATCTCATGTTTTCTTGGAATCGTTGCTTATGTGTTTCCTATGATGTGACTCACACTTGGAATTGGCGTGGGATACTATATTTTATTGAAACGTTATAGGACCATAAAAATTTATGAACATAAATGTAACATTTGGATGTTTGGATGCATTTGGAACTATACCTTCTCTCATGCAAATTCCTTGTTGTAGGATTTCATAAATGGAATCGGGAATGTATGAATATTAATGAAATTTTACCATGAAAAGAAAATGAGAGTGGGAATGAATAAGAATATAGAAGGCCGACAGAGCATAGCTCTATGGCTCAGTTACACAAAGGAATGGTCAAACCAAATCAATTAATCAATGAGAATTGATTACAATATAAAGGTGCAGATAGTCACAACAACCCAAACAATATATCCATGAAAGGTGGATCTGAAACCTGTGCATGCTAATTATAGAAAGTACATATCGACCCAATACCTAGATGCCTTCCTAGCATTTCTACATTATTCCAACATACCCCCTTAATGTAGAAATGGATTTTCTACAACACCTAATTTCTGTCTAAGGATCTCAAAGTGAATTTTCCAACAAGTTTGGTAAATATGTCAGCGACATTATCACTTGTGTTACAATAAATAATTTTAATTTCTTTAGACTCGATATTTTCTCTGATAAAATGATGTTGCAGTTCAATGTGTTTTGTCCTTTCATAATAAACTAGATTTTGTGTTAGTTTAACTACACTTTGATTGTCACAATATACTTTTGTGGGTTCTGTTTGCTTTTCTCCAATATCTTCAAGAATCCTCCTCAACCAGAAAGCTTCACATGTTGCACTAGACATGGATTTGTATTCAGATTCTGTGGATGATAGAGAAACAGTTGGTTGTTTCTTGTTGCTCCATGATACGACTCGAGATACAATGTTGAATGCATATCATGTAGTAGATATTTTGTCATCTGGATTTCCTACCGAATCAGAATCAACAATTCCTTTAGAATAGAATGTGAAATTATGCAATCAAGATGGATCAAAGGATGCAAATGGTACTTTGTATTGACACTTGGTGGGAAGCCAACCATAAATGTGATAAAATGATCTGGTAGTGCTTCATGAACCTGTCTAACTACAATTTTTATGTTTTTAGAAGAGATACTAGTGTATATTCTGGAAGTGAAATTCATGGTCTGTATTTAGATGTGTGCTACCATAATCTAAATATTTTTATGGGGTAGATCCTGGTACCAACACTGGCTCTAGCTACAGATAGAGTCCTCCCTTCTAGGCTCTAAGAAACGTATACCAAGTGCCTTATATCCATTAGGCTAGAGTCTTCATGCTGCTGCAAACGCACAAACTGAAAAACAATCCAAACTCATACTCTACAAACTGAAAATTGCAATATGTTCTATTACATACCAATTCTCCATTGAACCAAAGTCTTATTCAACTCTCTGAACTACTGCAGATGATGACAAGATGAAAACAAATTTGCTGAAAAACTGTGCACCCCTGCAACTCTATTGTTGAGGGAAATGAGCTTATTTATGTACACTATATACACTAACCAAATCTACAACTTGGTCAAGTAAAATCATGCTTCCAGTGAAACCATACAAATATTTGAATAATTGGTGAAACTTTTGATCTAGAAATGATGAACAAAGGAGCCCATGGATTACCAAAATGCAATTCAAAAGAACAGAAAATCCAACCTTCGTTTGACAAAACAATCTGACATTTGAACTTCTCAAAGACTCCATATAATCAACAAATGGATCAATGAAGTTGTAAATAAATACCTCTTGTTGTTCTGTGAAAAATATAAGTTGTCCATAAGAATATTTTGTTCATGAATATCATCCAGACATTGGAAATGAAAGACATCAGGATAAGCCTAAATTTGCTACAGAATTTCTTGGACAATGTCAATAATTTGATCCTCCTTTTCCACGCTATCTTGAAATGGATAATTATCATACATCGGCACCGGTTGTTCAAGGATAATGGACTAAATTCCTTCATGAATCTACTGATCTGATTGTGCCATATCACACACATCACATATTTCTGGATATTTCTTTTCGATTTCATCATCATATTTATAAAATAGTGGAGCATCTTCATAATGGTTTTGAACAACATATTTATCATAACCATGAATATAAGAAACTTCTGATATGATGTTAAAAGTGTCCACAGCCTCGCTTATATCAATTTGAGCATCAAAACAATTATGAACTTCCTCCTTTCCAATAAAAGGATTAGAATATAATTCATCATGGAATTCTTATCCTATAACTTCAATGCTTATATCATATTCATCATAACATGGAGCATTCTGAGAAATTTCAAATGATGATGCTGAAGGTTCATGGTTTTCTCCATTACAAGGCTGATTTTCAACACAAAAAATGATTTCCATCAATTTGTTGAACAAGAGATTGATCTTCATAAAGATTGTCCATAGGATTAATATTCAGATGATTATTAAGTCTGTTAAAATAATTATATGAATATTCCAAACAATCTTTGTTGATCTCATCACTAGAATCATTTCCAACCTGACTTAAAGCAACAGCTTGGTTATCATACTGATGATTGAATTCTTCCTTCACAGCAAAATTTGAAAATGTTTCCTCTTCATCTTCAACAAATTCTAAAACCACAACTTCTTCATGACATGTTTAAATCCTTGATTATACTTATTATCATGATTTTTTGAATCATAAATTGTATTATGAAAATCAGCCTTCTCACAACAATATTTTAAGAGGAATTCAACAGAGAACATATACTTACAATGTTTCTGAAAACATATGTGGGATTATTTTAGTGAGGAAATGCTAGCAGCAAGAAGAGAAAAATACCATCCTTGTGCATCTCGCTCATGCGAATACATGAACATATTCATGAGCACATATTCATGATGTATATTTAGCTGAACCATACATTGATGAAATTTGAAGACGTGATCTCAAGGATTATCTTCTTTTCTTTCTCTAAACCATGGAAGGAAATCTCCCTAAATATCCATAATAGGAACATCATTTGGAACGCCTGGAACAACTGATTGAAAGGTGCAAACCTCCGAGCCAGAATGGATTCCATGGTCTTCGGCATATTTGAACCAGTGGATTTTGTTGGGTGAATAATTGCATTCATTTCATATGTCTATTATTTGTTCTCCTTCAAGCAATAGATCTCTTCGTTGTTTCTCTCCCCAGGGAATATATCTTCACTCCTCTGTCCTTGGCAATGGTGCCAAAAGATGTTAGTCCTAAAGTTTGTACCGACTCCTTAGTGCAAAGTTTAGGAACCTCGAATTGAATGAATATGTATTTTTAATAGTAAAAGAGGAACTTAAAAGGGTGGATGAATGATAAGCCTAAAACACATACATATAAGAATATGAAAGAAGAGGTAAACTAGGATGAGAAAAACTACATGTTTCTACAGATAGTAGCGATGTATGAACTAGAAAACAATGAGTTATGAAATCAGAAAATGATGATCAAATAACTAGTAGTATTCTTAAGACAAAGAGACATTGTGTATAAAAAATTACAGACATTGACATGTGTAATAAGAAACTATGACAGAGACATTGTCCATCATAAGATTTATTACAGAGATAAACAATATCGTCCAGAAAGGAAATCATAAACTAGTTCATAAAAGATCTCTCATCCTCATATAGTTCTAAAATATACTGATGGGCTGAAACAATCTCAGACTGATAATAACACCCTTTACAAATACAACACACAGCCTGAGTGGCTAGAACCCCTCCCTATTACATTTCAAATGGCTATATATATAGACATTACCACCAGCTAGATAATGCAATATTTTTTTCTCTGAAATCGGATCTATCTTAGAAAATATAAAATTAGATAACATTAATACTCTATCTCAAAAAATATGGAACCGATCCTTGAAATTTCCCTTTTGAATCTGAAGTTAATCATTGAAAACTTGTAATTCCCAGTGCTTGATACTTGATCATTGAAGATATGGATCAATCATTCTAAGTTTTGATAAATTTGATGCTTCATTTAATCATCAACATCTGTGATAGTTGGAACTGCTTCTTCAAATGCAAATCAATCTTTTGCATTCCAATTTATCTGCTTAAGAATCTGGAAACAAAGCTTGATTGAAAATGATCCTCAAAAGATTGCGTTCAAGATATGAATTAGAATTCCTGAATCCTAAATCTGTCATATGTAGCATTTAGTTTTGATCCAAACTATATTTAACCACTCCAAATTTCGCTCCAAGATGTACTGTAAAATGCATGTCAATGCTTTGTGAAATAATTCAACAATAAACTTGCTCTTCAAACTAGAATTTTATGCACTTGAATTATTCAATAACTATTACAACTGAATTCCCTTGAATTTGGAGCTTTTGATCACCTCATGTAGTCAAGTTGGAACTAATCTTTGGCCTGTTTATTCCATACCTAAAAATATGTGGATTTTTTTCCTGACTTGTTATCGATTATTTTCCTCATAATATGGAAGTGTAGCTAACTATCACCTGTTTGAATATGTTTTTCCACATGTTTCTTTAGCTGTCAACCAAATGCTCTGCCTCTCTATAATTGACAACTGATCCCATGCCTGATAATTTTGTTGCAAATTTAAGAAAATGCTCTGGCACCTGTTTCCTTTGATTGCCATCTCATGCTTTCCTGGACTCGTTGGTTATGTGTTTCCTATTATATGTGTTGTACAGAAATAAAGAACCTTGTAACCTAGGGTCTGTGGTTACCAACTTACTTCTAAAACTTGCAGACAATCAGCTTTAAAGTACAGAAAAGGAATAGGAAGAAATGTTGAACTCACCCGATTAATGATAGTTGATCCAATCTTTGTCTTCTCCTACTCTGCTCCTCTCCAAAGCTTTCAGGGATGCACCTCTTTCACCTGTAAAGAGAAAATTCTCCAAGTACAATCTTATACATGTATATATAACAAGTTATATGAACAATATATAGAGTTCTTAACCAAAGATATTCATCAAACATGATACATGAAAGAGACTCAACAAAAATATGGAAGAAGGATTCTCTTTATTAACAATAGTGAATGAGATAAGTGTACAACCCAACATCTGAGACAAGGACTCCTCTGCAACCAAAGGATTTTGAGTTCTACTGCTCCAAAGAGTTCTAAAGATATACTGGCAACATAACTTTGCTTTCCAAGATTGATTGATTAAATCCCTCCCCAAGGCCTCTATTTATACTTTGGGAAATAAAGTAGTTTCGAAGGTTGAGGAGGTTGAGATAGTTGAGTTGGTTAATGATTAAGGCTCAACAAATCTCCATTAATCATGTTTTATTATTTTTAATGTAAAACAGATGTGTACACAACTATTGATACTAGAAACCCGCATATGACACGTGAGTTGCTATAAGGGAAACCCACATACAGATCTGCACACGGGTTGCAATGAATATACTCACGTACAGTACACGGGATGCTGTGGATATAGTCGCATATGTGCACGAGTTTTTGTGGATATAGTTGTGTATGAAAATCAACATATAGAAAGGTAAAATGACAATCTGGTTGGATAGTGAATGCATCTCATGTCATGCCCATCTATATTGTTTAGGAAACCTTCAATCCATAAGTGTCCTTTTGTGTACCAACATATGAAATGTCGACACTCAGATGGAGAAGTGCCATTTGGGTTGATAACATATGTCCCCTAATGTGTGAGGTCAGAGGGAAGCGATGGGAAAAATATATTATAATCATTACCTTTGGAGAACTCTGAAATCCAATGGAGCAGAGGTAGTACCTGAAACAAATACATAATAATGTCATATACAAAGTCATATCTGAGGATGCTATGTTCAATATACTGGAACATTAGCTCCTTTACAATGTTTGAGTACATCATAGAGTATGGGTACAAGACCGCATATATTAAAAAGGTGGATCGAAGTGACAATATACAATAATGGTGAGTCTTAAAAGATCTGGAAGCTGTGTAAAATATATAGAAAATAATATTGCGCAACTTAGTCCAGAGATAGGGAAAAAACGTCTTCATAAACAATCCCAAAGAACCAGTACAATCCAAGCCATGTGAATAGATGTAGGTTGAAGTCGAACATGGAGTGGATTCAACAGATTGTCAATCAATAGGTGATAATCGACAATTGAAGTAAAGGAATTCACCAATAATTAAAGTGAATCCTGAGGTACGATCGTCAAAACTCTAGGTCTTCGTCATGAGGAAGTGTTGATGCAAAACCATACTATGATAAGGAAGGAAACAGATCCTCCAACGGATCATAAGAGTGACTAGGAACTAGGTAAAGGAAGGGAGACACAAGTGATAACAGATACGACAATGATGGGATCAAGATATAGATCAGACATTGAGTTAAGTCCTTGAACAGTGAGCATGACACAGAGATGACCCAAGGAAGATTTTAGCTTTATATATAGAACAACTAGACTTATATGTCATGTAAGAGACATGATCAAATTCCCCAGGTAGAAATGATAAGAGGAGGAGTAATAAACTCGAAGTAATAGTTGAACTAAAAGTGAACACTGAGACATGGGTATCGAAAAAGACAGCGAGTGCTATGTTCAAGGATGACATGCTGCCACTAGCTGAAAACCAAGAGAATTTTTTTTCCTTACCTTCCCTGTTAAATTTTAACGAGTCCAGGAAAGTCAACTCGAATCTCTCTTCATTTTTTAACAAGCTTGAAGAGAAGAGGGAATATTGCTTAATAGTGTCACTGATTCATGGATTTAATGATCCCGAACTAGTACATGCTCAGTTGGTGTTTTCACATTTAGAGATTCTAAAAACTCCAAAGAAGACTCCAGGGGGGTCCTTTTTTGTCCAATTTAGTCTCCTAAGGCTAGAAAAGTATAAAACATAACACAGAAGAACTCTCTTAACTTTTGTAGAAGAAAAGGTGAACCTTTTTTGTACTTAGTCAGGGAGGTCTGAAAAAGGTTAAATTACTGCCTACCTAACACTCCTTCAAGAGCAGCATATAGCTTGAGTTTTATGAGTGTGAACGAAAGCAAGATCACTCAAAAAGATCCATTTGAGTACGAGAAATGGGGATTACAACAATAAAATCAATGCTTTGTTCTTTAGTGTTTAACGAGCATGACAAAGGCATAAATTACACTCAGAATCTTTTTCATGTTTAGGTCCAAATCCCAAGAAAGAGAAAACTAAGCTCATACTAGGTGTTCCTTTTCTGTAAATTTAGTCCCTCGGGTCCGGAAAAGTGATAAACCTATGCCTAAGAATACTCTTCTCAATTCCATAGAAAAGAGAGTGATCCTTTCTCATGTTAGTCCACATGGTATGAGAAAGAGATAACCTACCACCAATGCAGATGCCCATTCACATATTCTTAACAAGCTTGAATGGACAAGTTAACTCAGCAGTCAAGTCTATTTTAAGGAGTCAGACATGGGCCTAAAGAAAATCCATAAGGGTGGGGAGTCCTATAAAGGGATAGCTTGTAAAAAGAGACCAAAATGAGGCTCCATTTGGCATGAAAATTAGCTAAGAGGATTCCCCTGTACCTAAGATAGCTGCAGCATGAGTATAGAAAGACATCATAGGTTCTAAATGAAGATACTCATGAGAGGAAGTCCCTATCCATGAAAGAACAATGGTAAATACAAGGACCTAATGGTTAAAAATACCATAGTCCATGGTTAAAATGTTGATTACTAAGTATAAGATGGAGTAGGTATAGATGCAAGATGCATGTGAAACGATGAAAAACCATCCTATATGAGTAAAAAACACCTTAAAATGATGATAAACCTATTACAAGGCAAAAAGAGATATGGTATTAGTTTAGTGAATTATGAACTATAGGAAAAAACCCACTTGAGAAATATAATTTCTATAAATAGTTCAAAATCATAAATAAAACTCACAATTATGAATATTAGCCATAAAAGACAAGTTTTCACTTCTACCTTCAATTGATCAGTGTGGACAATCTGGTTGACGAAATCAAATTCCGCAAGTGTCAGGTAAGACTACACCCTAAGCTCTTCAATTTGATCCTAGAAAATTTCAAAATTGTGTCCAAATTTTATATTTTTGAGCGCCCTTAAGCAAGGAACGTTGTGTATGCAGGTTCGTATAGTGAAACTCGCATGCACGCATTATGTACGCGAGTTGTCCAAAGGACAGTCGCGTACAGTACATGACATGCCTAGCTAGACAGTCGCATACACTGTGTGAAGGGAAAAATAAGTATGTAGGGTCAAAATTTTGAATTTTTACATGAAACTAAAGGTTTGTAATGCTTGTTTTACTAGGTTTGAAGATGGTGCTTGAGTGGAGGGAGTATGAGCATGAAGATATGGATCAAGAAGCACTCCAGGATGCCCCCCACTGTATGTTTTACGTTCAAGTGGATTGTTAAAGTTTTTTTGTCCATCACCTATGCGGGCCAATGTCTTCCTGCTAGAGTTCATGATAAATTATTGGGATCATGATTTGGGCATGTTTGACCTTCAAGATGAATCCTTGGAGATTACTTCAGAGGATATCTATTTCATTGCCGGTCTATCACGACGAGGAGGTCCAGTCAACTTGGAGGGAACCGACAGAGACGGTGACCCTCTGAGTGTCTAAAACTACATTGACATATACTATGCACCAGGTACCCAAAAAGAGGGATTTGCATCCCTATTGTAAACATACATGATCTTCCTCTACAGGTATTGAAAAGTACCATAGTGAGGGTTGCAGGATCATCTTCTCTTCATCTTGCTACATGGAACCAGATGAGGTTAGTAGTGGATTGCATGCAGGGGGCCTTATATGATTGGTGCTAGGCAGTTATCCCAATTTTGAGAGGACATCTCTCTGACTGCAAGAGAGGAAGGAGGAAGAAATTTGGATATTCTATAATACTAGTAGCCTTATTCTTCGAGAGAGTGTCAGGATTGAGCCCTACAGTACCCCTACCAGTTCGTTCTCCTCATCAATCTAGGCTGAGTAGATGGGGAGACATCTTGCTTCACTAGGGAGGAGGATTCTCAGTCTAGAGTGTATATGATGATAACTTCTACTTTTGGTGGGACCGACAATTGCCAGCACTGGAGTAGTTTCCATATGCTGGGATGGATTTCCGTGGTGATCCAGACCTCGTCCTCCCTCTAGGAGGAGCATGGGGAGAGTTAGGTAATTTTTTATTTTCAAGTTTTAAATTTTTTTATGAATTTTAAATATATGGATATATACATATGTATAAGAGTTCTAATCCTATAAACATGTCAAAATGCAGATATTGGACCATTCCGCCTTGAAGGGAATCCATGCATATATGTGTGTCCTGTCTTAGGAGAAGACCAGGGACTGCTTAGGGTTCTTGAGGGGATGATGGCTAGGCTTACCCAGAGAGTACCCACCTTACGGATTGAGCACATCCTAGCCATCATGCAGGCATTTGTGGTTGGTGTACCACCTATCTGGATACGCCTTTTGAGGTGGGTAGCCAGAGCAGTTTTAGTATACATAGATGCTATTGAGGCTACTGAAACCAAGGAGGTGGAAGAAGCCAGAGTATAGGGAGACCGAGGGGACCAAGGTGGTCCATATGACCAGGGTGGTACAGCTTAGATCTAGGGAATTTGATGGACTATGATCCATATTTTGTATATTTTTTGTATATTATATAGTTATGACTGGATCTGAGGATCAGTGACTCAACCTATCTATAGACAAATATTCACATATATATAAATGTTGTCGGTTTATTTACAAATATTTTTTAATGTGTATGCTATATATTTTTATAAAAAATGTGTTAAATTCCAATCCAATATGTAATTAGCGTATGCATCAGTTAATGAATTCTGATTTCTTGGAATATGATTGAATGTAATGAACTCAAATTTTCTTTCCAATAACCTAACTTGAATAAACTAATGAAATAGAATAGGGTTCCACACCTGATAAGCTCGATTGAGCTGGGAAACCACCAATTGAGAGTCCAATCAGACTTCCAACTAATTGATACCATGTGACAAAGAATCCCATAGAAGCTCAATTATAGCCCTATACTCAGTGACATTATTAGAAGCATGGCCTAAGCAAGCGCCTCCCGAGGCAACTAACTGTCCCGAGGGAGAATAAATGACCCATGCCATTGAAGCTATATTACAAGTGTGGCGATTGGCGCCATCAGTGAAACCTACAAACCTCTCAGAAGACATCTGAAATAACCAACAGATGGTATAAGAAACACAAACCAATGAACTGATGTACATAAAAATACATACAATAGAGTACAAGAAAAAGCGTTAAGCCTAAGCATAGTACTTTTTCAGGTAGAGCCCATTTCTAGGCTCAGGAAGCTTATTCCCATCAAAATAAATTAACTCATATGTGCCCTTCTTTAATACCTTTGACACAACATAAGGCCCCAACCACATGGACTTGAACTTTCCTACCCCCAGGGGTTCTTTGTCTTGGTCCCAAAGAAAAACAAGTTCCCCCTCAGAGAAAATCTGAGGCTTGACCGACATATCATATTGGATTTTGGCCCTATTTTTGTGAGTTTGATTTGCTGTCAGCACATCTCTATGCTACTCATCAAGATGTTCTAAGTGTATTAGATGTTCTTCAAGCTTTGTCGTATCAGGTAACACATGAATATCTATTTTCAAAGATGGGATTTCACATTCAACCGAGGTAATGGATTCCACTCGATGAATGAGTTGGAAGGGGGAGAAACTTGTAGCAGTTTTTACATTAGTTCTGTATGCCCAAAGTGTGGGGTATTGCATGATATGCTAGTTAGAACAAGCTGCATCAATAGTACATTTGAGGATAGTCTTCAAAGTTTTATTAACAGCCTCAACCTGACCATTTGCTTAAGGATAGTATGAAGAAGAATTTTCTTGTCTGAATCCAAGCATAGTGGTCAGTTCTGTCATCATGCTATTTTGAAAATGACTGCCATGGTCAGTGGCAATCACCTTGGGTATACCAAACTGTGCTATAATTTGATTGAACATGAAGAAAGTTGTGGTTTCCCTATTGACTTTAAAGGTGGGCATTTCCTCTACCCATTTCATAAAATAGTCCACAATGACAATCATATATTTGTGCCCCCCAACCGAGGCTAGGTTACATGTCACGTAATCAATCCCCCACTTCATGAAGGGGCCCACTGAGACAATGGGAAATAATGAAGTGGGATGTAACCACATTTTTCTAGTGTAAAGCTAACAAGGATGACAGTGCTTCATGGCTTCCACACAATCCTTAAAGATCATGGGACAAAAATCACCACCGTGTAGTATCTTCTAGGCCATTACTAACCCAGATAAATGACCCCCACATGCTCCACTATGGGAATCATTCAAAACAATCTCCACTTCCTCATGGGTAAGACATCGACACAAAATGAAATCTACCCCTCTACGATATAAAGTATCTCCTATGATGAGGTAGTTCTTGGCATGAAGGAATAATTTTCTTCGTTCCTCCTGTGAGGAAGCTGCAAGATACTTCAAAGTCTAGAGATAGATATGTATATCTCCATACCAGGGGTCAGAGGTGGATATCAAGAAGATATGCTCATCTGGGAATGAGTCTTCTTCAATGACTACATCTTTTTCTATTGGAAACTCTGCTATAAGCTCAGCAAAGATGAAGGATTTTTTAGACTTAGCAGATAGGAAATCCAAGTCAAACTCTTAGAGAATGACTATCCATTTGTTGAATTTTTCTCCAAAAATCCGTCAGGACAAAACATATTGAAAACGATTAACATCTACCACTACTATTGTAGTCCTCAGTAAAATGTAGTGATGTAACCTTTGAACAGCATAGACAACTACTAAGGCCAATTTCTCGATGTGGGAGTACCTGAGTTCAGGTCCGACTAAAGCACGGCTAAGATAGTAAATGACATGCTCTTGGAGCTTATCATCCTCCTAGACCAAGACTACCCCAACGGTAGACTCGGATGCGGCCAGATACAGTATAAAATCCCTAGAGTAATCTGGCAGATGCAATAAAGGTGCCGACAACAAAGCTTTTTTCAATGACATGAAAGCGAGTTGTGCAATTTCATCCCATACAAATGGGGTGTCCTATTTTACTAGGCACATGAAACCCTTGGTAATCTTGTCATAGTTTACAATGAAATGTCGAAGAAAATTGGACTTTCCCCGTAGGCTGTGAAGTTTCCTGATAGAATGAGGAGGAGGCAGATTTACAATGGCCTCTACTTTTAATGGATCCACCTGAATGCCTTTGTTAGATACAATGAATCTGAGCAATCTCCTTGAATCCACAGAACATGCACTTGTAGGGATTCAAGCGACTATTATAGTATCTGCATCATTCAAAGATTAGATGTAAGTGATCTAGATGATCGATTCTTTTACGAGAATGCACAGATAGATCATCAAGGTAAGGTTTGACAATGGTTTTGATATCATGGAAGGAAAATTTCATTGCCCATTGAAAGGTTGCCCCGACATTTTTCAATCCGAAGGACATTTTTTTTGTACGCAAAGGTACCCCAAGGACAAATGAAAGCAATTTTATGTTGGTCTTCCGGTTTTATTTGAATTTGATTGTATCCAGAGAAATGATCCATAAACGAAAAAACTTCACTTCCTGCGCAAGAATCTATAATTTGATCTATAAATGGCATGGGATAGTAGTCCTTAGGACATGATTTATTCAAATCTCAAAATTCAGTACAGATGCGTATGGTCCCTTGTTTCTTATCAATAGGAACTGGGTTGGATACCCATTTCATCAGAGCTATGGGATAAATAAAATCAACTTTCAATAGTTTTTCAACTTCAGCCTTCACAGCCGCCGCTTTATGCAAGTTAATAGGTCTTAAATTTTTCTAAACAAGTTTAGCATTAGGTTATGTTCGGATATCATGCTCAACTATCGATGGATCAATGCATGGCATCTCCTCATATGAATAGGCAAAAAAGTCACGGAATTCCTTGAACAAGGACGTATAGATTGCAATCTCCTCAAGAGAGAAGTTTGCACCGATATGTATATTTTCCACAACGTCAGGATTTACAGAGATGTTGACAGGGATAGTAGTGGAAATATTTTCCATATTCCCCTCAGCAAACATTCCTTCCCTTGGTAAGGGATTGATGGGTATATCAACATCATCTTCTAGTCTCATATGAAACTCTTGATTCTCTATCCTACTTAGCTCTGGAAGAAAATAGGATCGATGATGAATATTTTTTTAGATATTACCATATCCGCACATGGCTTCCAGAATGGCTTCTTAAGAGGGTAAAACCATATCTAAACATTCTGTAGAATGCGAAGAGTTTTCTTCCCAAGCAGGCGAATAGACTTCTTCTAGGTCCTCTAAGACTATGAGAGGGTCTGGAATGGGATCAACAATGGTTTGAGTGATAGCTTGGTAAGCCACTTCCATTTCTAATAAGGGCACCTCCAATTCATGGGGGGGAGGGAGAACCCAAGGATCAGTCTGATCAAAAACCATGGCTATGGACTTACCCACACTAGTAGAACCTATATAGTTAATTGGGGCTGGAAGATCAAATGTGCCCATCAGTGATGCATACATTCCATCCCCCAAGATCTGTGCAATAGGTTTGACCTGATCAACCAATGGCACAGTAGAATCATTAGACTCCATCCAGCCTTTATAATATAAGGGTGCATCATTTACCTCTACCTCAATAGATACTGCTTTCCCTTCCAGCTTAATTTCAAAATCCGGTAGGATACCATGCAGACGTAATGACCTTTCATCGAAAGCAGTAAGCAGGGTGTTTGATGGAACCAGTTTTGGGGATCTGAGAGCTTTTCAACATGACAAGGACATAATGCATGTAGAAGAACCCTCATCAACAACTTCCCTTCCAATGGTCTTTCCACCATGGATGACATCTATTGATAAGGCTACATGGTAAGGTAGGCAAATTTTAACATCAGACAAGTGAAATTTCACCATGAAACTCGATGAGTCCATGCTACCTAAGGCTGCTAAGAGTGCATCCTGCTGGGTGGGATAGCTCTGTAACACCTCTAAAGCTAACATTGCACAAGTGGTTTGGGATAATTCTTCAACCACACAGTAGTTTCAAGCATCCCTAGCATTAGGGTTATGCAAGGTCTTCTTAAAGACACCTTTTGGTATCTTAGGCATAGTTTCAGTAGGATTCTCAATCGTGACAGGGTTAGAAGTTTCACCTATAGACTTACCCTTCTCAGAAGTCTCTTTTTCATAGTTTTTGTTCCTGGTCTGTAGCAAAGTTGAAGATAGAACCATGTTGATATAATTGGGGTTAGGGGCATTTGGAGTGCCCCCTGCTACATTAGAAGCTAAAGCAAAATTCTTCCCTTGGGGAAAAGGATCCTTCAAGACAGCCAGTTGTTGAGCTTTTAGTAGCTTCTGGGCTTGTTCCATAAGGGGACAAAGGTGAGTGAGGTGATCCTCATGGCACAACTTACATGGGATGTTAGTTTTTCAACATTTAAGCTAGCATTATGTTAGGATATTTTCACTGAGAGAATAACAAGCACAACAATAACATAAGCACATCACAAGAGACAAGAGACAGAAAGATTTTTGATCGGGGAAACCATAAATGGAGAAAACCCCGCAACTTCCTCTAAGATAGTATCACCACAAGATGTAAAACCCCAAAACAGAAAGATGCACTCTAACAGCAGTAGTCTTCTTGTCCCAGTATATTTCCTTCTCCACTAGTGCGCCACACTTGAGAGAGCAAGTGATGTATTTCACAAGTGATAAATAGAGAGACTCACACTCTCTATTTATATTCATCCGTTCACTTGAATTGCATTTTCACACGTAGGCTCAACCTAACAATTACTACTCAATCCTACACCTTAATTAGTGTATAATAACTCAAGTGCCCCGAAACTGTGGGGACTTGTCTAATGACTTGATATGACTTATTTACATTATTAATCTTCCCGATCGGAACATCAGGGCATGATCACATGACTCAAATACATAATAGAAACATCCTGGAATAAACATCGGGTTATAATACATAAGATACATAGAAGAATACATTCTGAAGTTACATATACATCAACACTCCCTCTTAACTAGGAAGGTATTCTTTCGACACGATTTTCAGCACTGGTCTTCTTCTCTGTATCAACTGGAACATCTTCGTCTTCAAGTAATCTTTATCTTCAAGTCATCTTCATATTCAAGTCATCTGGATCTGGATCGTCATAGAATTGGATCTGGATCATCACTCGATCTGGATCATCATAGCACATCATCAATGGATCTGGATCATCACTGGATCTGGATCATCATCACTGGACTGGATCTAGATCATCACTCAATCTGGATCATCATGGAACATCACCACAGGATCTAGATCATCACTCAATTTGGATCTGGATCATCACTACTGGATCTGGATCATCACTCGATCTGGATCATCATGGAACATCACCACAGGATCTAGATCATCACTTGATCTAGATCTGGATCATCACTGCTGGATCTGAATCATCACTCGATCTGGATCTCCCAGAGTCATCATAATTGGATCTCGATCATAGCTCGATCTGGATCTCCTCTGGTCATCATCATGTGTGCACTATCTCATCATAGGAAGTTCTACAGAGCCAGCCCTTTTTTATGCTGGTTGTAGGCCTAGCCACCAGGTAGGTCTTCGCCCAGCACTTACATCTGACCTACTCGTCAGAAAGGCATGCCCAGTACTCACATCTGATCATGTAGTAAACTACAATCACATCAGAAAGGCCCAGAACTCACATTCACCAGCATGGTAGGAACAACAACTACCATCTGTGAAATGGCTTTGCACTTACATCTGACCTACTCGTCAGAAGGGCATCACATCCATCCAGGCTAGAACCACATCCGCCAAAATGATGGAAGAACCCTGTTCTTTTCACCCACGCTAGAAACACATCTGACACAATGATGGAAGACTTTCAACCAGGCTGGAACCACATCCACCACAATGATGAAAGAACTCTGTTCTTTTCACCCAGGATGGAGCCACATCCGCCATAATGAAGAAAGATTTCTACACTTACATCTGACCTACTCGTCAGAAGGGCATGCACTCACATCTGACCTGGTAGGAATTGAATCCTACACCCTCATCAGAATGGCCCCCAGTCCTAGATTGAGCTACCTGGTAACTGACCAGGTGCCTCCACTCTCCCGGAGAGTGGCAGTTTCCCTTACATCTGTCCTACTCGATAGAATGGCCAGCACTCACATCTGTCATGGGAGGAACTTAATCCTTTAGCCATGACTAGAATGGCTCAGCCCTTACATCTGACCTACTCATCAGAATGGCTCTCTCAGTCCCTAACTGAGTGTTCCTGGTAACTGACCAGGTGCCTCCATTACCATAATGGCAGTCAGCACTTATATCTGACATGGAAGGAACTGAATCCTCTCACCATGACAGAATGGCTTAGCCCTTACATCTGACCTGCTCATCAAAATGGATTTGGATCTCTAGTACTCATATCTAACATGGAAGGAACTGAATCCTCTCACCATGATAGAATGGCTCAGCCCTTACATCTGACCTGCTCATCATAATGGCTTTGGATCTATAGCACTCATATCTGACATGGAATGAACTGAATCCTCTCATCATGACAGAATGGCTCAGCCCTTACATCTAACCATGGAAGGAACCAATCCTCTCATCATGTTAGAATGGCTATGGGTCTCATCACTTTCTCTTGGAAGGAACCTCGATCTGGAGAACACCAAGTCTCTCTCTGAAGTACTCAAACTTCAGCCTAGCCAATGGCTTCGTCAATACATCAGCTATCTATTCCTCCATCGCAACATACTGGAGCTTCACTGCTCCTCTCTGCACCATATCCCTGATATAGTGATACTTGATCTTGATATGCTTCAATTTGTCATGGAACACTAGATTCTCTGACAACTTCATGCAACTCTGGTTGTCATAATGTATACAAGTAGCATCCAACTGGAGATCAAATATATCAGACAGTAGCTTCTGTATCCATACTACCTCACAACTAGCTGAACAAGCTGCGACATACTCTACTTCAGCTGTACTCAGTGCCACACAGGATTTCTTCCTACTAAACCAAGATATCACACCTGATCCCATACTAAAGCAACATCCTAAAGTACTCTTCTTTTCGATGGCACTGCCTGTCCAATATGAATCAACATAACCCTCCAGGTTAATCTTTTGATTCATATCATACTTGTGTCCATAATCAATTGTACCCCTGCATGCTTTTCAACCATCAGGTGAACATGTCTCAATGTGTTCACAGCAAGGCAAGTATCTAGTCTCGGGTACATCAAGGACCCAATCGTCTAATGATACATCGTAGCATCGATCGTCTCTGATGAAGCATCACTTAATAGCTTCATGTTTGATGCCATAGGTGTGGTCATGCAGTCCATCATCCTGAACTTCTTCAGGATCTCTACTGCATACTTCCTTTTTCCAAGGAAGATTCGATATGCACTCTGCCACACCTCCATACCTAGAACAATAGTGCATCGACACATAACAGGAGTATCACTGGTCTTCCATCTTCAACCTTGAAGCAAAGGTTGGAATCCTATTTACTCTTAGTAAAGCCTAGAGTCATAAGTAATCTTCCCATCCTGTCGTACCATGTCGAACCTCAATATATTCTATAGTCACTCCCTCTGAAGAGGAGCATCATACTCCCTCTATCTTCTGTGCTCTATGCACTAAAAAACATTCTGTAGTAGAGTGACAAGTAGCTTCCTATGCTACTAATATTCTATGTGACCATCTAGTATATAGACTTACATCTTCAACCTTGTAGAAAAGGTTAAGATCTTCATTAGGCTCATCATGTATGTGTTTAAACTCTTACTGGCTACAAATGTCTCTTCGTAGTCTAGGCCTTCTTTTCGTGAGAAGCCTCATGCTACAAATCTTACTTTGTATCCCACGATGTTTCCATCTATTGCATTATGGAACTATGAAATTCTCTTCAGTTCTCGATATTGCACCCTGACATCATTCTTCTTGAACTGGTCTTCCCTTTCTTCTTGGTGGCTGGAAGGTTCTGCATCAATGATGTCACTGTACTCATCATATTATTCTTTGTCTTTGAACTATCGTCACTTGTTCTTTGGAACAAGTCTTCATTCTTCTTTGCTTGTAGGCGATTATGTATGCGGTCTTTCCTACAAGTCAAATCCATTTGTATGGTTAGAACATTTCATAAGGAATATTCATACTGGCAAATACTTATGCATAAATATATGATTATGCAACTACTTTATCCAATACAACATTCATCCATATCTCACTGAAACTTTCTAGATGCCTTCCATCTCTACCAGGACAACATTGAGATTGTGCACTAATCCAATATGTCAGCAAAGAGGTTTCATTCTAAATAAGTAGCAATGGATAATTTGTATAGCACCGTGAGCTACTTTCCCATCACATGCATATTAGTAGTATACTGTCATTAATGCAAACATCCTATCATGCATAATACAATAACTGAATATAAACAAATGCATAACAAAACAATATCATGACAATTGAATACTTATCTTTATTTGTTTTGTGGGTAGACTCCTTGTTGAGCCTTCAGCTTCATCGTCTTCTTCATTCATGATAGCATCATTTCTTATCCAAATGCTAAGGTGGATAAGATATTCTTCAAGAGTTCAGATCTTCATATTCCTCATCGCTTGAGGGATCTTCTTTGGATGGTAAGATCTTGATCTTCAGCTTCTCCCACCTTCTCTTCTCGAGCTTCTTCTTCTTGTGAGTTCTCTTTCTAGAGTCTATTGAAAGTAATCACTTCCTTCTGGTACACATTCCTCGAATGAATGAATCCTACGATCCTAGGAGGCCATTCAAAATGGCCATCACCACTTCTGCATTCTTCACTTCTTCTTTTACCACTTCAAGTTGTTCTTTGATTTGAGAGACTCTTATGACTGCATGGTCTCTTCATTCTGGATCTTCACATCCTTCAACTGGTTTCTTTAGGTCATATTCTGATTTTTGTTCTTCCCTTCAAATAGCTTGAAATTCTGGAACAGCTTTGCTTGCCATAGGTAGTGCTCTGTAATGCACATGTGCAAGCCTTCTATGCCAAGGCTCATTTGGCTTTACTGTGTCATGGATCAAGGCTTGTTCTGGATGTCCCTTCAATTTGTGCAAGCCTCCTTCTTGTTCTCCAATCACTACTGCATCATCGATAGTATTTCCTTGAGTCCCATCATATGTTTGGAAGCCCCACTATCTATGAGTCAATCATCACTTCCATGAGTAATGTTTCCTGTGAGAGCTGATATCAGAACATATTCATCCTCGCTTGAAGAATATTCACTTTCATATCTGGATCTCTTTCTGGATGGTTCATCATCCTCTGCAGCTTGAGCATGATGTCTTTTTTGGCCTTGACCAAGTTCTTCTTGTGAAAGGCTTCTAACCTCGTCTCCCTTTGAAACTGGAACCTCTATACTCATGTAGGTGTCCAATCCATTTTCTTCAGAGAGATCAAATACTTCCAGGCTTGGAATTTTTCAACTCCCGCAAGCTTGTCACCAAGCTGATGTGATATATCATATTGAAATGAGAACCTCAAATGGAAATAACAAAGGATTAGATCTTACCAATTTGAGGTGTCCGTCCTTGTCCCGGAGTTTGCTGATCTAGGGTTTGTCACAGAAACCCTAATTTTCAAAACTTGGAATCTTTAAAAACTAATTGGATAGACAGATAGATCTCTTCAAATGGATCTGTCCAATGTACTCGAGAAATTCCTGTTACTATTTCTGTGATATATATGAACTTACTGATCCTCTATGTCTGTAATTTCACACTGAGGTAACCTCACATGTTCCTGATCCAACACCATAGGTTTCATCAGAATTGGTTTCACCATTTTGGATTTACTATCCTTTTCCCAAGGTGACCTGTTACAGAACTATTCAGAACAGCGAAGTTGTATGACATGCCACGTGTCACTGGTTCATCTTCTAAGTCTGATATTCATACCACTGAAAGTAAATTTTGTGCCCTTTCTGTAACATCTTCATAAATTCTATTTGGACCTCTGTATCCCAATATATTGCAATTATCCCCAGGTGTCCTATTTATGGATGATTTCTGGAAGAGGCTGGAAGCCTAACTTTGAGAGATCTTATCTCCCAGAATATAGCGAATCGGAGGCTGATGTTTGGACTCAGTGTTAATAAGTATTGTATCTTTATCCCCTGCAATTTTCAGCTCCTGATACTATTCCAATCGTGGAATATAGGGACTGTACCAAAACTTAGCAGGTTTAGTATTTAGGGTTTCTCCTAGCTCAAGGTCAAACTAGGGTTTGACTTTCCTGGAGGTTCACCCAACCAAATTTATTGATCCAGGTCTCTAAACTTCAGTTTTGATGAGGATAAAAATCCTATGCTGGTCTCACTCAAAAAATCCTCTTCTGTAGAAATCCCTAATTTCCACATCGAAACTGAAAATGCTTGAAATTGAATTCTGCATCGACAGAAAGATGCACCCTTCAATGGAGAGTCATCCTAGCATACTTTTTCTGAAAAAATGTGGAGGAAGATCCACAAAATAGGAAGCCCTAGTTCCTGCAGCTGTACAATGTCTTCTTCTTAGGTTAGCTCTGATTCCATGTTAGTTTTTCAACATTTAAGCTAGCATTATGTTAGGATCTTTTCACTGAGAGAATAACAAGCACAGCAATAACATAAGCACATCACAAGAGACAAGAGACACAAAGATTTTTGATCGGGGAAACCATAAATGGAGAAAACCCCAAAAATTCATCTAAGATAGTATCACCACAAGATGTAAAACCCCAAAACAGAAAGATGCACTCCAATAGCAGTAGTCTTCTTGTCCCAGTATATTTCCTTCTCCACTAGTGCGCCACACTTGACAGAGAAAGTGATGTATTTCACAAGTGATAAATAGAGAGACTCTCACTCTCTATTTATATTCATCCGTTCACTTGAATTGCATTTTCACACGTAGGCTCAACCTAACAATTACTACTCAAGCCTACACCTTAATTAGTGTATAATAACTCAAGTGCCCCGAAACTGTGTGGACTTACCTAATGACTTGATATGACTTGTTTACATTATTAATCTTCCCGATCAGAACATCGGGACATGATCACATGACTCAAATACATAATAGAAACATCCTGGAATAAACATCGAGTTACAATACATAAGATACATAGAAGAATACATTCCAAAGTTACATATACATCAACATGGGAATTTCACCTTTTTCTTTTCTTTCTTGCCCCCATCAGCACTATTTGTAGGTTTCTGCTTGTTTTGATTTCCCTCCCCTTTCTTTCCTCTTTTCTTTTTCCCACCGGGATGCTGATTTCCCTTCTGAGAGGTCTGTGCAAAAACATTTGGATTTTGGGGTGAGGGGGCAACCTTTGCTACCTCTGCCATAAAATGTTTGACGGAGAGCTGATGAAGCTATTTGGCCAAAGATTCCACAGTGGGAGAGTTTACGGACCCAACCACACCATCGACATGGGGTCTAGGCTTAGGTTTCTCTGCATCGTGGGTAGGCCTCAGTGCCTCAGGGATAATCTCATACAAGATCCCATATTGTGAATAGACCAAATCCAATTGCTAGGCCCTAAGAATAGCTTCTTCCTCATTCGTCACTCTTGAAGTGGATACGTCCTTAGATATGTAAGGCAACATGGATTTAAGGAACCACTGTAGTAAAAAATCAGGAGGAATAGTGGCTTTAATAAGGCTCTTTCGCCTCCTCCACTCTTGGATGTGATCCAATATGTGGGTAGCCTTGCTCTGCCTGAAGGTAGATAAAAAGTCCATTCTGAAATCATATTGGACCAGAAGCTGAAAGTGGCGAAGGAATGCATTAGCTAAGTCCCAAAAACTACTGAACGCAGCAAAAGGCAACTCAATGTACCATTTTTCTGCAGTACTCATTAAGGTTCTTTGGAACAGCATCAAACTAACTGAATCTTCATTCAGTGAATTAGAAGAACGCCATAAATGAAAAGTGGTGGCATGAGCCCTAGGATCTTCACCAACTTTGCCCTTGAATTTTGGGATGTCCGATGGAAATTTGGTGGGGATAGGTGGCCATGAGGGGTCATGACTCACTAGGTTGTTTATCAATTTAGACAAATATGACAAGTTTAACATTTCCAAGAAAGGAAGCTTAGGTCAAACCAGAGCACTAAAAGTGGCAGTCTAGGGATTAGAGGGATGTTGGGGCGCGGACCTTAAAGGTCCTTAATTTTGGCAACTCCGCGGTTTTGGTGCGAAGCTTGTAAGTGGAGTTGTGGTCCAAAATAGTCTTAGGGGTTTCGGGGTTGGGTCGAAGCCCCTCCTTTTGTAAATAACCCATGGTTTAAACTCATGGTTTTTAAGCCCATGGTTTAAAAACATGGTATTGTAATAGTGCACTTGTATAAATAGGCACTTATGTAAAGGAGAAAAGAGATTTTTTGAAGGATTTTGTATGGTATGATTTGATGCGAAGCTAAGACCTATTTGTAGGTTTAAGGTTAAGTCCCAACTGTGTGCATGGATGACCTCTGCAGCTGAGTGCACAGAGGGTTTTTTTTAAGTTAAGTCCCAGCTGTGTGCATGGACGACCTCTGCAGCTGAGTGTGCAGAGATCTGTAGCTAAGTGCACAGATCAGAACAATGTTGGTTGTAAAGAGTTGAATATAAACGCATTTCTGTGGATGTAGCCCCTATACTGGGGGTGAACCACGTATTTCTTGTGTTGTGGTGGTTCCTTTTTGTTTTGTGCTGTTATGTTTTATGCATTTGATAAGTAGGTGAATGATAAGTAAGATATATTGTTAAGTAATAACTTTGCTGTGAATTACCAGTTAAGGGTTAAGCAACTAACTGTCTTTTTATATAAACTGTGAAGCTAGTTAAGTGAATGTCGAAGTTCTGTATTGTATAAGTATACTTTGTTAAGGATAAAGGTACAGTAATATCCCTCTTTTGCCTGTAGAAACCTAATTCTACGGCACCCCATAGCTGTTTCGGGTGAGAATGCAACCTGTTCGCAGGTTGTTTCCGAAAGGGCCAACATTGTGGGTCTCTTTGTTGGTTGGTAAATAAAAGTATAAGAACCCGGGTCTGCCCAGCGGTGAACAAATTGGTTTTATTGCCGGTTGAACCAATATCTGCTTCAAGAGGGATCTACGTCGTACCTCAAGGGATATGTTTTGGAGGCCCTCAATAAAATAAATCAATGACTGGATTGAAGATACTTATCTGAAATTTGTTGAACAAGAGAATAAGGATTCTCGTCGTAGCTCAGATGACTTTTTGGAAAGGTACGTTTTTTCTGATATTTATGAAATTTTCTTTGGTAGTATCCACATAGAATTGCACCAGTGGTTATCTAGGTTGACAGAAGGAAGGAAAAAATTCCAAGAAGATCAGTCTCCTGCCTAGACCCCTGAAAGAATTAAGTTGTTGAAAAGAGTGAACAATGCGGTATCTAGAGCTGTTGACTTATGGACAACGCGAACCCTTGAAGCATTTGTGACGGAGTTCACCATCGACACACATACTTCTTTCAGTGAAGAATAAATACAGTTCTTCAAAGGACCAAGGGGTAAGTACTTGAATTCATTAAGTTTGAAAATTAAAATGCTCTTGGCTGAGAAACGTATATTGCTTATCGAATCAGATTGCTAGATTTATTGCTACTAACCTATGTTTGAAAGTGAAAGTGACTTCAACGAGCAAAGTGGTTTGCTTCGCAACGATAAAATATACAAGAGAACTTTTGGACCCTTTACCCTAGGCTAGCATACCGATTATACCTCTTTAAGCCTAGAAGAGTCTGAATCTGAAGAAACCCCTTTTGTTAGAAACCTTCCTATAAATCCACAGCACAGATCTATTATCCCTGAGAACCCTTCATAGTTTGAAAGTAACCCTAGCCCGAGTAGCCATGTCGCAGGTCAGTCTACCTTAGTAAGCTCCCCCCCTGTTACTAACCCTCCTCCTCCCCCTCCCTCCCCCCCTCGATCCACTATGGCCCATATGAATGATGATATCAAGCTCCCAATTTTTAAAGGAACTGGATGAGAGGATCCAGAGCAGTTTTGGTTCTTATGCAAAGCTGTTTGGACTGCTAAGAATATTATGGATCAAGATACAAGAACAACACAGCTAGTCACTTCTTTCTGAGACTGAGCTTTGACCTAGTTTATGAATTTTTCCAGTACTCAGAACTATGTTTTGGCTGATTTTAAAAAAGCAATGATCAAAGAATTCAAGAAGCCTGAATCAGAGTCACAGTCTATAACTAAACTAAAAGAAATTCAGCAGAAGCGAGGTGAATCAGTTTGGGACTTTGATCAGAGGTTCAAAGTTCTGTTGGATCAAGTCAGTTTCACTATTAGATAAGAACAACATAAAGAATGGTTCATCATAGCACTGTTGCCTCATATTAGGACTCTACTTATGCAACAGAAGGTTGTTGATCAGCAAGAGGCATTGGAAATTTCTATGAAACTTGAAACAGCTCCTATTGGAGATAATTCTAGAATATCCCAAATATAAGCATAGTTAGTAGAAATAGCTTTGGAGCTTTGTGACATGAAGAAAGGGAAAGCTAATCACGAAGAAGTTTGGTGTACACGATGGAAGACAGAAGGTCATGACAAAGAACAGTGTCCTGTATTAAGAAATTATTTGAATACTGGTGCACCGAACCCCTTTAATCCTAATGTCCTATATTGTGAGATCTGTAGAACAACTGGCCAGCATCGACCTGAAGATTGCTATCTGCTGCAAAGATATGTTCAAGTACCTAAGAATCCCTACTACAAGTTCTATAAGTCAGTTGGCCACAACGAAGATGAATGCCGCATCTTTGACCTCCTGAGAGAGCGAACCTATGATGCTTATAGGGTACAACCTAATGCACAACAAAATGATGGATATGGTTACCGTGGTAGTACATCGGGTCGAGGTAATTTCAGAGGTCATGGTCATGGTGGTATGCCTGGAAGAGGACGAGGCCAGGTTATTTGCTATAACTGTAATCAGGGAGGCCATGTATCTAGAGACTATCAGAACCCAACTACGACATGTCGATATTGCAGAGCAGTCGATCATGTGATTGAGTAATGCCCACAGTTGATAGCCAAGATACAAGAAAGAAATGGTGCTCCTACTCAGAATGTTCAGATGATTGCTGTAGAGAAAAGACCTGTCCCAACCATTAATGTTGTTACAAGGAGTGGAGCTAGGATGCAAGTGCAGAATAAGGAGAAACAACCTAACGAGGCTTGGGTCCACAAGACCCCAGATAAAATTCCAGCCTTCGATGTTGGAAGAGAAAAAGGAACATTTATGGAAGCTAAAAAAGGCTTTGCTGATCCGAGAACATCAGTAGAAATTACACAATAGCATCAACAGTAGTTACAGTTTCAAGAAGATTCACCAGATCAAGTAAGTACACTAACATCATTCTTACAGAGTTGTATGAAGCTATTAAGGAATTAGAATGCTTTGAATGAGTTACAGAAAGTTATTCAGTCTTGCGAACCTCAGTGAAGCTCTGATAGAGGAAAAACTGTTAATAGAGTTAGAAGGACTGGAAGAGAAATGGGATTGCATGCTCAGATAGGAGATTATGACATGACTGATATCATTTTAGACCTAGGATCAAAAGTGAATGTCCTAACTAGGAAGACATGGGAACAAATGCGAAGACCTACACTTAAATGGTCCCCTATATAGTTGAGATTAGCCAATCAACAAAAGATTGTGCCCTTGGGAAGATTCCCTAGTGTACCAGTGGACATCGATGGAGTCAGTACCTTAGCAGATTTTGAAGTCATTGAAATAATTGATGATAGCAACCCCTATCCATCATTGCTAGGAATTGAATGGGCACTAAACAATGATGCAGTAATCAACCTCAAGAACAAACAGATGACTTTTGAAGGAAAAGGCTTGAGAGTCATAGTACCGTTGGACCCCTCTTAAGGAGAAAGGTATACAGAACCAGCCAGAGATGGAGATAAAGATGTTTTGGATCATATTTACAACATCATAGCTAAAGAAGAAGACTATGTTAACCCTGCTACTGACGGTATAATGGATTGGCAGTGTGACAGTTCTTGCATGACTGATTAAGACAAAGGCCTAGAGAACTGGAAGAATAGACTTTATGAGCTACATGGACATCGATGTGTAAGAATTACTAAGTCTATCAGAAGTACCAGATTCACAGAAAATGGAGACTCTAGATTCAGTATTCAGAGCCATAGCTGCCAGATGGTGGAATGGTCATAAAAAGTATATTCATAGTTGGAGAGATTGTCAAAAGTTTCTTTGCCTAAGATTCATGGATCAACCTCAAGAGGTGCGAAGCATATTTAATGGTAAGACTAACCCTCAGGAACATTTGGAGTAGTGTTCTGAAGCATGGAAGCATGTACGTTATGAAGAATGGGTACATAGGTTTGTACACACTCTGGAACCTGTAGCAAAGAATTGGTATGTAGAGGTGGAGCTTCGCCATGGTACTGTAAGTTGGGCTATCCTTATCGATAGTTTTGTGCTCACATTTTCTATTAATGAGGATTTCCCTACTTTGGATGCAGCTATTAGGGTAATTCATACTAAGGTGTTTGATGATAAAGAAATAGCCGAGCACCAACTTGATTGGAAGGTACAAGAAGCCAATGCAGTATAATGTTATAACCTCTCCATTGATGAAGATGATGACCCTCGCAACATTAATATTCCTGAGTCAGAAGGACACTGCAAAGTACATGGACCAGCAGTCGAAGCACCTGAAGTAACTCAGCCCTTGAAGACAAGGAAAGTAAACATTGGATCAGAAGAAATGCCCAAGTACGCTACCATTGGAGATTATTGGGATGAAAAAATGGTAAGCAAAGTAACTGAACTCCTCCATGAGTATCAGGACTTATTTCCGATGAAATTCTCAAGAATGAAAGGTATCCTTGGTGATATAGGAGTGATAAAAATACCTTTGAAACCTAATGCGAAGCCTGTGAAGCAGCACCCTTATAGGATGAATCCTAAGTATAAAGAAAAAGTCAGGATGGGTCTAGATAAGATGCTCACTGTAGGAATCATTGAGCCTATCAAAGAGTCTGAATGGGTCAGCCCTATGGTGGTACAAGAAAAGAAGACCAAAGGAGAAATCAGAATCTGTGTTGATCTGAGGAAGGTGAATGAAGCATGTTTACATGATCCTTTCCCTACTCCCTTTACAGATGAAGTTTTAGACAATGTCGGAGGTCAAGAAGTGTATTCTTTCACTAATGGATTTTCAGGTTACCATCAGATCAGAATTGCTCTAGAGGATCGACATAAAACAACCTTCGCTACAAAAATGGGATCTTTTCAGTAAACTGTTATGCCCTTTGGATTGAAGAATGCACCTGCTATGTTTTCTAGAGTAGTCATATCTACATTTAAGGAATTTATTCATAAGTTCTTGGAAGTTTACTTTGATGATTGGACTGTCTTTGGTTTATTGAAAGATCATATAGCCAGTTTATGACTTATGCTGGACAAGTGTAGACAGCATCAGATTTCATTGAACCTGAAGAAGTGTATCTTTTGTGCACCTTTTGGAATTCTGCTCGGTCACATTGTATGCAAGCAAGGATTGATGGTGGATCTTGTGAAGATAGCCATTATTGTGAACTTACCACCTCTGAAGTCTGTTAAGAAACTTCGCACTATGCTTGGTCATACTAGATATTATAGGAAATTCATCAAAGGATATGCTCAGATTACAGCCCCGATGGAAAAGAAATTGAAGAAAGATATTAAGTTTGAGTGGACATCTGAATGTCAGGAAATCTTGGATATTTTGAAAGAAAAGATGGTAACTGCCCCTATATTAGTATTCCCTTACTGGAATAAGGAGTTAGCAGAAATATCAGCAACTGGCGCAGTAGCAAGCAGTGCCCCAGCAAACGCGCAGCCAGATACTCGGCAATGACCATCCAGAAATAACGAAGGGCAAGTACCAAGTGCAACCCTCATTGTAACTGATGCAGCATCTCAATCGCAGATGAGTATGACAGTTTAAATAGATTACTCCAAGTTGTTTATGTCAGAGCTGCATCTTTGTCAGTTGGAAATCATAAATGAGATCCAAGAATGCGACAGTTACTCACACAGGAAGCTAGAGAAGTCCATGAAGCAAAGTGAGAGCCTCGTAGCGCAGTTGGAAGAAGCTGAGCAGAAGAAGAGGGAAGTAGAAAACAAGCAGGCTGCACTGGCATGAGTATTGGATGAGGCATGTGAAAGTCTCCCTGACTTTGACATGCAGGCTGAAGAAGACCCAGAGCAGAGAATAGTCAAGCTGAAATACTATGCACAAAAATCTCACAGCCTCATAGAGAAGATGAAAACAGAGCATGAGGCCCATATTGTGGAGCTTCAACTTTGCATCATTCCTGAGAGTCCACCAGAGATCAGGGAGCAGCGTCGCAGAGATATTCAAGCCTCAGCAACAAAGATCTCAGATCTTGTGAGCAGTGCATCAAAGCTGCTAGATGAAAGTGTCGAGTCCTGGGTGAACTTGCAGGACAACCGAGAAGTAGAAAAGCTACAACAAACCATCAAGCAGCGACAGACAGAGATGGATGCAGTCAAAGTGAAAATCAAGAAATTGCCTCCTATGCAGAAGATGCTTAAGGTCAAGCATAGCAATGAGCTCCAACAAGAAATTGAAGCTTGCAGAAGGAAAGAAGCACCGTTAGTGAGCTCTGTGCAGCCTCTCATTAACGAGGCCTTGGATTTGAGCACTACTGCGGACAACCAGCTGAAAGTCTTGAAGGAGTATGATGCATTCACACAGGAAAAGGCCAGCGAAGCATCTGCAGCAACATTGCAGGAGATAGTGGAGAAGGAGCAAGCAGCTGAAGATATCATGCGCAGCCTCAACAAGCAGTTCACTATCTTTTCCAACAAGATTCTCCCACCAGAAAAGCAGCAGAGTGTCTCGGGATGGGACACTGGTGAGTCTTAGGGGCCTATTGGGGCGCGGACCTTAAAGTTCCTTAATTTTGGCAACTCAGCGGTTTTGGTACGAAGCTTGTAATCGGAGTTGCGGTCCAAAATAGTCTTAGGGGTTTCAGGGTTGGGTCAAAGTCCCTCCTTTTGTAAATAACCCATCGTTTAAACTCATGGTTTTTAAGCCCATGGTTTAAACACATGGTATTGTAATAGTGCACTTGTATAAATAGGCACTTACGCAAAGGAGAAAAGAGATTTTTCGAAGGATTTTGTATGATATGATTTGATGCGAAGCTAAGACCTATTTGTAGGTTTAAGGTTAAGTCCCAACTGTGTGCATGGATGACCTCTGCAGCTGAGTGCATAGAGGGTTTTGTTAAGGTTAAGTCCCAGCTATGTGTGTGGATGAACTCTGCAACTGAGTGTGTAGAGGGTTTTGGAAGAAAGGATCTGCAGCTTAGTGCGTAGTTTTGGGTTGTTGAGAAGATCTGCAGCTGAGTGCGTAGAGATCTGCACCTAAGTGCGCAGATCAGAACTGTGTTGGTTGTAAAGAGTTGAATATAAACGTAGTTCTATGGATGTAGCCCCTACACTGGGGGTGAACCACGTATATCTTGTGTTGTGGTGGTTCCTTTTGTTTTGTGCTGTTATGTTTTATGCATTTCTTAAGTAGGTGAATGATAAGTAAGATATATTGTTAAGTAATAACTTCGCTGTGAATTCCCATTTAAGGGTTAACCAAATAACTGTCTGTTTATATAAACTGTGAAGCTAGTTAAGTGAATGTTGAATCTCTGTATTGTATAAATATACTTTGTTAAGGCTAAAGGTACAGTAATATCCCTCTTTTGCCTGTAGAAACCTAATTCTATGGAACCCCATAGCTATTTCGGGTGAGACTGCAACCTGTTCGCAGGTTGTTGCTGAAAAGGCCAACACTGTGGGTCTCTTTGTTGGTTGGTAAATAAAAGTATAAGAACCTGGGTCTACCTAGTAGCCCTTGCCGCCAAATTCCGATATTTAAAGGTGGGGTTGCCCCCTGCCATTGGTTGTAAAGTGGATGGATTACTTTGAAATGGATTCCATCTGTAAGACATAGGATTATGGGTGGGAAGTGCAGTATAAGAGGTTTTGGTTGTCCCAGTAGAAACCGGGGTTTGAAAAATAGGAGCAGGTATCCCTCCGCCAAACAACGAAAAGGGAGAGCTCATGAATGGGGCCAAGACCAGAGTTTGAAAACCTTGCCCGTAAGGGTTAGTGTTTCCAAACTGCACTCCTACATAAGAAGGTGATGGGGCTATATATGGAGTGGATGGGGGAAGATGCCCCCCATTCCAAGAAAATCCTTGGGAAAAAGCCAAGGATCTTTCCGGACCACTCTGGGCAATGTGTGTGAAGGAGGAAGGAATAGTAGGTATACTAGGAATCCCAGTAACCATGCCACCAGAAGCACCTGCTAAGCTTATGGGAATCGATGATTGAACCACTCGGCTCGCTGGAGTTAAGGGCATAGTAGGTATGCTAGATCTAGGGGAACTTACTAGGAGAGGTAGTACCCCTTCCACCAGAATGGCTGAGGTGAAAACAAAAGAACTTTATCTCACAGTAGACTTTATCTTGCCCATAGGCACACCAAAAACTGGTGGATCAAAAGCATGAACCTGGATGATCTCAGGATCGTTTAATTCAGTCAATGGTGTATTAAAATTCCATGCAAACTTGTCAGCCTACAAGTCTTCTATCTCAACTATATTCAAATCAAAATGGTTAGCCCTAAGTTCTAGTTCACCCAGAACTTCACTTACTCCTATCGGTTAAAATGAACCGTCCATGTCCGATCTCTGCCTTTGAGGTGGAGGTGGAGGTTCCAATGTGATGAGAGGAGGAAGGTTTTGTAACCTTAGTGACCTTCTAAGAGGTTGGTACTCCATGATTGTAAATTTGACAATTCAAACCCTAAGGTCGGCTAAAAACAGACAAACCACAGAGCAATCACTACAAAAATTCCTAAAATCTCAATAGTCAACAAGAGTAAAATATATTCTTTCCCAAAGAAAGCTGAAGAACAGTTACTTGGTGTCCTTGAAGAGGTTCTTAGGCACAAGTGGAGGAATCACCCCCCACGCTCCTACACTTTCAACAAGGGTTACCTTCCAAGCCTGTCGAAGGTGAACTAGAAATAGCCTTCCAGTTTACCTAGGTATGAACCCTAGATGTCAAGAGACTAGAGGCTACCTTAACTATACCAACAGTCTAGGGGGATAGTTGCAAGCTTGACTCGTACGCATGGGAAGGGTAGCTGAGCCCAAAACTTTGTCTAGGATAGAATCCCCAGATGTGTAAAAGTCATAATTTACGTTTCGACAAAGAATCAGAGGTTTATCTCCTCAGTCCAATGCCTCCATGCGACCTCGTGCTTGACTCCTGTTTGAGAGGAGATTCCCATATACTATCGATAAAGAGAAGGATTTACCTATTGATTGGCCCACTATGTCTGAATTTTAAAACTTATGGGAAGTTTACACTTCCTATCCCACAAGTCTAGCCTAAGATAGCAGGTGTATGGCTCTAAAAAATAAAAATTACAAATAGATTTTAATTATTGCATTTATTTTAAGGGCTATTTTTTACTCAGAAGGCAAGTGGAGTGAAAGATTATGATGTTTTTTGACTCGATAAGAAATGTAAAAACAAAGGTGTATACTTCCAAAGCAAATTATCACTACTTAAAAAACAAGCTTCTTTTTCTTCTTTTGTAAATATAAATGGATGAAAAATGCAATGATAAAGAGAACACTAAGGCTATATTTTTTGTGGTTTTTTGAGTTTATATTTTAAAAACTGAAAAATAAAAACTACTGTATGCAAAATCAAAATCAAAAGCTTCTAAATGTTTTCTTTTCACTTTTTAAAATGCTCAAAGACTACTATGCACCTAAATGCAAAACAAACTTGAGTATGCTTGAATTAAACTATTTGTATAAAGTAAGCAAAGTGAAGTAAACATAGTTAAGACCAAATATCAACCACCTAAGGAAGACGTGTGTTAACACATATATTTAGCACAGGGATGAAAAAACCATGATGAAGGAGAAATAATAGTGGCTTGTCAAACTTTGGTTAAATGGTATAGTATAAGAGTATGATGAGGAGTGAGAACGATGAAGTTTTCAAAAGATCTAATGGTGCGAAGTGAAGAGTTGAAGATCAATGACCTATACTATCTCCACTCTCTAAGAGGTGCGAGGAAGATAAAGTATGTCCGGGCATTTAATAGGATACACAGATCAACGGCTGTTGATTCGGCTCGAAGAGATCCATGATCCATGTAAACTCCGCCATATGAAGTTGCACGTTTGTTAAAATAGTAGAGCCCAGCGGAATCAAGTATATGCCACTCAATCTGATGGTGGCAAGATAAAGGCATATCACATCAATGATCGTGGATAACACCGGAGCCTAGACTTGCATGGTAGTTAAGACCCAAGCGCTTGGAGGAATCAAGTACGTGTCTTTTAATAACGTCGGAGAAATAAATTCGATCAGATCAACGGTTGAGGATAACTCTGGAGCCTAGACTTGCATGGTGGTTACGACTTGGATGCCCGACGAAATGAGGTACGTGGCACTTGATCCAAAGGTGGAAGTTAAAGGTGAATTAGATCAACGGTTTCAAATGAGTCCAGAGTGTGTAAGCGCACGGCAGATAAAGGCAGAGAGTGATTGTGGAATATAAACCACTGTCCACGTGGTGAATTATGGCATGCTCCGGAGGCTAAAGTGGTTTCGTGCAAACTGCCGAAGGAACGCTCCGGAGTGGGGCCTTATAAAAGGAGGTTGACTTATCCTGTGGGTGTTTTGTTGGCTTCGGACGGGCGAAAAAGACATGCGGGTTCATCAACCTGCGACTATCATTTTCAAACACACCGCTACAGTTAATAGGTAAGGCTTAAGCTCTCGTAATTCATCCTTCTATTTGCTATTTATCAATTGAATTATGGACAAGAAGGAGGAATTACAGAGTGGTCATGTTATAGATGATAGAGAGGAGTATTTGGTCGACAAAGATAGGGGAATATGTGACCCCTTCCTATCTGTAGGAAGCATGTCCGTTAGTAAAGAAATATTGTGGTATTACCACTCACAGGGAAATGATATATTGAATGTATGTAAATCCTTTCTGTATTACTTCATTCTCGAACAAACCCTCCATTTCGCAGAGTTTGCAGAATGGTGTGCTGTTAACTACTCCCCTTCTCAGAGAATTATCATGAGTCAATCCACATCCCGAATACTTTGTAAAGTCAATGCTATAGTCATCCACGAGAACCTCAATCTGCCTGAAAATTACCCTGATAATCGTGAGTTAGTGAATGAGTCAACCCTTGCTGAATTTTACAAGAAATGTGAAACTGAAAACCGTTGCCAATTCCTGTCTAGTATTCTGAAAGATGGTCAATCTTTAGATGGTTTTTTCTTACCTTACCCTGTGCATATTTTTAAAAATGAAGTCCAATTGGTAGTATCTCTAGTCTGTCAAATATTGGGTCTTCATGATGATTGTCACGTGGGTGAATTCGTCCTTGGTTTTTTGTTGAGAATAAGTTCCTTAGGCTCTGAATCTCAGTCAATTCCTGTGTTTAGTCTAGATGAGTACCGGGCTGAATCAATCCATCTTCAGTTAAGTGAGTTTCCAAAGGTTCGGTTCTTTAGATTTCAGACCTAATTGTTCAACATGATGTTAAGTTCCAATGTCACTGAGCTGTAGTTTTTGAATACTATCTGTTCTTCTGATTTGCCCAAGAAAATCAACATGTTCGAATATGCCAATTCGATTAAGTCGGAAGTGTATAAAATGTTGTTTGATGAAGAATTTCCTCATGTTTTGGATGAGATGAATAAATTACAAGCTATGGTAAAGATAAATAAATTACAAATTTTGACAGATAAGTTAGAGATTCAACTGAGACATGAAAGAGTCAAAAATAAGGCAAATTCCATCCAGATCAAGAATCTTCAAACATATATTGTCAGTTCAGATAACACCCAGGCAGTCAGAAGAATGCTAGAAGAAAAAGACAATGCTCTCCAAGTGTTGAAGAAAAAATTCAAAATCCTAGGTTCTCAGCATGTTCAGTCCTCTGAGTTATTGGAAAAGGGCCTAACAGGAAAAACTATTGTGGAAAAATTGACAGAGGATTTTGAAATTTTACAGAAGTTCACAATTATCAGAAGCAGATTGCCCAAGGTGTCATATGAAGCTTACATGGAACTTGAAGTGTCAATTCAGGAAATGATGGAATGTGATACCCCGAGCGCAGAATAGTGGAAAGTTGTGGAGAGATTCAAAAAGACCAAATATATCTTGCATGCATAGAGACAGGTGTTATACAACAAGGAGCTAACTGGATGAAGACATGGAGCTGACTGGACGAAAACGTTTTACCAAGCTGATTTTTACTTTATGATCTATTAGGATTGGAGTAGTAATTTATTCCTAGAAGTTAGGGATTTAGTTACAAGACTCTAAATTAAGCCGATCATTCAGTTGTGAATCTTCTTGGAAGATCTATTATTTTTTGTATATATTGGCATCTTTTTTATGAGATGGGGGTTGGAACCCATCATGTTCTGGAATGATTTTGGAGAACATATCTATTTTTGAACAACAAAGTGAATGCATGAAGGTTTATCAAAGATTACTGTATCATTGATATTACAGTCTGTGCTTATTTCTTTATGTGATCATATTTCCCCCAGTGCAACACTTCATTTTGTTTCTTCTTCGTATCTGAAATACAGCATTGGGTGATTAGAATTAATATGTTTATGCTCTAGTCATCATTTCATATATTTTATATATTTTTCTACTAAAGTTGATATAGAATTCATCTTTGATGCTCTGTATCAATGGGCTCTTTTTTTGTCTCTTCTGTTTCACCTGGATTAAATTGAATGACTATGATGATGTGATTATCTTGCCTTTGATGAATCTCATGTATATGTCTTTGTGATACATTTATATGTATGTGACTCCATGCCCAATGGTTATGTGATTGTTTCAGCCATATATACAAATTTTTTAGTGTTGTTTTATATCTGGTCCTGTTAAATCTTTATTGAGAGATCCCTCTCTGGAAGAAAATACCAGTTTCTTTCTAAAGTGGTTTTTGCTGTTACCTTGGAGTTTACCTTTTACAACCTGGGTACATTCTGAGTGCTAACAAACTGGCGCCGTTGCCGGGGAATGAAAGTGCATATCTGCCCTGGGAGAACGACAAAATTTGAAGAAAGATTTCTATGGGAAAATGGGAATTTTTATTAGCATAAGAGGTTGTATATTTGCCCTGGTGACTCCATTGTGAAGCTTGTTCAAAACTTAAGGAGTCATTCTGGCTTCAAGAAGACACATGTGAGGTAACTCTGATACCGAAGTCTTAAAATTTTTTGAAGACCCAGAAAAGCTATTTAAAAGAAAAAATAAAGAAAAGATAGATTTTCCTTTGTTTGGTGCATCATCATCTCGAGATTCTCATTTTGATCCAAAATGGGAATTTAACGTTGGAAAAAATCTGTTGAAAACCAAATCTGAGTCTAACCTTAAGGATACTAAGTTTAATCCCCGTAGATTAGAGTCTTACTTGTTAGACTCCCTTTGGAGAGATTTGCAACAAACCACAAAGGCTGACACATTTACCTCTCAAAGTACTCAAAGTTCTTTGGTTCCTGTGAACCCATCCAGACCAATGGCCACCAGATTTGCTCCCTTGCGTTTACCTGCTATATTACATGATCTTCCTCAAAATTATTCTCAGAGAATTTCTTTATTTCATGGAGAGGGTGATATAACTGCGAAACAACATGTTGCCAAGTTTGAAGATTTTATTGACTTAGAAGAAGTGGATTATCCTGATGTTAACATGCGGTTATTCACCCAAAGTTTGTCAGGAGAGGCAAAGAAGTGGTTTAAAGATTTGCCAAATGGGTCTATAGTAAATTTTCAGGCCTTCCAAAATGCTTTCCTAGACAGGTGGGATGATAAGAAGAATCCTCTGCAGCTTTTATCTCAGTATAACGGTCTCAAAAAAGGGGGTTTTGAATCTGTTCATGAATTTTCAAGTAGATTCATGAGGGATTACAACTCTATTCCAGAAGATATAAAACCCTCTCCTGCAGCTGCTAAACTACATTATGCTCGGGCCTTTGATAATGATTTTGCATTCTCATTACAAGAGAGGAAATCGACAACTCTTGCTTCCATGTTTACTGATGCCCTAGAAGTGGAAGTGTTTAGGCTTGGAAATTCGCAGGCAGCAACAGTAAGGGATTCTCCCCAATCAATATTCCCAACTAGCCCGTTGACTATTTGGAATAGGGAATACGTCCAGTTTGCGGTCCGTCTACTGTAGGTCAAGAAACAAAACAAGGGCTTTACCGGTTGCGTCCCGGCTCACCGAGTTTTTTGTATTTTGACTTTAAGAAATGAGATGCAAGTGCCTAACTAAATGCAGAGCGATCAAGATGCAGGGAGTGGTCACAATGTGATGCGCAGGTTCTTACCTATCGTCTTATGCTCGCAAGCAGCCAAATCAGATATAAAAGCAACAACTAACTATATTAACTATCCCTAGGGAGCAAGGTTATCATTTTGGGTGAGCAATAAATTTTGCACATGCATTATGAAGAATCACAGGTAGCTGATATTTCTTTCAAGACACATGAACACTTCAAGATATTCAAATAACCAGATAGCCGATCATTTTATAATAACATTCATTACTCATAGTGAAATCAATATCCCAGAAACTACTGAAGAACATTCAACAAGAACATAGGTTCATAACATTAAATACTCTTACATTAAATGAAACACAGCTGAAAATGAAATAGTTCCTCTTCAACATTATTCATTGCATTGCATTGATACATTCCACTTTTTACTCTCTCCAACAGGTAAAAAATTGTAGTTTTCTTTGCAAAAAGAAGTAGTTCCTCTTACAAGCAAACATTTACAAAATTTTCCAGGGGAAAAAGCCCTTTCTTCTTCCCACTTTCAAATATTTAAACTACAACTATTGAGTGCTTCCTTTTCCTCCCCAGACACGTGGTCTTTCAGTTTCTTCAACGCTTCATATTCCGATCTTTTTTCAGTAGGTGATCATGAAACACTTGGTAACTGATCTGTTTTTGGGATTATGCCTTTACAACTCTGGACTTCATTCTCCATTTGCCTCGTTTCAGTCATACCTCCGCCAAGTGGGTTAGTCTTTCTTCTTATCGTGGTGGATTGACCAATCTCCTTGAAACTTCCTGCAGTCAATTCACGATCATGGTTCAACAACAAATATTATCAATTAACCACCGTCTTACAAGGAAATGGCTGAGTGCACCACATACGGGCCTGGCAAAATATCCTATGGTCACCGGTGGGAAAAAATCAAGTTGGCAGTCAGAAGGAAGTGAGCTCGGGGGCGAGGGGGATCTGCCAACCGCAACGTCAGGTGAGGCTTAAGTCGCAGCCAAGCGAAACGCGGGCGGGATATTGCATAAATCGGACGTCAGATGGTTTTTTAGTTTCAGAAACCAGAAGACTCTAGGAGCCACAACGACGAAGGAAGAAAGCTAGAGGATACGTGGCACAGATAGGAAAACTTAGTCAAACGTAGGAATACACTCATATCGAGAGCGGAAGAGATCACCCAGCCGCAACGGCGGAGGAGGAGAGGCTACGGGCAAGCGATCAAAGGCTAAAATGAATTGGGCATCGGATGGGTTCAGACTTCGGATGAAGAAAAGATCTTGGAGCTGCAACGGTGGAGAGGCTAAGACTTTGCAGCTTCCGATCCAACAGCAAAAAAAGGCCCAATTACGGGAAAACTCAAGGTTTTGAGCAGCGTTAACAACCAAAGTCATTTTCTTCGCAAAGGCTGCCCTGAAGAACAAAATTTTACTTCTTCACGGCCAGAAATCCATGACTTAACTGAAATTGAACATGGCATGAATAAACCTACTAGCATCCAATATTCAAAGTAAAATGAAAAGAAGATATGCCCGAGAGGCTCAAGCATTTTAACGATCCAACCAGGAAAAAAGAGGAGGGGCCCAGAATTTAAATAAGAATAAATTTGGGGAGGACAGTTGTGGCATCAACAACTGGTGATTTCCTGGTGAACCTAGGTCTCTGGGTGATTATACTTCGAGCAACAGACTATTTAACCATAATGCTTCTAATGAATTCTTCCATCCATATGGATTCCTTGACCAATAGAGGTGTGTACCTTAATCATTGATGATGGTCCCTTTAGGGGAAGTGGAAACCGAAACCTTCAAGTCTAGATAAATTTGTTGGGGCCAGAGGATGAGTTTCATTATTACCTCTGTCTTCAGGTAGTTAACAGCGTGGACACCATAGGATCGTAGCAAATAGTAAACAACAGTATTCGTTTGTTCCTCGTTCCCATGCCATTTTAACACTCTTGTGCTTTTGGACTTTTGTCCCTTTCATTTGAGTCTTTCTGTGCGCCTTTATTACTGAATTTTAATTCAGGATCCTCTATCACATAGTGTCCTTTTGTGTGAGTGGTATATTTTAAGCTTCAGCTCATGGATGGAGAGGATCTTTTTGCCTTAAGTACTTATGATTCAGCACTTGCTTTTATTTATGATGCTTTTATAGAAGTCTTGACTCTTTATTCGCCTTTTGGCATTCTTCTCTTGGCATGGGACCATTTATATTTAATACACTGTTCACCCTACTTCTTTCCCTGGGTCCTTTACTATTGCTCCTTTGACATTTCAAGTGTGATATGGATGGAACCCCGACATAGTACTCCAGACCCCTCTAATCCGGTTTAATTCACAGGGGTTAAGTAGGACTTCAATGTATACAACATTTTATTCGAGAAAACTGTTAGGATGGAAGAAATCTTTTAGCAATACATAGGATGACACTCAACGTATTTTCTATTCCCAAAAACCTTAATTTCCTCTAGACAAGCGCAAGTTCGTTCTCCTTATTGAAAATCAAAACTAAAATTAAATAAAATGAAAGCATGACTCGAAAACAACTCTACAGCTTATTTATATACAAGGAAGAAAAAATCAAAGACACTCAAGAAAAGTAAGGATTGAGAACCAAACCATTAACTGGCAAGTTCTCCTCCCATCCCTATAAATCTTGTAGCTTATAAGTAGCAAGGCCAAGTTTGGCTACAATCTAAAAGGGGCCTACCCATAATTGCTGGAATTTGGTATGCTTTCCATTCTCATCATGGGGTTGGTCCCATTTGAGGACTAAGTCTCCTACTTCAAAGTCTTTTGTCCTAGCTTTATGCTTGTCAAACCATCTCTTAACTAACTCTTGCTGTTGTTTAAAACATTCTCTAGCCTTGGATCTGGCCTCTTCTGCTTTCAGGAGATTATATATTCTTATTTGTAGGAGTTCATCCTCCGACCCTCTAGACTCTTGGGCTAGTATGGAGGTTGGTAGCATGAGATTGGGAGGCAACATAGCTTCCTTACCATACACAAGGGTATAGGATGACACTCCTATTGCAAACTTAGGGGTGACTCTGTCAGCCCACAGGGCATTGGGTAAGGATGAGTGCCAACTTTGCTGGTTTTCTATTACGGTCTTCTTCAGGATTCTAATGAGGTTTTTATTGGAGGATTCAGCTAGGCCATTCCCTTGCGGATAGTAGTTAGCAGAATAATGTAATTTTATTCCTTTGTCATGAGCAAATGCAGTTAATTTAATTGATGAAAAGTATTTAGCATTATCAAAAACTAATGAAATTGGAACTCCAAACCTGGTCATGATATGATCTTGTAGGAAGCTGATGACTTCATCTTCGTTTATCTTACGCAATGGGATAGCTTCGACCCATCGAGTGAAATAATCAGTCGTAGTAAGAATGTACTTGTGCAGCAGCAAAGAATTTGTCTTTATTTCTCCAATGATGTCCAATCCCCACTGTTCGAAAGGTTCTATGATCATAACAGGATTTAGGGGTGTGGCTACTTTGGGCTATCTTCCACCACACCTTTGACAAATATCACATTTCCTGACATGTGCATGTGTATCCTTGAAGAGTGTAGGCCAATAGTAACCGGCTCTAAGGATTTTTGTGGGCTGTAGTTAGCAGAATAATGTAATTTTATTCCTTTGTCATGAGCAAATGCAGTTAATTTAATTGATGAAAAGTATTTAGCATTATCAAAAACTAATGAAATTGGAACTCCAAACCTGGTCATGATATGATATTGTAGGAAGCTGATGACTTCATCTTCGTTTATCTTACGCAATGGGATAGCTTCGACCCATCGAGTGAAATAATCAGTCATAGTAAGAATGTACTTGTGCAGCAGCAAAGAATTTGTCTTTATTTCTCCAATGATGTCCAATCCCCACTGTTCGAAAGGTTCTATGATCATAACAGGATTTAGGGGT
>LPNX010487383.1:601935-632152 GCA_001517045.1 Pseudotsuga menziesii
TGTCTTCCACCACACCTTTGACAAATATCACATTTCCTGACATGTGCATGTGTATCCTTGAAGAGTGTAGGCCAATAGTAACCGGCTCTAAGGATTTTGTGGGCTGTAGTGTCGCCGGAATAATGTCCCCCAGCCGAACCGTCATGTAATTCTGCCATTACTTTCTTTGCATATTCCTTTTCTAAACACCTAAGAAGAATCCCGTCATAATTCTCTATGAATAACAGTCCTTCAACAAGATGATAGGAGGCTGATTTGAGACGCAGAGCTCTTCTTTGTTTGGAATTCCAATGTTCTGGTAATATCCCTGACTGTAAGTAATGCACAAGGTCCCTATACCAGGACTCAGGAGCTGTAAACAGAGGGCATACATCCATTACATGAAATTCGACTTCCTCTTCCCATGCTTGTTCTTCGTTGTTTCTACTTCCAGTCATCAATTTGCATAGCCCTTGACCTTTCACTATAGTAGTCGGTTTGAATTCAAGGTCGTATTCTTGAAGGGATGTTACCCAGTTGCCCCTTCTTTCCCCCAACTCTTTCTGAATGAGAAGAGATCTTACCACTGGGTAAGGGACTATTACCTTGGTCCGATTTTTTAATATATAAGGCCTGAAAAGCTTCACTACCTTAAATACTGCGTAAGCCTGCTTATCAATGGCTGGGTAGTTTAATTCAGCCCCTTGAATCCCAGTGCTCATGAAAGAGATTGGGAATTCATCACCCCCGTCCTCCTTTTGTGTAAGCACGGCTGCCAATGAATCATCGGATGCAAATGTGTACATAATGAAGTCTTTATCAAAGTCTAGACTTTTCAGGGAGGGCGCATGGGAAACATCATTCTTGATTTTGTTGAACGCAGTCTTTTCAGTTTCAGTCCACTTAAGCTATGCATTTTGCTTGACCATCTGCTGCAGCGGCTTGACAGTCTGAGCAAAATCAGGCACAAACCTTCGTACAAAATTTATTGTCCCCATGAAATATTGCATTCCTTTTTTATTATGGGGCATAGGAATTTTTTCAATGGCCTTGATTCTTTCTGGGTCTATAGATATACCTCTCTTTGACACTATATGCCCCAGTAATTTTCCTTCTGTGACCGCGAATATGCACTTCTTAGGATTGAGGGAAATGCCATACTTCCGACAGCACTCGAAAATTTGCTTTAGGTGGAACGCGTGCTCCCCTCTTTTCTTCGAAAATATTGTGATATCACCAAGGTAGACCACCACACTTCATCCAATTAGTCCACGGAAAGCTATGTCCATAGCTCTCTGAAATGTCACACCAGCATTAATCAGTCCAAAAGGAATTCTTCTATATGTGAAAGTTCCCCATTTAGTTATGAATGTTGTCTTCAATCTATCTTCCTCAGCCACTAACACTTGGTTGTAGCCAGAGAATCCGTCTAACAATGAAAACAATTCAGAACTAGAAACCATCTGTAGCAATTGCTCCATGGGAGGCACCGGATAGTTGTCTTTGTCTGAGGCGCGGTTTAAGTTTCTGAAGTCCACGCATAGTCTGATTTCTACCGACTTTTTCCTAACCGGCACCAAATTTGACACCCACTCTGAGTGCCGGACTTTAAAAATAATCCTCGCGTCCAGCAGTTTTTTCACCTCGCTTTGAATCAGTGGCTCCAACTTGGGGTGCATCTTCCTTAATGGCTGCTGATATGGCTTGACACCTGATTTAATAGGGATGATATGCTTGATAATGATGGTGTCGTAGGTTTTCAAATCTGCGTATGTCCAGGCAAATACATCTCTGTACTGCTTGAACAAACTGACAAACCTATCCCTTTCGGCAGGTGAACAACATTTGTTGAGGTTCACAAACTTAGGATCCATCTCAGTCCCCAAGTTTATCAGTTTGAACTGTAGAGTTGAACTGTGGGTCTTCACATTAGCGGGTCTTCTAAACTTTTCGTTCAAGTCAAACATCTTTTCTAACGTTTTGACCCCTTTGGGAATGAAATTTTCATATTTCATCTCAGCCCGATGTTCCTCATCGTCGATAATGGCCCCTTTAAAGGTCTCATCATTGGTCAAGCATTCGATTATTTGTTGATCATCGTCAAATACTCGCAAATTGGTGATCATGTCGGGTATTGATGGCCTGAAAAGTAGTTCAATAGAGCATTTGTTATTAGTGGGAACCAGTCGGGCAGCTGATGTGGCCAAAAGATTAGCGGCCACATTTTTTATTCTTGGGATTGAAACAATATTGAATGCATGAAAACATTTAAGCAAATCCCATACCTCGCTTTGGTAAGCATTTAAATGGGGGGAAACACAATGTATTTGATTTTTTATTTTCTTTACAACTATTTCTGAATCCCCAAAAACTTTTAAATTACTAACCTTTAGCTGAATTGATTTCTTGAGTCCCTGCAGTAGTGCTTCATACTCATCCGTATTGTTAATACACTCAAACTCTAATCTACAAGACAGGAAGTGTTTATTTTTTTGTGGATCAATGAGGATGCAGCCGGCCCCTGACCCTTATAATGTTTTAGATCCATCAAAAAATAAAGTCCCAAAAACATTATCTACTGAAAAAGAATCTACTTCTACTACTAAATCTACTATTTTACAATCAAACTCATCAGCCTGCGAGAAACGAAGGAGTTCAGGCTGGGCATCAGATATGTCGCTGGCCTCTTCTGCTTGATAGTTCCCTAGTTCCAGTTCAAGAAAGTAGTTTCCCAACATAGGTTCGACTGGTATATTCTTCTCGTCCAGCTGGGTAACATTGTACTTCATGTGAGGCTCCCTTAAAACCTTAATCTGATTGGGGCTTCCTTTGTATGGAAACCATAGGTGTGACCAATCTGAGGCGAAATATCCATTCAATTTAGCTGACCAATCTCTGCTCAGGACTAGGCCATAAGTGTCTGGTATATCATCCACCACGATGTTGATAACTTGGCATACTTTGTCATTTGATGCCAGAAGAATTAGAACGTCCTCCATTTCACCAATTACCTTAACGTCGGTCCTATCCAATTGCACCACCCTCCATGTGGTTGGCTTAAACTGCCCATTGATTTTCTTACATACTAATATGGGCATGACATTAATTGACGCCCCTGAGTCTACTAGACAATTGTGAACGTTATGATTAAAAATTTCAAATGTCAGGAGGAAGGTTGGCTGTTTAGTTTTAGACTTACCTCCAGTGCTAGCTTCTTCGATTTCTTCTTTGTCCTGAGCCTACTTGACAGCAGGTCGCTCCTCTTTTGATGTTTCCAGTTCTTTCAACAACCTTTCTTTCTCTTGAGGTACTTTGCACATTTAAAATAGTGGGACGTTTGCCTTTATCTTTTTAAGTCTTCGACAATGTCATATTCAAGTTGTTGTTTTATGGACAAAGATTTATCTGCATTCACCTTTTCTTTGTCTAGTTCAGGTCGCATTTTGTCTTGCTTAGGATCTTGGCTAGAAATAGCAAATTTCGGAACCTTATCAGCCAAGGATTTATCTTGAAATTTCTTCTTAATGTTTCTTTGCAACCTTCTGATCTTTGGGAGTAAAAGACTGTCATCACTAACTGTCTCTTGGCTTCTAGTTGTCACATTAGCTTCCCTGACATTCTTGTGTCTCTGAGAATCTTCCTCCTCTGCATCGAGTAAGGAGACAGAATTCCATAATGCCATGGTCTCCTCCTCCTGTCCTTTTGTAGAAGTGGAAGTAGCACTTTCTTTCTGTTCATCATCATCTTCCTCCGTTAACCTTGAATCCAACATCTAATTCATGACTAATGTCATTGAATTTATCCATTGCGGACAGTTCTTTTCGGAATGAGGTTGTTGGTGAAAGGTACAGAAATTTTCCATCCCTATCTCTGTCAGATTCATGGATGCAGTCTTCTGAGGTGGAGGTTGGGGCTTATTGCTGTCCTCTCTTTTCTTATAATATGGCCTAAAGAACTTCTATGCTTCTTTTTCTTTTTCTAAGTCTATGATCTTATTAGATAGCTTTTGCATCATTTTAGCCATACTTTCGTAATCTGCTGACTTTTCTTCCTTAGGCTTTGTGAACAATAAGGTTTTTCTTCCCGCACCTTTCTCTCCTGATTGTTCTGGATAGTCTTCAATGATTTCTCTCTCCGCTTCCACCACTTCTGCCTCTTCATAGGTCTCTGTCAAAGTAGTCTTGGCCCTACCTTTTGCAAACATGGCCAAATAAGGGCCCAAAGCTGAAGTATAGTATTCAATCAGTACTTTGTCTGAAGGCTTATCTGTTTCAGAGAAATTTTTAAGATATGCTGCAAACCTTTGTGTGAAGCTGTGCACTTTTTCTTTTTTTTCTTTCTCTAATGCACACAATCCTTTCATGAGGGAAGCATGAGTCTTTTGGACTGCATACTTGCTCCTGAACATTCTTTCGAAGGTATCCCAGTCAAGGATAGAGTTGGAAGGAAAACCAAAATACCATGAGGCCGCAGCTCCTTTGAGGGTATGCGGGAATAGTCTACACACCACATCTTTGTGTTCTCCAGCCCTCAGACCTTCTATTGCCAAGTAGAAAATTTGTAGATGATCATCCACTAGGATCTTCTCATTGGGGTCAAATTTAGGCAGTAACTTCTCAAAGGCTTGAGGTAGGTCATGCAAAGGCGGGGTCAGATTTAGAGGTGACCTGGCTTTTCAAGCTGGCGGTGGATTTGGTGGATTAGGTGGAGGTTGATTTGCGTTAACGCCGGCCATGAGTTGAGGTGGAGAGTGCGAAGGGGAACCAATAGGAGTGTGAGGAGGTGAACCAACAGGGGTGTGAACAGGAGAGCTATAAGGGGTGTCTGGGCCTACTTGGTTCAAAGGAAATTCAACTTCCTATAAGGCGGTTTCCACAAGTTCTTCCCAGTCTCCAACCAACAGTGAATCTTCTACTATAGGGTGGTCCTTCTTCTTGTACTCTCTTCTAGGCAATTTGTGGATAATCTGTAACCCTCCAATCTTCTTTATGTAAGCATGGGTATGTCTTCTCAGGTCGTTAACAATTTCATTGCGAACAGGATATAGATGTTCCCTATTTTCTTCTTCCGAAATTGGATTACGCAGTCCACTACTTTCAGAACTGTAACTAGCGGAATAATCTCGGTAAAATGGGTTTCCTCAGCCAGCTATGCACTGGCGGCCCTCCATCTAGCGCCAAAACTATTGAGGCCTGGAAATTCGCAGGCGGCAACAGTAAGGGATTCTCCCCAATCAACATTCCCAACTAGCCCGTTGACTGTTTGGAATAGGGAATCTGTTCGATTTGTGGTCCATCTACCGTAGGTCAAGAAACAAAACAAGGGCTTTACCGGTTGCAGCCCAGCCCACCGAGTTTTTTGTATTTTGACTTTAAGAAATGAGATGCAAGTTCCTAACTAAATGCAGAGCGATCAAGATGCAGGAAGTGGTCACAATGTGATGTGCAGGTTCTTACCTATCGTCTTATGCTCGCAAGCAGCCAAATCAGATATAAAAGCAACAACTAACTATCTTAACTATCCCTAGGGAGTAGGGTTATCATTTTGGGTGAGCAATACATTTTGTACAGGCATTATGAAGAATCACAGGTAGCTGATATTTCTTTCAAGACACATGAACACTTCAAGATATTCAAATAACCAGATAGCTGATCATTTTATAATAACATTCATTACTCATAGTGAAATCAATATCCCAGAAACTACTGAAGAACATTCAACAAGAACATAGGTTCATAACATTAAATACTCTTACAGTAAATGAAACACAGCTAAAAATGAAATAGTTCCTCTTCAACATTATTCATTGCGTTGCATTGATACATTCCACTTTTTACTCTCTCCAACAGGTAAAAAATTGCAGTTTCCTTTGCAAAACGAAGTAGTTCCTCTTACAAGCAAACATTTACAAAATTTTCCAGGGGAAAAATCCCTTTCTTCTTCCTACTTTCAAATATTTAAACTACAACTATTGAGTGCTTCCTTTTCCTCCCCAGACGCATGGTCTTTCAGTTTCTTCAACGCTTCATATTCCGATATTTTGTCAGTAGGTGATCATGCAACACTTGGTAACTGATCCATTTCTGGGATCATGCCTTTACAACTCCGGACTTCATCCTCCATTTTCCTCGTTTCAGTCATACCTCCACCAAGCGGGTTAGTCTTTCTTCTTATCGTGGTGGATTGACCGGTCTCCTTGAAACTGACTGTAGTCAATTCACGAGCATGGTTCAACAACAAATATTATCAATTAACCACCATCTTAGAAGGAAATGGCTGGGTGCACCACATACAGGCCTGACAAAATATCCTATGGTCACCGCCGGGAAAAAATCAAGTCGGCAGTCAGAAGGAAGTGAGCTCGGGGGCCAGGGGGATCTGCCAGCTACAACGTCGGGCGAGGCTTAAGTCCCAGCCAAGCTAAACGTGGGCGAGATATGCCATAATTCGGACGTCGGACGGTTTTTTAGTTTCGGAAACCAAAAGAGTCTAGGAGCTGCAATGGCGGAGGAGGAAAGCTAGAGGATATGCGGAGCGGATGGGAAAACTTAGTCAGACGTAGGAAGACACTCATATCGGGAGCGGAAGAGATCACCCAGCCGCAACGGTGGAGGAGGAGAGGCTACGGGCAAGCGATCGAAGGCTAAAATGAATCGGGCGTCGGATGGGTTCAGACTTCGGATGAAGAAAAGATCTTGGAGCCGCAACGGCGGAGAGGCTAATACTTTACAGCTTCCGATCCAACAACAAAAAAAGGCCCGATTACGAGAAAACTCAAGGGTTTGAGTAGTGTTAACAACCAAAGTCGTTTTCTTCGCAAAGGCTTCCCTGAAGAACAAAATTTTACTTCTTCACAGCTAGAAATCCATCACTTAAATAAAATTGAACATGGCATGAATAAACCTGCTGGCATCCAATCTTCAAAGTAAAACGAAAAGAAGATATGCCCGAGAGGCTCAAGCATTTTAACGATCCAACCAGGCAAAAAGAGGAGGGGCCCAGAATTTAAATAAGAATAAATTTGTGGAGGACGGTTGCGGTAGCAATAGGAAGCTAACATGATGGCGAGTGGAAAGATGAAGCATAGGAATTTGGATAGGAGGAGAAAAGAAAATAAATTGCCTTCTACTTCATCCTCTTCTACTGATGTTAAATTTGAAATGATGTTGAAAACCATGGAAAATTTCATGGATAGATTAACTATGGATACTAGGCCTATCAACAGAGAGCAATGGGATCCCCAGATCAAGAATCCAAATTTTAGAAGACCCAATCCCCCTGCCCCTCCCCAAAACCGGCAGAGAGACATGAGAAATCCAAGATATCAGGAAGAACAGCCAATTCGGCCACCTTTCCCTTAAAACTATGTTGCTGATGAAGAAGACCCGGCTGAAAATGAAATTCACCTTTTTGGAGAGCAGGATTTAGAGATATATCTCACCGAAGAGGAGCATAACATGTTTGAACCAGAAGTTGGGAATGAAAATTTTGAAATGGAGAACGAGCTATATCAAAGAGGATATTTACACGCTATGGATGATGTGTAGAGGAAAATCAGATTGAGGAACAGGGATGTCCTCATAAATAAAAGGAAGGAGAACCCAAATCAGCCTTCTTCTAGTTCTTTAAATGTAGAAAAGGGAAAATAACTACAAAAAGAATCTTTTGTAAATAAAGAGGTCGAAAATGATGTACAAAGGGATAAAATAATAAAGAAGGCAACTACGGTTGATGTGGAAAAGATTGGTGCTGGTTTTAATTTACAAAATGAGCTTTCAAAGCTAAAAATATATGTTCCGTTTAATGAATTGTTGAGAAACACTAAGTACAGGGATACTATCACAAAAATGGTCAAAAATTAAGGAGAATGGCAGTCTGACATTTTAGAACTGAATGATGATAATCCCGCTATTTCATTTGGATCAAAAGTTGAAAATATGGAAGGTGAAGAAGTTCATCCTTTCTATTTAAGTCTAAATGTGCATGATAAAGTGATCCATAATGCTATGCTGGATTCAGAGGCATCGCATAATCTGATGCCCAAGGGAGTGGTAGAAATTATGGGATTAGAGGTCACAAGACCTTATAAATATCTGTACTCTTTTGATTCTAAAAGAGTAGAATGCCTTGGATTAATTAAAGACATGGTGGTAACCCTAAACAAATTTCCTTCTAAAACTATAGTTATGGATGTGGTAGTGGCATATATCCCACCAAAGTTCGGGGTACTGTTGTCAAGATCTTGGACTTCCAAATTGAAAGGAAGTTTGCAGATGGATATGTCGTATGCCACAATTCCTGTTCAAGATGGGAACATAAGACTATATAGTGAAAAGAGAACTCCATATGTAGTAAGCAGTCAATACAAACCTGAAATTCATCACATTTATGCTGTTGATACTAATTTAGGGTCCTCCATTTTCTTCAATGATGTTGTTCCGCATGATGTGGAGGAGGATTTACAGAAGAAGTCTGAAGAGAATAAGGAAAAGGAAGTGATAGAACAGGATGCTTTGGAAGCAAAGAAAAAAAGAGAAGGCCAGTGGATTATGTACTTTGATGGGTCTGCTGCAAAAGTAGGCGCTGGAGCTGGTAAACCAAATAAATGAAATCTATCAAACCAGGCATCCTCGGATGAGGGCTTATAGAAATGAAGTGTGGGATATGCTTGGTAACTTCTTTACAGAGCATAGAATTTATGTGATTCCTAGACATGAAAATTTGGTAGCTGATTCCTTAGCTGTGGCTGCTGGGAAATTTGAAACCCTTGTTGCTGGTCAGAGAGAATACCAGGTGGAAATTGTGAATAGACCGTCTATTCCTGACAACTCTAAATATTGGCAGGTGTTCGAAGATGATATGCAGATCGGGAGATTCCTAGAACTCTCAGAAGAATTTGTAAATACCCCTATTGACACCGAGAATGATAATGATGAGAGTATTCATGATGATGAAGAAATTGAGGAGGAAGGGAATAGCACTAAAAAATTGAAAGGGACCTTAGGAGGTAAGGATATCATCCAGTTGAAAAACAATTTCATACCAAGAGGACTAATCCCTTTAGAAAAGCTTTTTGATCAAAATGATGTGGCCAAAAATCCAAAAGTGAAGCCTGTTGATGATGCAATTGAAGACAAGAATATCGGTACCAAAGAAAATCCTAAGATTGTAAAGTTGTCCAAAAAATTACTTGAAAAATAAAACGAAGAGTATGTGAAATTAATGAAAAAATATACAGATGTCTTTGCTTGGAGTTATGAGGATCTCAAGGAGTATGATACCTCTATCATACAACATACCATTCCTATAAAGCCTGGGGAGAGACCTTTTAAACAGAAGCTTAGAAGAACAAATCCTAAGCTGCTACCTATTACTGAGAAAGAAATCAAGAAGCTATTTGATTCCAAGATCATTGTAATGCTGAGGTTTTCAAAATGGGTTGCAAACTTTGTTCCTGTCAGAAAAAAGAACGGAGAGATAAGATTGTGCATAGATTTCTGCAATTTGAATAAGGTCTCTATGAAAGATAATTATCCTCTACCCAAGATGGATCACATACTGCAGCAAGTGGTGGGAGCTGAGAGAATTTCAATGCTGGATGGTTTTTCTGGGTATAATAAGATCAAGGTATTACCCGAAGACGAATAGAAAACTGCCTTCACTACACCTTGGGGCACCTTTATGTATGCAGAGATGCCTTTCGGTTTGATGAATGCAGGGGCCACTTTACAGCGAGATATGGGCATCACTTTTGCAGGGGAAATTGGAAATTTTGTAGTGATCTACATGGATGATATCATAGTCTACTCCAAGTCTGACAGGGAGCATCTGTGTCATCTAGAAAAAGTGTTCATGAAATGTAGGAAGTTTGGTATATCCTTGAATCCAAAGAAATCCAAATTTCCATTAGAATAGGGAAAATTGCCGAGCCATATAATATCCAAAGGTGGCATAAAGATTGATCCTGAGAGGGTGAGTGCCATTTTGAAAGTAGGTGAACCACGGAGCAAAAACGAGATACAATATTTCTTGGGGCAGGTGAATTTTCTGAGAAGGTTTGTGCCAAGTTTTGCTGAGATCCTAATGAACATAACCAATATGTTGAAAAAGAGGCATGAAATAAAATGGAATACTGAAGCTAGACAGCCCTTTCGGGAAATCAAGAAGGCAATTTCAGAGGCTCCCGTATTAGTTAGTCCAGATTTTACTAAAGATTTCTCGATATTTTCATATGCTTCAGAATATACTATAGCAGCTGTTTTATTGCAGAAAAATGACGAGAACTTGGAACAGCCCATAGCATTCTTCAGCAAAATGTTGAGGGATGGTGAATTGAAATATGATATTATGGAGAAACAAGCATATGCTTTAATTAAAGCATTGAAGGATTTCAGAATATATATTTTACATTCACATATAATTGCTCATGTTCCATCTGCTGTAGTAAAGGGAATCCTGACTCAACCAGATCCAGAAGGCAAGAGAGCAAAATGGATTGCTACATTATTGGAGTATGATATTGAAATAAAGCCTACCAAATTGATTAAAGGACAAGGATTAGATAAAATTATGGCTAATTCCAATTGTGAAGCTTTGCAAATTAATTTCATTTCTCATCAAGCTAATCAGTTGGATACGGAGGTAGAAGTAATGGTTTATTTTGTGGCATCTCCATGGTATTATGATATTGTATATGTCCTCCATAATTTTCAAGCACTAGAAGGATTAAGTAAATCAAGAGCAAGATCTGTAAAGTTAAAATCTGCTAAATTCTGTATCATAAATCGGTATCTTTATTGGAAAGACCCTGGAGGAGTGTTGCTGAATTGTCTTTTGGAAGATGAAGCTCAGCATATTGCCAAAGAATTTCATCAAGGAGACTGTGGCAGACATCATTCTTGGAAAGTGATCGCGAACAAAATCCTAAGGGCCAGTTACTATTGGCCTATGTTATTTTCAGATGTGTATAAAGAAATCAGTAAATGTCATCAATGCCAAATTTTTGACGGTAAGAGAAAAGTATTGCCTCTCCCTTTGAATCCAATAATAGTTGAAGCTCCTTTCCAGCATTGGGGTTTGGATTTTATTGGTGAAATAAACCCCAATTCATCAGGTCAGCACAAGTGGATTTTGACAGGCACAGACTATTTTACTAAATGGATAGAAGAAATTCCTACCAAGAGAGTCACTGAAAATGTGATCATGCATTTTCTTGAAGAAAACATATTGGCTCGATTCAGGTGTCCAAAAAGGATAGTAACAGACAATGCAGCCGCTTTCAAATCCAGGAAAATGATTAATTTTTGTCATAAGTATCGCATAAGTCTCAATCATTCAACTGCCTATTATCCTCAAGAAAATGGGTTAGTTGAATCTTCGAATAAGAGCCTAGTGAGGATCATCAAGAAGCTGTTGGAGGATAATAAGAGGTCCTAGCACACCAAGCTAAAATATGCTCTATGGGCCGACAGTATTAGCACTAAAAGGGAAATCGGCATGTCTCCTTTCCAGCTAGTGTATGGGGCTGAAGTGGTTTTTCCAACATCATTAGGGGTTCGAGTTATGAGATATTTCCAAGATCAGCAAGAAGAACCAAATCACATACAGAGAAGGATAAATCAGATAATCGAACTGGAAGAATGGAGAAATAAAGCTTATGACAAAGTGCAATCTCATCAGGAGAAAATGAAAAATACTTTTGACAGAAGAATCAAGGAAGAACGATTTCAAATTGATGACCTGGTTTTGAAGTGGGATGCTCCTAATGAAGACAAGCATGGAAAATTTGATCCTATGTGGGTAGGACCTTACGTTGTTGCAAGATACAGAGGGCAAAATACATTTTTGCTGGAATATACAAATGGGGTTCTTCTGGAGAGGAACCCTGTTAATGGAAGGTATCTGAAGAACTACCTATCCTGAGGAGGAAGGTAAAATTTGTATCATAGACTGTACATACTTATTTTTCTTTACAAATCAATATGAGTGGTAAGCCGAGTGTATTTGAAGCTCGTAGTGAAAGCCCTAAGATTCAGGAAGCATACCATTCCTTTTCTAAAAATATATAAAAATGATATATTTACAAAAAGCTAAAGATAACTTTTCTAGAAGTTATTATGAAAAATCAAAAGAAGGCACCTGGTCAACGAGTTCTTTGATACCTCACAGGGAGGATATCATCCCCAGATGGAGCCAATTGTTAACACATATATTTATCATAGGGATGAAAAAACCATGATGAAGGAGAAATAATAGTGGCTTGTCAAAATTTGGTTAAATGGTATAGTATAATATTATGATGAGGAGCGAGAATGATGAAGTTGTCAAAAGATCTAATGGTGCGAAGTGAAGAGTTGAAGATCAATGGCCTATACTATCTCCACTCTCTAAGAGGTGCGAGGAAGATAAAGTATGTCTGAGTATTTAATAGGATACACAGATCAATGGCTGCTGATTCGGCTCAAAGAGATCCATGATCCATGTAAACTCCTCCGTATGAAGTTGCATGTTTGTTAAAATAGTAGAGCCCAGTGGCATCAAGTATATGCCACTCGATCTGACGGTGGAAAGATAAAGGCATATCACATCAATGATCATGGATAACTCTGGAGCCTAGACTTGCACAGTAGTTAAGACCCAAGCACTTGGCGGAATCGAGTACGTGTCTTTTAATCCAACGACGGAGAAATGAAGTCGATCACATCGACGGTTGAGGATAACTCCGGAGCCTAGACTTGCATGGTGGTTACGACTTGGATTCCCGGCGGAATGAGGTACGTGGTGCTTGATCCAAAGGTGGAAGTTAAAGGTGAATTAGATCAACGGTTTCAAATGAGTCCAGAGTGTGGAAGCCCACGGCAGATAAAGGGAGAGAGTGGTCGCGGAATATAAACCGTTGTCCACATGGCGAATTATGGCATACTCCGGAGGCTAAAGTGGTTTCGTGCAAACCGCCGAAGGAACGCTCCGGAGTGGGGCCTTATAAAAGGAGGTTGACTTGTCCCGTGGGTGTTTTGTTGGCTCCGGATGGGTGAAAAAGACATGCAGGTTCATCAACATGCGACTATCATTTTCAAACACGCCGCTACAGTTAATAGGTAAGGCTTAAGATCTTGTAATTCATCCATCTATTTACTATTTATCAATTGAATTATGGACAAGAAGGAGGAATTATAGAGTGGTCATGTTATAGATGACAGAGAGGAGTATTTGGTCAACAAAGACAGGGGCATATGTGACCCCTTCCTATCTGTAGGAAGCGTGTCCGTTAGTAAAGAAATATTGTGGTATTACCACTCATAGGGAAATGATATATTGAATGTATGTAAATCCTTTCTGTATTACTTCACCCTCAAACAAACCCTGCATTTACCGGAGTTTGCAGAATGGTGAGCTGTTAACTACTCCCCTTCTCAGACAATTATCATGAGTCAATGCACATCCTGAATACTTTGTAAAGTCAATGCTACAGTCATCCACGAGAACCTCAATCTGCCTGAAAATTACCCTGATAATCGTGAGTCAGTGAATGAGTCAACCCTGGCTGAATTTTACAAGAAATGTGAAACTAAAACCCGTTGCCAATTCCTGTCTAGTATTTCTGAAAGATGGTCAATCTTTAGATGGTTTTTTCTTACCTTACCCTGTGGATATTTTTAAAAATGAAGTCCAATTGGTAGTATCTCTAGTCTATCAAATATTGGGTCTTGATGATGATTGTCGCGTGGGTGAAGTCGTCCTTGGTTTTTTGTTGAGAATAAGTTCCTTAGGCTCTGAATATCAGTCAATTCCTATGTTTAGTCTAGATGAATACCTGGCTGAATCAATCCATCTTCAGTTATGTGAGTTTCCAAAGGTTCGGTTCTTTAGATTTCAGACCTAGTTGTTCAACATGCTATTATGTTCCAATGTCACTGAGCTGCAGTTTTTTAATACTATCTGTTCTTCTGACTTTCCCAAGTAAATCAACATGTTCGAATATGCCAATTCGATTATGTCGGAAGTTTATAAAATGTTGTTTGATGAAGAATTGCCTCATGTTTTGGACGAGATGAAATGTTTGATGCAACCTTCACCCGAAGAGCAAATTGGAGATTGGTTCCTGCATAAATACTCCACTGTGTTAAGAATATATGGATTTATCGGGCAACCTTATAAGTTACCTGCATTCCTCACCCTGAGGATTTTTTCTTTAGAATTCATGAGACAAAGGTTGCAGTCTGAAGAAGAACAATTTGGAGCTTTTAAAAAGTCTTCAAATATTAAATTCCCCCTGAAGGTCGGTTTTTTCATTTTCAAAAGTAAAGGTGTTTTAGTGTTCATAGAGAAATTGCTGGAGAATATGGATTTCCAAAAGGAGCCAAATATAAATTTTGATCCCCACCATGTAATCTCCTTGAGGAAGCAGGCCAACAAGAACAAACAGTTTGATCACCAGTTTATTGAAGGTCTGGCTGAAACAGCCAATTTGTTGCAGTTTATCGAGATTTCAAGGTCTAATGAAGATACACATACTGTATCTGTCACATCATCCCAAACAATAGAGGATACTAGTATTGTGATTAAGAGAAGTCTGTCTGAAATCGAAAGTATGGAAATTGACGAAGATGGATCGCATAAAAAGGCAAAGTTGTTTCAAGGTGGTGAAATTGGAAATGAAGAAATTTATGATGGTTTCAAAAAGGTTGCTCTAGTTCTAATGAAGCTTGTGCAAGTAAATCAGTTCTCTTTTAAAAGTGTGGATGGTTCAGAATTAAGCCCGGTCTTTAAGTCAAAGGAGGAACTCAAAGCCAGTTACATGGAGAAAAGAAACCAGTCTCTGGAAGAGACGAGAAATTTGCTTCCACGGGTAAGAAATTTGTACAGTCCAAAAACTTCTCTGGTTTCTGCTAGAGATGCTGAAAGAAATACATTCAAGTTAGCCATGGTAAATGACAAAAAGATGTCAAAGATGGAGATCCGGTTGGATAAGATCAATATACCGGATAAGATACAACTTCATAAACAAACTAGTGATATCATTTATTCAGATTTGTTACAAGCTATGATAAAGATAAATAAACTAAAAATTTTGACAGATAAGTTAGAGATTCAACTGAGACATGAAAGAGTCAAAAATAAGGAAAATGCCATCCAGATCAAGAAGCTTCAAACATATATTGTCAGTTCCGATAACACCCAGGAAGCCAGGAGAATGCTAGAAGAAAAAGACAATGCTCTCCAAGTGTTGAAGAAAAAATTGAAACTCCTAGGTTCTGAGCATGTTTAGTCCTTTGAGTTATTGGAAAAGGGCCTAACAGGAAAAACTATTGTGGACAAATTGACAGAGGATTTCGAAATTTTACAGAAGTTCGCAATTATCAGAAGCAGATTGCCCAAGGTGTCATATGAAGCTTACATGGAACTTGAAGTATCAATTCAGGAAATGATGGAATGTGATACCCCGAGTGCAGAACAGTGGAAAGCTGTGGAGATATTCAAAAAGACCAAATACATCTTGCATGCATAGAGACAGGTGTTATACAACAAGGAGCTGACTGGATGAAGACATGGAGCTGACTGAACGAAAACGTTTTACCAAGCTGATTTTTACTTTATGATCTGTTAGGATTGGAGCATTAATTTATTCCTAGAAGTTAGGGATTTAGTTACAAGACTCTAAATTAAGTCGATCATTCAATTGTGAATATTCTTGGAAGATCTATTATTTTTTGTATATATTGGCATCTTTTTTTATGAGATGGGGGTTGGAACCCATCGTGTTGTGGAATGATTTTGGAGAACATATCTATTTTTGAATAACAAAGTGAATGCATGAAGGTTTATCAGAGATTCCTGTGTCATTGATATTACAGTCTGTGCTTCTTTATTTATGTGATCGTATTTCCCCCAGTGCAACACTTCATTTTGTTTCTTCTTCGTATCTGAAATACAGCATTGGGTGATTAGAATTCATATGTTTATGCTCTAGTCATCATTTTAGATATTTGATATATTTCTCTACTAAATTTGATATAGAATTCATCTTTGATGCTCTGTATCAATGGGCTATTTTTTCGTCTCTTCTGTTTCACCTGGATTAAATTGAATGACTGTGATGATGTGATTATCTTGCCTTTGATGAATCTCGTGTATATGCCTTTGTGATACCTTTATATGTATGTGACTCCATGCCCAATGGTTATGTGATTGTTTCATCCATATATACAAATTTTTTAGTGTTGTTTTATATCTGGTCCTGTTAAATCTTTATTGAGAGATCCCTCTCTGGAAGAAAATACCATTTTCTTTCTAAAGTGGTTTTTGCTATTACCTTGGAGTTTACCTTTTACAACCTGGGTACATTCCGAGTGCTAACAAACTGGCATCGTTGTCGGGGAACGAAAGTGCATATCCGCCCTGGGAGAATGACAAAATTTGAAGAAAGATTTCTGTGGGAAAACATGAATTTTTATTAGCATAAGAGGTTGTATATTTACCCTGGCAACTCCATTGTGAAGCTTGTTCAAAACTTAAGGAGTCATTCTGGCTTCGAGAAGACACACGCGAGGTAACTCTGATACCGAAGTCTTTAAAAGTTTTGAAGACCCAGAAAAGATATTTAAAAGAAAAAATAAAGAAAAGATAGATTTTCCTTTGTTTGGTGCATCATCATCTCAAGATTCTCATTTTGATCCTAAATGGGAAGTTAACGTTGGAAAAAATCTGTTGAAAACCAAATCTGAGTCTGACCTTAAGGATACTGAGTTTAATACCCGTAGATTAGAATCTTACTTGTTAGACTCCCTTTGAAGAGATTTGCAACAAACCACAAAGGCTGACACATTTACCTCTCAAAGTACTCAAAGTTTTTCGGTTCCTACGAACCCATCCAGACCAATGGCCGCCAGATTTGCTCCCTTGCGTTTACCTGCTGTATTACATGATCTCCCTCAAAATTATTCTCAGAGAATTTCTTTATTTGATGGAGAGGGTGATATAAGCACGAAACAGCATGTTGCCAAGTTTGAAGATTTTATTGACTTACAAGAAGTGGATTATCCTGATGTTAAAATGAGGTTATTCACCTAAAGTTTGTTAGGAGAGGCAAAGAAGTGGTTTAGAGATTTGCCAAACGGGTCCATAGTATATTTTCAGGCCTTCCAAAATGCTTTCTTGGACAGGTGGGATGATAAGCAGAATCCTCTGCAGCTTTTATCTCAGTATAATGGTCTCAAAAAAGGGGGTTTCGAATTTGTTCATGAATTTTCAAGCAGCTTCATGAGGGCTTACAACTCTATTCTGAAATATATAAAACCTTCTCCTGCAGCTGCTAAACTACATTATGCTGGGTCCTTTGATAATGATTTTGCATTATCATTACGAGAGAGGAAATCGACAACACTTGCTACCATGTTTACTGATGCCCTAGAAGTGGAAGCTAACATGATGGCGAGTGGAAAGATGAAGCATAGGGATTTGGATAGGAGGAGAAAAGAAGAGAATTTGCCTTCTACTTCATCCTCTTCTGCTGATGTTAAATTTGAAATGATGTTGAAAACCATGGAAAAGTTGATGGATAGATTAACTATGGATACTAGGCCTTTCAACAGAGAGCAAGGGGATCCCCAAATCAGGAATCCAAATTTCAGAAGACCCAATCCCCCTGCCCATCTCCAAAACCAGCAGAGAGACACGAGAAATCTAAGAGATCAGGAAGAACAGCCAATTCGGCCACCTTTCCCTGAAAACTATGTTTTTGATGAAGAAGACCCAGTTGAAAATGAAATTCACCTTTTTGGAGAGTAGGATTCAGAGATATATGTCACCAAAGAGTAGCATAACATGTTTGAACAGGAAGTTGGGAATGAAAATTTTGAAATGGAGAGTGAGCTATATCAAAGAGGATATTTACATACTATGGATGATGTGCAGAGGAAAATCAGATTGAGAAACAGGGATGTCCTCATAAATAAAGGGAAGGTGAACCCAAATCGGCCTTCTTCTAGTTCTTTAAATGTAGAAAAGGGAAAAGAACTACAAAAAGAATCTTTTGTAAATAAAGAGGTCGAAAATGATGTACAAAGGGATAAAATAATAAAGAAGGCGACTCCGGTTGATGTGGAAAAGATTGGTGCTAGTTTTAATTTACAAAATGAGCTTTCAAAGATAAAAATCTCTGTTCTATTTAATGAATTGTTGAGAAACACTGAGTACAGGGATACTATCACAAAAATGGTCAAAATCAAGGAGAATGGCAGTCTGACATTTTAGAACTAAATGATGATAATCCCGCTATTTCATTTGGATCAAAAGTTGAAAATATGGAAGGTGAAGAAGTTCCTCCTTTCTATTTAAGTCTAAATGTGCATGATAAAGTGATCGATAATGCTATGCTGGATTCAGGGGCATCACATAATCTGATCCCCAAGGGAGTGGTAGAAAGTCTGGGATTGGAGGTCACAAGACCTTATAAAGATCTGTACTCTTTTGATTCTAAAAGAGTAAAATTCCTTGGATTAATTAAAGACATGGTGGTAACCCTAAACAAATTTCCTTCTAAAACTATAGTTATGGATGTGGTAGTGGCAGATATCCCACCAAAGTTCGGGGTGCTGTTTCCAAGATCCTGGACTTACAAATTGAAAGGTAGTTTGCAGATGGATATGTCGTATGCCATGATTCCCGTTCAAGATGGGAACAGAAGACTATATAGTGAAAAGAGAACTCCATATGTAGTAAGCAGTTAAGACAAACCTAAAATTCATCACATTTATGCTGTTGATACTGATTTAGGGTCCTCCATTTTCTTCAATGATGCTATTCTGCATGATGTAGAGGAGGCTTTGCAGAATAAGTCTGAAGAGAATAAGGAAAAGGAAGTGATAGAACAGGATGCTTTGGAAGCAAAGCAAAAAAGAGAAGCCAGTGGATTATGTACTTTTATGGGTCTGCTGCAAAAGTAGGCGCTGGAGCCGGTGTGTACATAATTTCTCCTATTCGGGATTTCAAAGCCTTGTCTTACAAGTTGACATTTGAATATACAAAAAATGTGGCAGAGTATGAAGCTCTATTGTTGGGATTGCATGCTTTGAAAGAATTAGGAGCTCAAAAAATAAATATCTTAGGAGATTCTGAGTTAGTGATAAACCAAATAAATGAAAGCTATCAAACCACGAATCCTCAGATGAGGGCTTATAGAAATGAAGTGTGGGATATGCTTCGTAACTTCTTTATGGAGCATACAATTCAGGTGATTCCTAGACATGAAAATTTGGTAGCTGATTCCTTAGCTATGGCCGCTGGGACATTTTGAAACCCCTGTTGCTGGTCAGAGAGAATACCAGGTGGAAATTGTGAATAGACCGTCTATTCCAGACAACTCTAAATATTGGCAGGTGTTCGAAGATGATATGCAGATTAGGAGATTCCTGGAACTCTCAAAAGAATTTGTAAATACCCCTATTGACACCGAGAATGACAATGATGAGAGTATTCATGATGNAAATATTGGCAGGGGTTCGAAGATGATATGCAGATTAGGAGATTCCTGGAACTCTCAAAAGAATTTGTAAATACCCCTATTGACACCGAGAATGACAATGATGAGAGTATTCATGATGATGAAGAACTTGAGGAGGAAGGGAATAGCACTAAAAAATTGAAAGGGACCTTAGGAGGTAAGGATATCATCCAGTTGAAAAACAATTTCATACCAAGAGGGCTAATCCCTTTAGAAAAGCTTTTTGATCAAAATGATGTGGCCAAAAATCCAAAAGTGAAGCCTGTTGATGATGCAATTGAAGACAAGAATATCGGTACCAAAGAAAATACTAAGATTGTAAAGTTGTCCAAAAAATTACCTAAAAAATAAAAAGAAGAGTATGTGAAATTAATGAAAAAATTTACAGATGTCTTTGCTTGGAGTTATGAGGATATCAAGGAGTATGATACCTCTATCATACAACATACCATTCCTATAAAGCCTGGGGAGAGACCTTTTAAATAGAAGCTCAGAAGAATAAATCCTAAGCTGCTACCTATTATTGAGAAAGAAATCAAGAAGCTATTTGATGCCAAGATCATTGTAACGCTGAGGTTTTCAAAATGGGTTGCAAACTTGGTTCCTTCCAGGAAAAATAACGGAGAGATAATATTGTGCATAGAATTCCACAATTTGAATAAGGTGTCTATGAAAGATAATTATCGTCTACCTAAGATCGATCACATACTGCAGCAAGTGGTGGGAGCAAAGAGAATTTGAATGCTGGATGGTTTTTCCGGGTATAATCAGATTAAGGTATTACCTGAAGACCAAGAGAAAACTTCCTTCACTACACCTTGGGGCACCTTTATGTATGCAAAGATGCCTTTCAGTTTGATGAATGCAGGGGCCACTTTCTAGTGAGCTATGGACATCGCTTTTGCAGGGGAAATTGGAAATTTTGTAGTGATCTACATGGATGATATCACAGTCTACTCCAAGTCTGACAGGGAGCATCTATGTCATCTAGAAAAAGTGTTCATGAAATGTAGGAAGTTTGGTATATCGTTGAATCGAAAGAAATCCAACTTTGCATTAGAAGAGGGAAAATTGTTGGGCCATATAATATCCAAAGATGGCATAAAGATTGATCTTGAGAGGGTGAGTGGCATTTTGAAAGTAGGTGAACCATGGAGCAAAAAGGAGATACAATATTTCTTGGGGCAGGTGAATTTTCTGAGAAGGTTTGTGCCAAGTTTTGCTGAGATCCTAATGAACATCACCAATATGTTGAAAAAGGGGCATGAAATAAAATGGAATACTAAAGCTAGACAGTCCTTTTGGGAAATCAAGAAGGCAGTTTCAGAGGCTCCCGTATTAGTGAGTCCAGATTTTACTAAAGATTTCTCGATATTTTCATATGCTTCAGAATATACTATAGCAGCTGTTTTATTGCATAAAAATGATGAGAACTTGGAACATCCCATAGCATTCTTTGGCAAAATGTTGACTGATGGTGAATTGAAATATGATATTATGGAGAAACAAGCATATGCTTTAATTAAAGCATTGAAGGATTTCAGAATATATATTTTACATTCACATATAATTGCTCATCTTCCATCTACTGCAGTAAAGGGAATCCTAACTCAACCAGATCCAGATGCAGGAGAGCAAAATGGATTGCTACATTATTGGAGTATGATATTGAAATAAAGCCTACCAAATTGATTAAAGGACAAGTATTAGCTAAAATGATGGCTAATTCCAATTGTGAAGCTTTGCAAATTAATTTCATTTCTCATCAAGCTAATCAATTGGATACGGAGGTAGAAGTAATGGTTGATTTTGTGGCATCTCCATGGTATTATAATATTGTATATGTCCTCCATAATTTGCAAGCACTAGAAGGATTAAGTAAATCAAGAGCAAGATCTGTAAAGTTAAAATCTGCTAAATTCTGTATCATAAATCGGTATCTTTATTGGAAAGACCCTAGAGGAGTGTTGCTGAATTGTCTTTTGGAAGATGAAGCTCAGCATATTGCCAAAGAATTTCATCGGGGAGACAGTGGTGGACATCATTCTTGGAAAGTGACTACGAACAAAATCCTAAGGGCCGGTTACTATTGGCCTACGTTATTTTCAGATGTGTATAAAGAAATCAGTAAATGTCATCAATGCCAAATTTTTTACGGTAAGAGAAAAATATTGCCTCTCCCTTTGAATCCAATAATAGTTGAAGCTCCTTTCCAGCAGTGGGGTTTGGATTTTATTGGTGAAATAAACCCCAATTTATCAGGTCAGCACAAGTGGATTTTGACAGGCACATACTATTTTACTAAATGGATAGAAGCAATTCCTACCAGGAGAGCCACTGAAAATGTGATCATGGATTTTCTTGAAGGAAACATATTGGCTCGATTCGAGTGTCCAAAAAGGATAGTAATAGACAATGAAGCTACTTCAAATCCAGGAAAATGATTAATTTTTGTCATAAGTATCGCATAAGTCTCAATCATTCAACTGCCTATTATCCTCAAGGAAATGGGTTAGCTGAATCTTCAAATAAGAGCCTAGTGAGGATCATCAAGAAGCTGTTGGAGGATAATAAGAGGTCCTGGCACACCAAGCTAAAATATGCTCTATGGACCGACAGGATTAGCACTAAAAAGGCAATCGGCATGTCTCCTTTCCAGCTAGTGTATGGGGATAAAGTGGTTTTTCCAACGTCATTAGGGGTTCCAGTTATGAGATATTTCCAAGATCAGCAAGAAGAACCAAATCACATACAGAGAAGGATAAATCAGATCATCGAACTGGAAGAGTAGAGAAATAAAGCTTATGACAAAGTGCAGTCTCATCAGGAGAAAATGAAAAATACTTTTGACAGAAGAATCAAGGAAGAATAGTTTCAAATTGATGGCATGGTTTTGAAATTGGATTCTCCTAATGAAGACAAGCATGGAAAATCTGATCCTATGTGGGTAGGACCTTACGTTGTTGCGGGATACAAAGGGAAAAACACATTTTTGCTGGAATATACAAATGGGGTTCTTCTAGAGAGCAACCCTGTTAATGGAAGGTATCTGAAGCACTACCTATCCTGAGGAGGAAGGTAAAATTTGTATCATAGTCTGTACATACTTATGTTTCTTTACAAATCAATATGAGTGGTAAGCCGAGTGTATTTGAAGCTCGTAGTGAAAGCCATAAGATTCAGGAAGCATACCATTCCTTTTCTAAAAATATATAAAAATGATATATTTACAAAAAGCAAAAGATGAGTTTTCTAGAAGTTATTATGAAAAATCAAAAGAAGGCACCTGGTCAACGAGTTCTTTGATACCTCACAGGGAGGATATCATCCGTAGATGGAGCCAGTTGTTAACACATATATTTAGCACAAGGATGAAAAAACCATGATGAAGGAGAAATAATAGTGGCTTGTCAAACTTTGGTTAAATGGTATAGTATAAGAGTATGATGAGGAGCGAGAACAATGAAGTTGTCAAAAGATCTAATGGTGCGAAGTGAATAGTTGAAGATCAATGGCCTATACTATCTCTGCTCTCTAAGAGGTGAGAGGAAGATAAATTATGTTTGGGAATTTAATAGGATACACAAATCAACGGTTGTTGATTCGGCTCGAAGAGATCCACGATCCGTGTAAACTCTGCCGTATGAAGTTGCATGTTTGTTAAAATAGTAGAGCCCAGCGGAATCAAGTATATGCCACTCGATCTGATGGTGGCAAGATAAAGGCATATCACATCAACGATCGTGGATAACTCCGGAGCCTAGACTTGCACGGTAGTTAAGACCCAAGCGCTTGGAGAAATTGAGTACGTGTCTTTTAATCCAACGACGGAGAAATAAAGTCGATCACATCGACGGTTGAGGATAACTCCAGAGCCTAGAATTCCATGGTGGTTACGACTTGGATGCCCAGCGGAATGAGGTACGTGGCACTTGATCCAAAGATGGAAGTTAAAGGTGAATTAGATCAATGGTTTCAAATGAGTCCAGAGTGTGGAAGCGCACGACAGATAAAGGTAGAGAGTGGTCGTGGAATATAAACCGCTGTCCACGTGGTGAATTATGGCATACTCCGGAGGCTAAAGTGGTTTCGTGCAAACTGTCGAAGGAATGCTCTGGAGTGGGGTCTTATAAAAGGAGGTTGACTTGTCCCGTGGGTGTTTTGTTGGCTCCGGACGGGTGAAAAAGACATGCGGGTTCATCAACCTGTGACTATCATTTTCAAACACGCCGCTACAGTTAACAGGTAAGGCTTAAGCTCTCGTAATTCATCCATCTATTTGCTATTTATCAATTGAATTGTGGACAAGAAGGAGGAATTACAGAGTCGTCATGTTATAGATGACAGAGAGGAGTATTTGGTTGACAGAGACAGGGGCGTATGTGACCCCTTCCTATCTGTAGGAAGTGTGTCCGTTAGTAAAGAAAGATTGTGGTATTACCACTCACAGGGAAATGATATATTGAATGTATGTAAATCCTTTCTCTATTACTTCGCCTTCGAACAAACCCTCCATTTCCCGGAGTTTGCAGAATGGTGTGCTGTTAACTAATCCCCTTCTCAGCGAATTATCATGAGTCAATTGACATCCCGAATACTTTGTAAATTCAATGCTACAGTCATCCGCGAGAACCTCAATCTGCCTGAAAATTACCCTGATAATCATGAGTCAATGAATGAGTCAACCCTTGCTGAATTTTACAAGAAATGTGAAACTGAAACCCGTTGCCAATTCCTGTCTAGTATTCTGAAAGATGGTCAATCTTTAGATGGTTTTTTCTTACCTTACCCTGTGCATATTTTTAAAAATGAAGTCCAATTGGTAGTATCTCCAGTCTGTCAAATATTGGGTCTTGATGATGATTGTCGCGTGGGGGAAGTCGTCCTTGGTTTTTTGTTGAGAATAAGTTCCTTAGGCTTTGAATCTCATTCAATTCCTATGTTTAGTCTAGATGAGTACCTGGCTGAATCAATCCATCTTTAGTTAAGTGAGTTTCCAAAGGTTCGGTTCTTTAGATTTTAGACCTACTTGTTCAACAAGCTGTTATGTTCCAATGTCACTGAGCTGTAGTTTTTGAATACTATCTGTTCTTTTGATTTGCCCAAGCAAATAAACATGTTCGAATATGCCAATTCGATTATATCAGAAGTGTATAAAATGTTTTTTGATGAAGAATTGCCTCGTGTTTTGGATGAGATGAAATGTTTGATGCAGCCTTCACCTGAAGACCAAATTGGAGATTGGTTCCTGCATAAAGACTCCACTGTGTTAAGAATATATGGATTTATCGGGAAACCTTATAAGTTACCTGCATTCCTCACCCCGAGGATTTTTGCTTTAGAATTTATGAGACAAAGGTTGCAGTCTGAAGAAGAACATTTAATAGCTTTTAAAAAGTCTTCAAATATTAAATTCCCCCTAAAGGTCGGTTCTTTCATTTTCAAAAGTAAAGGTGCTTTAGTGTTCATAGAGAAATTGCTAGAGAATATGGATTTCCAAAATGAGCCAAAGGTAAATTATGATCCCCACCATGTAATCTCCTTGAGGAAGCAGGCCAACAAGAACAAACCGTTTGATCACTAGTTTATTGAAGGTCTGGCTAAAACAACCAATTTGTTGCAATTTACCGATATTTCAAGGTCTAATGAAGATACACATACTGTACCTATCACAGAATCCCAAACAACAGAGGATACTAGTATTGTGATTAAGAGAAGTCTGTCTGAAATCGAAAGTATGGAAATTGATGAAGATGGATTGCATAAAAAGGCAAAGTTGTTTCAAGGTGGTGAAATTGTAAATGAAGAAATTTCTGATGGTTTCAAAAAGGTTGCTCTAGTTCCAATGAAGGATGTGCAAGTAAATCAGTTCTCTTTTAAAAGTGTGGATGGTTCAGAATTAAGGCCGATATTTAAGGCAAAGGAGGAGCTCAAAGCTAGTTACATGGAGAAAAGAAAGCAGTCTCTGGAAGAGACGAGAAATTTGCTTCCACAGGTAAGAAATTTGTACAGTCCAAAAAATTCTCTGGTTTCTAATAGAGATGCCAAAAGAAATACATTCAAGTTAGCCATGGTAAATGACAAAAAGATGTCAGATATGGAGATCCGGTTGGATAAGATACAACTTCATAAACAAACCAGTGATATCATTTATTCAGATTTGTTACAAGCTATGGTAAAGATAAATAAATTATAAATTTTGACAGATAACTTAGAGATTCAACTGAGAAATGAAAGAGTCGAAAATAAGGCAAATGCCATCCAGATCAAGAAGCTTCAAACAGATATTGTCAGTTCAGATAACACCAAGGTAGTCAGGAGAATGCTAGAAGAAAAAGACAATGCTCTCCAAGTGTTGAAGAAAAAATTGAAAATCCCAGGTTCTGAGCATGTTCAGTCCTCTGAGTTATTGGAAAAGGGCCTAACAGGAAAAACTATTGTGGAAAAATTGACAGAGGATTTTGAAATTTTACAAAAATTCGTAATTATTAGAAGCAGATTGCCCAAGGTGTCATATGAAGCTTACATGGAACTTGAAGTGTCAATTCGGGAAATGATGGAATGTGATACCCTAAGCGCAGAACAGTGGAAAGCTGTGGAGAGATTCAGAAATACCAAATACAGCTTGCATGCATAGAGACAGGTGTTATACAACAAGGAGCTGACTGGACGAAAACGTTTTACCAAGCTGATTTTTACTTTATGATCTATTAGGATTGGAGCAGTAACTTATTCCTAGAAGTTAGGGATTTAGTTACAAGACTCTAAATCAAGCCAATCATTCAGTTGTGAATCTTCTTGGAAGATGTATTATTTTTTGTATATATTGGCATCTTTTTTATGAGATGGGGGTTGGAACCCATCGTGTTGTGGAATGATTTTGGAGAACATATCTATTTTTGAATAACAAAGTGAATGGATGAAGGTTTACCAGAGATTCCTATGTCATTGATATTACAGTCTGTGCTTCTTTCTTTATGTGATCGTATTTACCCCAGTGCAACACTTCATTTTGTTTCTTCTTCGTATCTGAAATACAGCGTTGGGTGATTAGAATTCATATGTTTATTCTCTAGTCATCATTTCAGATATTTGATATATTTTTTTACTAAAGTTGATATAGAATTCATCTTTGATGCTCTGTATCAATGGGTTGTTTTTTCATCTATTCTGTTTCACCTGGATTAAATTGAATGACTGTGATGATGTGATTATCTTTCCTTTGATGAATCTTATGTATATGTATTTGTGATACCTTTATATGTATGTGACTCCATGTCCAATGGTTATGTGATTGTTTCAGCCATATATACAAATTTTTTAGTGTTGTTTTATATCTGGTCCTGTTAAATATTTATTGAGAGATTCCTCTCTGGAAGAAAATACTAGTTTCTTTCTAAAGTGGTTTTTGCTGTTACCTTGGAGTCTACCTTTTACAACTTGGGTACATTCTGAGTGCTAACAACGTGGAACCCTAGTTTATGCAAACACAATGAAAGAAGATCACTAAGATTAAACAAAAGCAAGTGGCAAACCAATCACTATCCAAAAATAGAATGGGATATATAGTGCTAGAACCCTGATCACTGATTCAGACAACCAATCACTTGAACCTATAACCCAAATAGGAAAATCCACTTCAAGCTGCTAACAAAAAGACAACCCAAACAATAAGAACTCAAGGGCTAAGAAAGCACAAGGTGTGGCCAACAAATTCATCAAACTCATAGTGTAATGCTTATAAGGAAGACTAAAGAACAAACAAAATTTAAAGAGCGATAGGGACAAGCAAACCCTAGCCCAAAAATTTCAATGCTCAGGCTTGTACGCAACTATGTACAAGGAAAACCCGCATACTGTACGTGACTGTCATATAGAGCAACCCACATATGCAAGCCTCTATACATGACTGTATGCAAGAACAACTCACGTACAGGTATAAAATTTTATAATAAAAAGAAAAATTTTCTAGGTCTTCAAACACCACTGAAGCATGAACCAAGACAGGAAACCACACACATAATCAAGGCAAAGACTGGACAATGGTCATCAAAAATAACCCACAATAGTCTAGGCTCCCCAACGAAGTCACTAGTTCTGTTGTACAGTGATAAACACCCTTGTAACCTAGGGTCTGGGGTTACCAAATTACTTCTAAAACTTGCAAACAATCATATTTAAAGTACAGAAAAGGAATAGGAAGAAATGTTGAACTCACCCAATTAATGACGGTTGATCCAAGATTTGTCTTCTCCCGCTCTGCTCCTCTCCAAAGCTTTCATGGATGCACCTCTTTCACCTGCAAAGAGAAAATATTATACATGTATACATAACAAGTTAGATGAACAATATATAGAGTGCTTAATCAAATATATTCATCAAACATGATACATGAAAGAGACTCAACACAAAGTTGGAAGAAGAATTCTCTTTATTAACAATAGTGAATGAGATTAGTGTACAACCCAACATCTGAGACAAGGACTCCTCTGCAACCAAAGGATTCTGAGTTCCGCTGCGCTAAAGACTTCTGAAGATATACCACCAACATAACTTTGCTCTCCAATATTAATTGATTAATTCCCTCCCCAAGGCCTCTATTTATACTTTGGGAAATAGAGCAGTTTCGAAGGTTGAGGAGGTTGAGATAGTTGAGTTGGTTAATGATTAAGGCTTAAACAAATCTCCATTAATCGTGTTTTATTATTTTTAATGTCGAATGGATGTGTACGCGACTATTGATACTGGCAACCCACGTACGAAAAGCGAGTTTATATAAGGGAAACCCATGTACAAATATGTATGTCGATTGCAATGAAGATACTCGTGTACAGTACGTGAGATGCTGTGGAGATAGTTGCATATGTACACAAGTTGTTGTGGATATAGTCGCATACAGAAATCAACATATAGAAAGGTAAAATGGAAATCTGGTTGGATAGTGAATGCATCTCATGTCATGCCCATCTATAGTGTTTAGGCAACCTTCGATCCATAAGTGACCTTTTGTGTACCAACATATGAATTGTCGGCACTCAGACGGAGAAGTGCCATTTGGGTTGATAACAATATGACTTGCACTTGGACTTGGTGTGGGATAAAAAAAATTATTCAAAATTTATAGGACCGTAAAATTTTATGAACATAAATGTAACATTTGTACATTTGGATGCATTCAAAACTATACCTTCTCTCATGCAAATTCCTTGTTGCGGGATTTCATAAATGGAATGGGGAATGGATGAATATTAATGAAATTTTACCATGAAAAGAAAATGAGACTAGGAATATGAGGTGGAAGGTAGGTAGGAAATGAATAAGTGTTATGAGTGGAATGTGAGATAATAAGTGGAGTGTAATATGTGTTTCATTGTTTTAATTTTATTTAAAATATAAAATTAAAACTTTAATATAATGATTGTATATTTAAAATAGATATTCATAAATGAAAATGAGTCATGGAAAAGAGACTACAAGAGTGGTATGATAAAGACAAATCTAGAATCATAATTTTAAAGGTATAAGAAATGATGTGGTCTCATGGGAGTTGAATGTGGAAAAATAAGGATTTAGGAGCTGCAAGAACAACAGAAATCACAAATGCGATAAAATGATCTGGTGCTTCATGAACCCGACTGACTTGAAAGTTTATGTTTTTAGAAAATATACTAGTAGATATTCTGGCAGTGAAATTCATGGTCCGTATTTAGATGTGCGCTACCATAATCTAAAGATTTCGATGGGGTGGATTTTGGTACCAACACCTTCCATCTCTGCCAAAAAATTATTAAGAGCGTCTACTACTCCCAATATGTCAGCAAAGAGCTTTCATTCTAGATAACTAGCAATGCAATGTTGTATGACACCATAGGCCACTTACCCATCACATACATATTAGTAGTATATTGTTCTGTTGCTGCTATAACATTTCCCAGAAATATTTTCTAAGATATTTTTTGGACCCCCTTTGAAGATCTTAGTTTTCTTTCTTTGATTGTCTTTTTTATTTTCCTGTCCATCATGAATTTTCAAATTCTTCATTTTCCACCAAAGATGAAAGTCAAATTTTGATCCACAGTAGCAAACAATTTCTCAGTTTCAAGCCGCTATAGCAAGATCTTCTTTGTTTTGAAGCTGCTACAATGATCCTTTCCTAATTTGCGAGCCACAATAACAGACATCTTTTTCTCTCACCACTGTTGTAGTAGAAGGATTTTCATGATCGGGCCGTTATAGTGGGTATCTTTCTATCTTGCATGCCAATGTCCATTTACTCCCGCTATGTCGATGAGTTTTTCAAGTTGCGTCTGATATAGCTGTGAGTTTTCTGTTGTCATTTGAATTGATTCCCCTAGAGCCGCTACGGCAGACGTTTTCGTGCCAGTATGAGCCGCTACGGTGGGTACTTTCCTGACTTTGCAATTCGTCATCTGTTTACTCCCGCAACGGTGAAAACATTTGTACGTCAAGCCCATTATGGCGGAGGGTTTTGTAGAAATTCAGGCCTGCAGTAGATTAATTTCACTCACAGCAATTAACAATTGATCATGCAAATTATCAACAATGGAGACTGAATATCGAGCTGTAACACAAAATTATATTAACTGAGTGTACAATAGCCAACCCTGTAATAACATCGGCTTATGAATATATAGAATACATGAGCAAATCGAATGCATGAGGAAGCATCCAAATCTAGCATAAAGCAGGCTTACCCAAAATAGGCAAATCCCCCAT